>OU343062.1:20376530-20976530 GCA_910593695.2 Ocypus olens | reverse complement strand
AACACAATTTTGTTATAAAAATTATTTGTGAGACTTACAGAAACTGAGACACGCAAAATTTCTTTTGATGTAAATCGTTCGGACACTGCTGGAAACGCCGAAAACGATTAAATTTAATTTTTCTTCAAAAATTTATTTTCGTTTTTTTTCGAGTCCAGAATCACATTCTGAACACTATTTTGTTATAAAAATTATTTGTGAGACTTACAGAAACTGAGACAAGCAAAATTTCTTTTGATGTAAATCGTTCGGACAACTGCTGGAAACGCCGAAAAACGATTAAATTTAATTTTTCTTCAAAAATTTATTTTCGTTTTTTTTCGAGTCCAGAATCACATTCTGAACACTATTTTGTTATAAAAATTATTTGTGAGACTTACAGAAACTGAGACAAGCAAAATTTCTTTTGATGTAAATCGTTCGGACAACTGCTGGAAACGCCGAAAAACGATTAAATTTAATTTTTCTTCAAAAATTTATTTTCGTTTTTTTTCGAGTCCAGAATCACATTCTGAACACTATTTTGTTATAAAAATTATTTGTGAGACTTACAGAAACTGAGACAAGCAAAATTTCTTTTGGTGTAAATCGTTCGGACAACTGCTGGAAACGCCGAAAAACGATTAAATTTAATTTTTCTTCAAAAATTTATTTTCGTTTTTTTTCGAGTCCAGAATCACATTCTGAACACATTTTGTTATAAAAATTATTTGTGAGACTTACAGAAACTGAGACAAGCAAAATTTCTTTTGATGTAAATCGTTCGGACAACTGCTGGAAACGCCGAAAAACGATTAAATTTAATTTTTCTTTAAAAATTTATTTTCGTTTTTTTTCGAGTCCAGAATCACATTCTGAACACTATTTTGTTATAAAAATTATTTGTGAGACTTACAGAAACTGAAAACGATTAAATTTATATTTTCTTCAAAAATTAATTTTTGTATTTTTTCAAGTCTTGAATCCCATTCTGAACACTATTTTGTTATAAAAATTATTTGTGAGACTTACAGAAACTGAGACAAGCAAAATTTCTTTTGATGTAAATCGTTCGGACAACTGCTGGAAACGCCGAAAAACGATTAAATTTAATTTTTCTTCAAAAATTTATTTTCGTTTTTTTTCGAGTCCAGAATCACATTCTGAACACTATTTTGTTATAAAAATTATTTGTGAGACTTACAGAAACTGAGACAAGCAAAATTTCTTTTGATGTAAATCGTTCGGACAACTGCTGGAAACGCCGAAAAACGATTAAATTTGATTTTTCTTCAAAAATTTATTTTTGTTATTTTCGAGTCCAGAATCCCATTCTGAACACTATTTTGTTATGAAAATTATTTGTAAGACTTACAGAAACTGAAAACGATTAAATTTAATTTTTCTTTAAAAATTCATTTTCGTTTTTTTTCGAGTCCAGAATCACATTCTGAACACAATTTTGTTATAAAAATTATTTGTGAGACTTACAGAAACTGAGACACGCTAAATTTCTTTTGATGTAAATCGTTCGGACACTGCTGGAAACGCCGAAAACGATTAAATTTAATTTTTCTTCAAAAATTTATTCTCGTTTTTTTTCGAGTCCAGAATCACATTCTGAACACTATTTTGTTATAAAAATTATTTGTGAGACTTACAGAAACTGAGACAAGCAAAATTTCTTTTGATGTAAATCGTTCGGACAACTGCTGGAAACGCCGAAAAACGATTAAATTTAATTTTTCTTCAAAAATTTATTTTCGTTTTTTTTCGAGTCCAGAATCACATTCTGAACACTATTTTGTTATAAAAATTATTTGTGAGACTTACAGAAACTGAGACAAGCAAAATTTCTTTTAATGTAAATCGTTCAGACAACTGCTGGAAACGCCGAAAAACGATTAAATTTAATTTTTCTTCCAAAATTTATTTTCGTTTATTTTCGAGTCCAGAATCACATTCTGAACACTATTTTGTTATAAAAATTATTTGTGAGACTTACAGAAACTGAGACAAGCAAAATTTCTTTTGATGTAAATCGTTCGGACAACTGCTGGAAACGCCGAAAAACGATTAAATTTAATTTTTCTTCAAAAATTTATTTTCGTTTTTTTTCAAGTCTAGAATCCCATTCTGAACACTATTTTGTTATAAAAATTATTTGTGAGACTTACAGAAACTGAGACAAGCAAAATTTCTTTTGATGTAAATCGTTCGGACAACTGCTGGAAACGCCGAAAAACGATTAAATTTAATTTTTCTTCAAAAATTTATTTTCGTTTTTTTTTCGAGTCCAGAATCACATTCTGAACACTATTTTGTTATAAAAATTATTTGTGAGACTTACAGAAACTGAGACAAGCAAAATTCTTTTGATGTAAATCGTTCGGACAACTGCTGGAAACGCCGAGAAACGATTAAATTTGATTTTTCTTCAAAAATTTATTTTTGTTATTTTCGAGTCCAGAATCTCATTCTGAACACTACTTTGTTATGAAAATTATTTGTGAGACTTACAGAAACTGAAAACGATTAAATTTAATTTTTCTTTAAAAATTCATTTTCGTTTTTTTTTCGAGTCCAGAATCACATTCTGAACACAATTTTGTTATAAAAATTATTTGTGAGACTTACAGAAACTGAGACAAGCAAAATTTCTTTTGATGTAAATCGTTCGGACAACTGCTGGAAACGCCGAAAAACGATTAAATTAAATTTTTCTTTAAAAATTCATTTTCGTTTTTTTTCGAGTCCAGAATCACATTCTGAACACAATTTTGTTATAAAAATTATTTGTGAGACTTACAGAAACTGAGACAAGCAAAATTTCTTTTGATGTAAATCGTTCGGACAACTGCTGGAAACGCCGAAAAACGATTAAATTTAATTTTTCTTCAAAAATTTATTTTCGTTTTTTTTCGAGTCCAGAATCACATTCTGAACACTATTTTGTTATAAAAATTATTTGTGAGACTTACAGAAACTGAGACAAGCAAAATTTCTTTTGATGTAAATCGTTCGGACAACTGCTGGATACGCCGAGAAACGATTAAATTTGATTTTTCTTCAAAAATTTATTTTTGTTACTTTCGAGTCCAGAATCCCATTCTGAACACTACTTTGTTATGAAAATTATTTGTGAGACTTACAGAAACTGAAAACGATTAAATTTAATTTTTCTTTAAAAATTCATTTTCGTTTTTTTTCGAGTCCAGAATCACATTCTGAACACAATTTTGTTATAAAAATTATTTGTGAGACTTACAGAAACTGAGACACGCAAAATTTCTTTTGATGTAAATCGTTCGGACAACTGCTGGAAACGCCGAAAAACGATTAAATTTAATTTTTCTTCAAAAATTTATTTTCGTTTTTTTTCGAGTCCAGAATCACATTCTGAACACTATTTTGTTATAAAAATTATTTGTGAGACTAACAGAAACTGAGACAAACAAAATTTCTTTTGATGTAAATCGTTCGGACAACTGCTAGAAACGCCGAAAAACGATTAAATTTAATTTTTCTTCAAAAATTTATTTTCGTTTTTTTTCGAGTCCAGAATCACATTCTGAACACTATTTTGTTATAAAAATTATTTGTGAGACTAACAGAAACTGAGACAAGCAAAATTTCTTTTGATGTAAGTCGTTCGGACAACTGCTGGAAACGCCGAAAAACGATTAAATTTAATTTCTCTTCAAAAATTTATTTTCGTTTTTTTTCGAATCCAGAATCACATTCTGAACACTATTTTGTTATAAAAATTATTTGTGAGACTTACAGAAACTGAGACAAGCAAAATTTCTTTTGATGTAAAGTTCGGACAACTGCTGGAAACGCCGAAAAACGTTTAATTTGATTTTTCTTCAAAAATTTATTTTTGCTATTTTCGAGTCCAGAATCCCATTCTGAACACTATTTTGTTATGAAAATTATTTGTGAGACTTACAGAAACTGAAAACGATTAAATTTAATTTTTCTTTAAAAATTCATTTTCGTTTTTTTTCGAGTCCAGAATCACATTCTGAACACAATTTTGTTATAAAAATTATTTGTGAGACTTACAGAAACTGAGACACGCAAAATTTCTTTTGATGTAAATCGTTCGGACACTGCTGGAAACGCCGAAAACGATTAAATTTAATTTTTCTTCAAAAATTTATTTTCGTTTTTTTTTCGAGTCCAGAATCACATTCTGAACACTATTTTGTTATAAAAATTATTTGTGAGACTTACAGAAACTGAGACAAGCAAAATTTCTTTTGATGTAAATCGTTCGGACAACTGCTGGAAACGCCGAAAAACGATTAAATTTAATTTTTCTTCAAAAATTTATTTTCGTTTTTTTTCGAGTCCAGAATCACATTCTGAACACTATTTTGTTATAAAAATTATTTGTGAGACTTACAGAAACTGAGACAAGCAAAATTTCTTTTGATGTAAATCGTTCGGACAACTGCTGGAAACGCCGAAAAACGATTAAATTTAATTTCTCTTCAAAAATTTATTTTCGTTTTTTTTCGAATCCAGAATCACATTCTGAACACTATTTTGTTATAAAAATTATTTGTGAGACTTACAGAAACTGAGACAAGCAAAATTTCTTTTGATGTAAATCGTTCGGACAACTGCTGGAAACGCAGAACAACGATTAAATTTGATTTTTCTTCAAAAATTTATTTTCGTTATTTTCGTGTCCAGAATCCCATTCTGAACACTATTTTGTTATGAAAATTATTTGTGAGACTTACAGAAACTGAAAACGATTAAATGTAATTTTTCTTTAAAAATTCATTTTCGGTTTTTTTCGAGTCCAGAATCACATTCTGAACACAATTTTGTTGTAAAAATTATTTGTGAGACTTACAGAAACTGAGACAAGCAAAATTTCTTTTGATGTAAATCGTTCGGACAACTGCTGGAAACACCGAAAAACGATTAAATTTAATTTTTCTTCAAAAATTTATTTTCGTTTTTTTTCGAGTCCAGAATCACATTCTGAACACTATTTTGTTATAAAAATTATTTGTGAGACTTACAGAAACTGAGACAAGCAAAATTTCTTTTGATGTAAATCGTTCGGACAACTGCTGGAAACGCCGAAAAACGATTAAATTTAATTTTTCTTCAAAAATTTATTTTCGTTTTTTTTCAAGTCTAGAATCCCATTCTGAACACTATTTTGTTATAAAAATTATTTGTGAGACTTACAGAAACTGAGACAAGCAAAATTTCTTTTGATGTAAATCGTTCGGACAACTACTGGAAACGCCGAAAAACGATTAAATTTAATTTTTCTTCAAAAATTTATTTTCGTTTATTTTCGAGTCCAGAATCACATTCTGAACACTATTTTGTTATAAAAATTATTTGTGAGACTTACAGAAACTGAGACAAGCAAAATTTCTTTTGATGTAATTCGTTCAGACAACTGCTGGAAACGCCGAAAAACGATTAAATTTAATTTTTCTTCCAAAATTTATTTTCGTTTATTTTCGAGTCCAGAATCACATTCTGAACACTATTTTGTTATAAAAATTATTTGTGAGACTTACAGAAACTGAGACAAGCAAAATTTCTTTTGATGTAAATCGTTCGGACAACTGCTGGAAACGCCGAAAAACGATTAAATTTAATTTTTCTTCAAAAATTTATTTTCGTTTTTTTTCAAGTCTAGAATCCCATTCTGAACACTATTTTGTTATAAAAATTATTTGTGAGACTTACAGAAACTGAGACAAGCAAAATTTCTTTTGACGTAAATCGTTCGGACAACTGCTGGAAACGCCGAAAAACGATTAAATTTAATTTTTCTTCAAAAATTTATTTTCGTTTTTTTTCGAGTCCAGAATCACATTCTGAACACTATTTTGTTATAAAAATTATTTGTGAGACTTACAGAAACTGAGACAAGCAAAATTTCTTTTGATGTAAATCGTTCGGACAACTGCTGGAAACGCCGAAAAACGATTAAATTTAATTTTTCTTCAAAAATTTATTTTCGTTTTTTTTCGAGTCCAGAATCACATTCTGAACACTATTTTGTTATAAAAATTATTTGTGAGACTTACAGAAACTGAGACAAGCAAAATTTCTTTTGATGTAAATCGTTCAGACAACTGCTGGAAACGCCGAAAAACGATTAAATTTAATTTTTCTTCCAAACTTTATTTTCGTTTATTTTCGAGTCCAGAATCACATTCTGAACACTATTTTGTTATAAAAATTATTTGTGAGACTTACAGAAACTGAAAACGATTAAATTTAATTTTTCTTCAAAATATTATTTTCGTTTTTTTTCGAGTCCAGAATCACATTCTGAACACTATTTTGTTATAAAAATTATTTGTGAGACTTACAGAAACTGAGACAAACAAAATTTCTTTTGATGTAAATCGTTCGGACAACTGCTGGAAACGCCGAGAAACGATTAAATTTGATTTTTCTTCAAAAATTTATTTTTGTTATTTTCGAGTCCAGAATCCCATTCTGAACACTACTTTGTTATGAAAATTATTTGTGAGACTTACAGAAACTGAAAACGATTAAATTTAATTTTTCTTTAAAAATTCATTTTCGTTTTTTTTTCGAGTCCAGAATCACATTCTGAACACAATTTTGTTATAAAAATTATTTGTGAGACTTACAGAAACTGAGACACGCAAAATTTCTTTTGATGTAAATCGTTCGGACACTGCTGGAAACGCCGAAAACGATTAAATTTAATTTTTCTTCAAAAATTTATTTTAGTTTTTTTTCGAGTCCAGAATCACATTCTGAACACTATTTTGTTATAAAAATTATTTGTGAGACTTACAGAAACTGAGACAAGCAAAATTTCTTTTGATGTAAATCGTTCGGACAACTGCTGGAAACGCCGAAAAACGATTAAATTTAATTTTTCTTCAAAAATTTATTTTCGTTTTTTTTCGAGTCCAGAATCACATTCTGAACACTATTTTGTTATAAAAATTATTTGTGAGACTTACAGAAACTAAAAACGATTAAATTTATATTTTCTTCAAAAATTAATTTTTGTATTTTTTCAAGTCTTGAATCCCATTCTGAACACTATTTTGTTATAAAAATTATTTGTGAGACTAACAGAAACTGAGACAAGCAAAATTTCTTTTGATGTAAATCGTTCGGACAACTGCTGGAAACGCCGAAAAACGATTAAATTTAATTTCTCTTCAAAAATTTATTTTCGTTTTTTTTCGAATCCAGAATCACATTCTGAACACTATTTTGTTATAAAAATTATTTGTGAGACTTACAGAAACTGAGACAAGCAAAATTTCTTTTGATGTAAATCGTTCGGACAACTGCTGAAAACGCAGAACAACGATTAAATTTGATTTTTCTTCAAAAATTTATTTTCGTTATTTTCGAGTCCAGAATCCCATTCTGAACACTATTTTGTTATGAAAATTAATTGTGAGACTTACAGAAACTGAAAACGATTAAATTTAATTTTTCTTTAAAAATTCATTTTCGTTTTTTTTCGAGTCCAGAATCACATTCTGAACACAATTTTGTTATAAAAATTATTTGTGAGACTTACAGAAACTGAGACACGCAAAATTTCTTTTGATGTAAATCGTTGGGACACTGCTGGAAACGCCGAAAACGATTAAATTTAATTTTTCTTCAAAAATTTATTTTCGTTTTTTTTCGAGTCCAGAATCACATTCTGAACACTATTTTGTTATAAAAATTATTTGTGAGACTTACAGAAACTGAGACAAGCAAAATTTCTTTTGATGTAAATCGTTCGGACAACTGCTGGAAACGCCGAAAAACGATTAAATTTAATTTTTCTTCAAAAATTTATTTTCGTTTTTTTTCCAATCCAGAATCACATTCTGAACACTATTTTGTTATAAAAATTATTTGTGAGACTTACAGAAACTGAGACAAGCAAAATTTCTGTTGGTGTAAATCGTTCGGACAACTGCTGGAAACGCCGAAAAACGATTAAATTTAATTTTTCTTCAAAAATTTATTTTCGTTTTTTTTCGAGTCCAGAATCACATTCTGAACACATTTTGTTATAAAAATTATTTGTGAGACTTACAGAAACTGAGACAAGCAAAATTTCTTTTGATGTAAATCGTTCGGACAACTGCTGGAAACGCCGAAAAACGATTAAATTAAATTTTTCTTTAAAAATTTATTTTCGTTTTTTTTCGAGTCCAGAATCACATTCTGAACACTATTTTGTTATAAAAATTATTTGTGAGACTTACAGAAACTGAAAACGATTAAATTTATATTTTCTTCAAAAATTAATTTTTGTATTTTTTCAAGTCTTGAATCCCATTCTGAACACTATTTTGTTATAAAAATTATTAGTGAAACTTACAGAAACTGAGACAAGCAAAATTTCTTTTGATGTAAATCGTTCGGACAACTGCTGGAAACACCGAAAAACGATTAAATTTAATTTTTCTTCAAAAATTTATTTTCGTTTTTTTTCGAGTCCAGAATCACATTCTGAACACTATTTTGTTATAAAAATTATTTGTGAGACTTACAGAAACTGAGACAAGCAAAATTTCTTTTGATGTAAATCGTTCGGACAACTGCTGGAAACGCCGAAAAACGATTAAATTTGATTTTTCTTCAAAAATTTATTTTTGTTATTTTCGAGTCCAGAATCCCATTCTGAACACTATTTTATTATGAAAATTATTTGTAAGACTTACAGAAACTGAAAACGATTAAATTTAATTTTTCTTTAAAAATTCATTTTCGTTTTTTTTTTCGAGTCCAGAATCACATTCTGAACACAATTTTGTTATAGAAATTATTTGTGAGACTTACAGAAACTGAGACACGCAAAATTTCTTTTGATGTAAATCGTTCGGACACTGCTGGAAACGCCGAAAACGATTAAATTTAATGTTTCTTCAAAAATTTATTTTCGTTTTTTTTCGAGTCCAGAATCACATTCTGAACACTATTTTGTTATAAAAATTATTTGTGAGACTTACAGAAACTGAGACAAGCAAAATTTCTTTTGATGTAAATCGTTCGGACAACTGCTGGAAACGCCGAAAAACGATTAAATTTAATTTTTCTTCAAAAATTTATTTTCGTTTTTTTTCGAGTCCAGAATCACATTCTGAACACTATTTTGTTATAAAAATTATTTGTGAGACTTACAGAAACTGAGACAAGCAAAATTTCTTTTAATGTAAATCGTTCAGACAACTGCTGGAAACGCCGAAAAACGATTAAATTTAATTTTTCTTCCAAAATTTATTTTCGTTTATTTTCGAGTCCAGAATCACATTCTGAACACTAGAACACTAGAATCCCATTCTGAACACTATTTTGTTATAAAAATTATTTGTGAGACTTACAGAAACTGAGACAAGCAAAATTTCTTTTGATGTAAATCGTTCGGACAACTGCTGGAAACGCCGAAAAACGATTAAATTTAATTTTTCTTCAAAAATTTATTTTCGTTTTTTTTTCGAGTCCAGAATCACATTCTGAACACTATTTTGTTATAAAAATTATTTGTGAGACTTACAGAAACTGAGACAAGCAAAATTTCTTTTGATGTAAATCGTTCGGACAACTGCTGGAAACGCCGAGAAACGATTAAATTTGATTTTTCTTCAAAAATTTATTTTTGTTATTTTCGAGTCCAGAATCCCATTCTGAACACTACTTTGTTATGAAAATTATTTGTGAGACTTACAGAAACTGAAAACGATTAAATTTAATTTTTCTTTAAAAATTCATTTTCGTTTTTTTTTCGAGTCCAGAATCACATTCTGAACACAATTTTGTTATAAAAATTATTTGTGAGACTTACAGAAACTGAGACACGCAAAATTTCTTTTGATGTAAATCGTTCGGACACTGCTGGAAACGCCGAAAACGATTAAATTTAATTTTTCTTCAAAAATTTATTTTAGTTTTTTTTCGAGTCCAGAATCACATTCTGAACACTATTTTGTTATAAAAATTATTTGTGAGACTTACAGAAACTGAGACAAGCAAAATTTCTTTTGATGTAAATCGTTCGGACAACTGCTGGAAACGCCGAAAAACGATTAAATTTAATTTTTCTTCAAAAATTTATTTTCGTTTTTTTTCGAGTCCAGAATCACATTCTGAACACTATTTTGTTATAAAAATTATTTGTGAGACTTACAGAAACTAAAAACGATTAAATTTATATTTTCTTCAAAAATTAATTTTTGTATTTTTTCAAGTCTTGAATCCCATTCTGAACACTATTTTGTTATAAAAATTATTTGTGAGACTAACAGAAACTGAGACAAGCAAAATTTCTTTTGATGTAAATCGTTCGGACAACTGCTGGAAACGCCGAAAAACGATTAAATTTAATTTCTCTTCAAAAATTTATTTTCGTTTTTTTTCGAATCCAGAATCACATTCTGAACACTATTTTGTTATAAAAATTATTTGTGAGACTTACAGAAACTGAGACAAGCAAAATTTCTTTTGATGTAAATCGTTCGGACAACTGCTGGAAACGCAGAACAACGATTAAATTTGATTTTTCTTCAAAAATTTATTTTCGTTATTTTCGTGTCCAGAATCCCATTCTGAACACTATTTTGTTATGAAAATTATTTGTGAGACTTACAGAAACTGAAAACGATTAAATGTAATTTTTCTTTAAAAATTCATTTTCGGTTTTTTTCGAGTCCAGAATCACATTCTGAACACAATTTTGTTGTAAAAATTATTTGTGAGACTTACAGAAACTGAGACAAGCAAAATTTCTTTTGATGTAAATCGTTCGGACAACTGCTGGAAACACCGAAAAACGATTAAATTTAATTTTTCTTCAAAAATTTATTTTCGTTTTTTTTCGAGTCCAGAATCACATTCTGAACACTATTTTGTTATAAAAATTATTTGTGAGACTTACAGAAACTGAGACAAGCAAAATTTCTTTTGATGTAAATCGTTCGGACAACTGCTGGAAACGCCGAAAAACGATTAAATTTAATTTTTCTTCAAAAATTTATTTTCGTTTTTTTTCAAGTCTAGAATCCCATTCTGAACACTATTTTGTTATAAAAATTATTTGTGAGACTTACAGAAACTGAGACAAGCAAAATTTCTTTTGATGTAAATCGTTCGGACAACTACTGGAAACGCCGAAAAACGATTAAATTTAATTTTTCTTCAAAAATTTATTTTCGTTTATTTTCGAGTCCAGAATCACATTCTGAACACTATTTTGTTATAAAAATTATTTGTGAGACTTACAGAAACTGAAACAAGCAAAATTTCTTTTGATGTAATTCGTTCAGACAACTGCTGGAAACGCCGAAAAACGATTAAATTTAATTTTTCTTCCAAAATTTATTTTCGTTTATTTTCGAGTCCAGAATCACATTCTGAACACTATTTTGTTATAAAAATTATTTGTGAGACTTACAGAAACTGAGACAAGCAAAATTTCTTTTGATGTAAATCGTTCGGACAACTGCTGGAAACGCCGAAAAACGATTAAATTTAATTTTTCTTCAAAAATTTATTTTCGTTTTTTTTCAAGTCTAGAATCCCATTCTGAACACTATTTTGTTATAAAAATTATTTGTGAGACTTACAGAAACTGAGACAAGCAAAATTTCTTTTGACGTAAATCGTTCGGACAACTGCTGGAAACGCCGAAAAACGATTAAATTTAATTTTTCTTCAAAAATTTATTTTCGTTTTTTTCGAGTCCAGAATCACATTCTGAACACTATTTTGTTATAAAAATTATTTGTGAGACTTACAGAAACTGAGACAAGCAAAATTTCTTTTGATGTAAATCGTTCGGACAACTGCTGGAAACGCCGAAAAACGATTAAATTTAATTTTTCTTCAAAAATTTATTTTCGTTTTTTTTCGAGTCCAGAATCACATTCTGAACACTATTTTGTTATAAAAATTATTTGTGAGACTTACAGAAACTGAGACAAGCAAAATTTCTTTTGATGTAAATCGTTCAGACAACTGCTGGAAACGCCGAAAAACGATTAAATTTAATTTTTCTTCCAAAATTTATTTTCGTTTATTTTCGAGTCCAGAATCACATTCTGAACACTATTTTGTTATAAAAATTATTTGTGAGACTTACAGAAACTGAAAACGATTAAATTTAATTTTTCTTCAAAATATTATTTTCGTTTTTTTTCGAGTCCAGAATCACATTCTGAACACTATTTTGTTATAAAAATTATTTGTGAGACTTACAGAAACTGAGACACGCAAAATTTCTTTTGATGTAAATCGTTCGGACACTGCTGGAAACGCCGAAAACGATTAAATTTAATTTTTCTTCAAAAATTTATTTTAGTTTTTTTTCGAGTCCAGAA
Organism: Ocypus olens; assembly: GCA_910593695.2. Classification (NCBI taxonomy): domain Eukaryota; kingdom Metazoa; phylum Arthropoda; class Insecta; order Coleoptera; family Staphylinidae; genus Ocypus; species Ocypus olens. The sequence continues at coordinate 20,964,189 of OU343062.1, read as the reverse complement.
TCACATTCTGAACACTATTTTGTTATAAAAATTATTTTTGAGACTTACAGAAACTGAGACAAGCAAAATTTCTTTTGATGTAAATCGTTCGGACAACTGCTGGAAACGCCGAAAAACGATTAAATTTAATTTTTCTTCAAAAATTTATTTTCGTTTTTTTTCGAGTCCAGAATCACATTCTGAACACTATTTTGTTATAAAAATTATTTGTGAGACTTACAGAAACTAAAAACGATTAAATTTTAATTTTCTTCAAAAATTAATTTTTGTATTTTTTCAAGTCTTGAATCCCATTCTGAACACTATTTTGTTATAAAAATTATTTGTGAGACTAACAGAAACTGAGACAAGCAAAATTTCTTTTGATGTAAATCGTTCGGACAACTGCTGGAAACGCCGAAAAACGATTAAATTTAATTTCTCTTCAAAAATTTATTTTCGTTTTTTTTCGAATCCAGAATCACATTCTGAACACTATTTTGTTATAAAAATTATTTGTGAGACTTACAGAAACTGAGACAAGCAAAATTTCTTTTGATGTAAATCGTTCGGACAACTGCTGGAAACGCAGAACAACGATTAAATTTGATTTTTCTTCAAAAATTTATTTTCGTTATTTTCGTGTCCAGAATCCCATTCTGAACACTATTTTGTTATGAAAATTATTTGTGAGACTTACAGAAACTGAAAACGATTAAATGTAATTTTTCTTTAAAAATTCATTTTCGTTTTTTTTTCGAGTCCAGAATCACATTCTGAACACAATTTTGTTGTAAAAATTATTTGTGAGACTTACAGAAACTGAGACAAGCAAAATTTCTTTTGATGTAAATCGTTCGGACAACTGCTGGAAACACCGAAAAACGATTAAATTTAATTTTTCTTCAAAAATTTATTTTCGTTTTTTTTCGAGTCCAGAATCACATTCTGAACACTATTTTGTTATAAAAATTATTTGTGAGACTTACAGAAACTGAGACAAGCAAAATTTCTTTTGATGTAAATCGTTCGGACAACTGCTGGAAACGCCGAGAAACGATTAAATTTGATTTTTCTTCAAAAATTTATTTTTGTTATTTTCGAGTCCAGAATCCCATTCTGAACACTACTTTGTTATGAAAATTATTTGTGAGACTTACAGAAACTGAGACACGCAAAATTTCTTTTGATGTAAATCGTTCGGACACTGCTGGAAACGCCGAAAACGATTAAATTTAATTTTTCTTCAAAAATTTATTTTAGTTTTTTTTCGAGTCCAGAATCACATTCTGAACACTATTTTGTTATAAAAATTATTTTTGAGACTTACAGAAACTGAGACAAGCAAAATTTCTTTTGATGTAAATCGTTCGGACAACTGCTGGAAACGCCGAAAAACGATTAAATTTAATTTTTCTTCAAAAATTTATTTTCGTTTTTTTTCGAGTCCAGAATCACATTCTGAACACTATTTTGTTATAAAAATTATTTGTGAGACTTACAGAAACTAAAAACGATTAAATTTATATTTTCTTCAAAAATTAATTTTTGTATTTTTTCAAGTCTTGAATCCCATTCTGAACACTATTTTGTTATAAAAATTATTTGTGAGACTAACAGAAACTGAGACAAGCAAAATTTCTTTTGATGTAAATCGTTCGGACAACTGCTGGAAACGCCGAAAAACGATTAAATTTAATTTCTCTTCAAAAATTTATTTTCGTTTTTTTTCGAATCCAGAATCACATTCTGAACACTATTTTGTTATAAAAATTATTTGTGAGACTTACAGAAACTGAGACAAGCAAAATTTCTTTTGATGTAAATCGTTCGGACAACTGCTGGAAACGCAGAACAACGATTAAATTTGATTTTTCTTCAAAAATTTATTTTCGTTATTTTCGTGTCCAGAATCCCATTCTGAACACTATTTTGTTATGAAAATTATTTGTGAGACTTACAGAAACTGAAAACGATTAAATGTAATTTTTCTTTAAAAATTCATTTTCGTTTTTTTTCGAGTCCAGAATCACATTCTGAACACAATTTTGTTGTAAAAATTATTTGTGAGACTTACAGAAACTGAGACAAGCAAAATTTCTTTTGATGTAAATCGTTCGGACAACTGCTGGAAACACCGAAAAACGATTAAATTTAATTTTTCTTCAAAAATTTATTTTCGTTTTTTTTCGAGTCCAGAATCACATTCTGAACACTATTTTGTTATAAAAATTATTTGTGAGACTTACAGAAACTGAGACAAGCAAAATTTCTTTTGATGTAAATCGTTCGGACAACTGCTGGAAACGCCGAAAAACGATTAAATTTAATTTTTCTTCAAAAATTTATTTTCGTTTTTTTTCAAGTCTAGAATCCCATTCTGAACACTATTTTGTTATAAAAATTATTTGTGAGACTTACAGAAACTGAGACAAGCAAAATTTCTTTTGATGTAAATCGTTCGGACAACTACTGGAAACGCCGAAAAACGATTAAATTTAATTTTTCTTCAAAAATTTATTTTCGTTTATTTTCGAGTCCAGAATCACATTCTGAACACTATTTTGTTATAAAAATTATTTGTGAGACTTACAGAAACTGAGACAAGCAAAATTTCTTTTGATGTAATTCGTTCAGACAACTGCTGGAAACGCCGAAAAACGATTAAATTTAATTTTTCTTCCAAAATTTATTTTCGTTTATTTTCGAGTCCAGAATCACATTCTGAACACTATTTTGTTATAAAAATTATTTGTGAGACTTACAGAAACTGAGACAAGCAAAATTTCTTTTGATTAAAATCGTTCGGACAACTGCTGGACACGCCGAAAAACGATTAAATTTAATTTTTCTTCAAAAATTTATTTTCGTTTTTTTTCAAGTCTAGAATCCCATTCTGAACACTATTTTGTTATAAAAATTATTTGTGAGACTTACAGAAACTGAGACAAGCAAAATTTCTTTTGACGTAAATCGTTCGGACAACTGCTGGAAACGCCGAAAAATGATTAAATTTAATTTTTCTTCAAAAATTTATTTTCGTTTTTTTTCGAGTCCAGAATCACATTCTGAACACTATTTTGTTATAAAAATTATTTGTGAGACTTACAGAAACTGAGACAAGCAAAATTTCTTTTGATGTAAATCGTTCGGACAACTGCTGGAAACGCCGAAAAACGATTAAATTTAATTTTTCTTCAAAAATTTATTTTCGTTTTTTTTTCGAGTCCAGAATCACATTCTGAACACTATTTTGTTATAAAAATTATTTGTGAGACTTACAGAAACTGAGACAAGCAAAATTTCTTTTGATGTAAATCGTTCAGACAACTGCTGGAAACGCCGAAAAACGATTAAATTTAATTTTTCTTCCAAAATTTATTTTCGTTTATTTTCGAGTCCAGAATCACATTCTGAACACTATTTTGTTATAAAAATTATTTGTGAGACTTACAGAAACTGAAAACGATTAAATTTAATTTTTCTTCAAAATATTATTTTCGTTTTTTTTCGAGTCCAGAATCACATTCTGAACACTATTTTGTTATAAAAATTATTTGTGAGACTTACAGAAACTGAAAACGATTAAATTTATATTTTCTTCAAAAATTAATTTTTGTATTTTTTCAAGTCTTGACTCCCATTCTGAACACTATTTTGTTATAAAAATTATTTGTGAGACTAACAGAAACTGAGACAAGCAAAATTTCTTTTGATGTAAATCGTTCGGACAACTGCTGGAAACGCCGAAAAACGATTAAATTTAATTTCTCTTCAAAAATTTATTTTCGTTTTTTTTCGAATCCAGAATCACATTCTGAACACTATTTTGTTATAAAAATTATTTGTGAGACTTACAGAAACTGAGACAAGCAAAATTTCTTTTGATGTAAATCGTTCGGACAACTGCTGGAAACGCAGAACAACGATTAAATTTGATTTTTCTTCAAAAATTTATTTTCGTTATTTTCGTGTCCAGAATCCCATTCTGAACACTATTTTGTTATGAAAATTATTTGTGAGACTTACAGAAACTGAAAAAGATTAAATGTAATTTTTCTTTAAAAATTCATTTTCGTTTTTTTTCGAGTCCAGAATCACATTCTGAACACAATTTTGTTATAAAAATTATTTGTGAGACTTACAGAAACTGAGACAAGCAAAATTTCTTTTGATGTAAATCGTTCGGACAACTGCTGGAAACACCGAAAAACGATTAAATTTAATTTTTCTTCAAAAATTTATTTTCGTTTTTTTTCGAGTCCAGAATCACATTCTGAACACTATTTTGTTATAAAAATTATTTGTGAGACTTACAGAAACTGAGACAAGCAAAATTTCTTTTGATGTAAATCGTTCGGACAACTGCTGGAAACGCCGAAAAACGATTAAATTTAATTTTTCTTCAAAAATTTATTTTCGTTTTTTTTCAAGTCTAGAATCCCATTCTGAACACTATTTTGTTATAAAAATTATTTGTGAGACTTACAGAAACTGAGACAAGCAAAATTTCTTTTGATGTAAATCGTTCGGACAACTACTGGAAACGCCGAAAAACGATTAAATTTAATTTTTCTTCAAAAATTTATTTTCGTTTATTTTCGAGTCCAGAATCACATTCTGAACACTATTTTGTTATAAAAATTATTTGTGAGACTTACAGAAACTGAGACAAGCAAAATTTCTTTTGATGTAATTCGTTCAGACAACTGCTGGAAACGCCGAAAAACGATTAAATTTAATTTTTCTTCCAAAATTTATTTTCGTTTATTTTCGAGTCCAGAATCACATTCTGAACACTATTTTGTTATAAAAATTATTTGTGAGACTTATAGAAACTGAGACAAGCAAAATTTCTTTTGATGTAAATCGTTCGGACAACTGCTGGAAACGCCGAAAAACGATTAAATTTAATTTTTCTTCAAAAATTTATTTTCGTTTTTTTTCAAGTCTAGAATCCCATTCTGAACACTATTTTGTTATAAAAATTATTTGTGAGACTTACAGAAACTGAGACAAGCAAAATTTCTTTTGATGTAAATCGTTCGGACAACTGCTGGAAACGCCGAAAAACGATTAAATTTAATTTTTCTTCAAAAATTTATTTTCGTTTTTTTTCGAGTCCAGAATCACATTCTGAACACTATTTTGTTATAAAAATTATTTGTGAGACTTACAGAAACTGAGACAAGCAAAATTTCTTTTGATGTAAATCGTTCGGACAACTGCTGGAAACGCCGAAAAACGATTAAATTTCATTTTTCTTCAAAAATTTATTTTCGTTTTTTTTCGAGTCCAGAATCACATTCTGAACACTATTTTGTTATAAAAATTATTTGTGAGACTTACAGAAACTAAAAACGATTAAATTTAATTTTTCTTCAAAAATTTATTTTCGTTTTTTTCGAGTCCAGAATCACATTCTGAACACCATTTTGTTATAAAAATTATTTGTGAGACTTACAGAAACTGAGACAAGCAAAATTTCATTTGATGTAATTCGTTCGGACAACTGCTGGAAACGCCGAAAAACGATTAAATTTAATTTTTCTTCAAAAATTTATTTTCGTTTTTTTTCAAGTCTAGAATCCCATTCTGAACACTATTTTGTTATAAAAATTATTTGTGAGACTTACAGAAACTGAGACAAGCAAAATTTCTTTTGATGTAAATCGTTCGGACAACTACTGGAAACGCCGAAAAACGATTAAATTTAATTTTTCTTCAAAAATTTATTTTCGTTTATTTTCGAGTCCAGAATCACATTCTGAACACTATTTTGTTATAAAAATACATTCTTTTGATGTAATTCGTTCAGACAACTGCTGGAAACGCCGAAAAACGATTAAATTTAATTTTTCTTCCAAAATTTATTTTCGTTTATTTTCGAGTCCAGAATCACATTCTGAACACTATTTTGTTATACAAATTATTTGTGAGACTTACAGAAACTGAGACAAGCAAAATTTCTTTTGATGTAAATCGTTCGGACAACTGCTGGAAACGCCGAAAAACGATTAAATTTAATTTTTCTTCAAAAATTTATTTTCGTTTTTTTTCAAGTCTAGAATCCCATTCTGAACACTATTTTGTTATAAAAATTATTTGTGAGACTTACAGAAACTGAGACAAGCAAAATTTCTTTTGATGTAAATCGTTCGGACAACTGCTGGAAACGCCGAAAAACGATTAAATTTAATTTTTCTTCAAAAATTTATTTTCGTTTTTTTTCGAGTCCAGAATCACATTCTGAACACTATTTTGTTATAAAAATTATTTGTGAGACTTACAGAAACTGAGACAAGCAAAATTTCTTTTGATGTAAATCGTTCGGACAACTGCTGGAAACGCCGAAAAACGATTAAATTTAATTTTTCTTTAAAAATTCATTTTCGTTTTTTTTCGAGTCCAGAATCACATTCTGAACACAATTTTGTTATAAAAATTATTTGTGAGACTTACAGAAACTGAGACAAGCAAAATTTCTTTTGATGTAAATCGTTCGGACAACTGCTGGAAACGCCGAAAAACGATTAAATTAAATTTTTCTTCAAAAATTTATTTTCGTTTTTTTTCGAGTCCAGAATCACATTCTGAACACTATTTTGTTATAAAAATTATTTGTGAGACTTACAGAAACTGAGACAAGCAAAATTTCTTTTGATGTAAATCGTTCGGACAACTGCTGGATACGCCGAGAAACGATTAAATTTGATTTTTCTTCAAAAATTTATTTTTGTTATTTTCGAGTCCAGAATCCCATTCTGAACACTACTTTGTTATGAAAATTATTTGTGAGACTTACAGAAACTGAAAACGATTAAATTTAATTTTTCTTCCAAAATTTATTTTCGTTTATTTTCGAGTCCAGAATCACATTCTGAACACTATTTAGTTTAAAAAATATTTGTGAGACTTACAGAAACTGAGACAAGCAAAATTTCTTTTGATGTAAATCGTTCGGACAACTGCTGGAAACGCCGAAAAACGATTAAATTTAATTTTTCTTCAAAAATTTATTTTCGTTTTTTTTCAAGTCTAGAATCCCATTCTGAACACTATTTTGTTATAAAAATTATTTGTGAGACTTACAGAAACTGAGACAAGCAAAATTTCTTTTGATGTAAATCGTTCGGACAACTGCTGGAAACGCCGAAAAACGATTAAATTTAATTTTTCTTCAAAAATTTATTTTCGTTTTTTTTCGAGTCCAGAATCACATTCTGAACACTATTTTGTTATAAAAATTATTTGTGAGACTTACAGAAACTGAGACAAGCAAAATTTCTTTTGATGTAAATCGTTCGGACAACTGCTGGAAACGCCGAAAAACGATTAAATTTCATTTTTCTTCAAAAATTTATTTTCGTTTTTTTTCGAGTCCAGAATCACATTCTGAACACTATTTTGTTATAAAAATTATTTGTGAGACTTACAGAAACTAAAAACGATTAAATTTAATTTTTCTTCAAAAATTTATTTTCGTTTTTTTCGAGTCCAGAATCACATTCTGAACACCATTTTGTTATAAAAATTATTTGTGAGACTTACAGAAACTGAGACAAGCAAAATTTCTTTTGATGTAAATCGTTCGGACAACTGCTGGAAACGCCGAAAAACGATTAAATTTAATTTTTCTTCAAAAATTTATTTTCGTTTTTTTTCAAGTCTAGAATCCCATTCTGAACACTATTTTGTTATAAAAATTATTTGTGAGACTTACAGAAACTGAGACAAGCAAAATTTCTTTTGATGTAAATCGTTCGGACAACTACTGGAAACGCCGAAAAACGATTAAATTTAATTTTTCTTTAAAAATTTATTTTCGTTTATTTTCGAGTCCAGAATCACATTCTGAACACTATTTTGTTATAAAAATACATTCTTTTGATGTAATTCGTTCAGACAACTGCTGGAAACGCCGAAAAACGATTAAATTTAATTTTTCTTCCAAAATTTATTTTCGTTTATTTTCGAGTCCAGAATCACATTCTGAACACTATTTTGTTATACAAATTATTTGTGAGACTTACAGAAACTGAGACAAGCAAAATTTCTTTTGATGTAAATCGTTCGGACAACTGCTGGAAACGCCGAAAAACGATTAAATTTAATTTTTCTTCAAAAATTTATTTTCGTTTTTTTTCAAGTCTAGAATCCCATTCTGAACACTATTTTGTTATAAAAATTATTTGTGAGACTTACAGAAACTGAGACAAGCAAAATTTCTTTTGATGTAAATCGTTCGGACAACTGCTGGAAACGCCGAAAAACGATTAAATTTAATTTTTCTTCAAAAATTTATTTTCGTTTTTTTTCGAGTCCAGAATCACATTCTGAACACTATTTTGTTATAAAAATTATTTGTGAGACTTACAGAAACTGAGACAAGCAAAATTTCTTTTGATGTAAATCAGTCAGTCGCAGTGAACTCACCGTGAACAGGTCATAAACAATCTAAAGTGTTGGATCTCGGTGAATAATTGCATCATTGCTTAATAACCTCTGCTATAGTAACTGTAGTGACTACTTCGTATATCAGTACATATAAATAGTAAGTAATTATACTCTATTTAAAATAATTCACTATTAACCTCAAATAGATTACCCGCACCTATTTGATTTAGAGGTTAATCGCACGAGGAATTTTTAATTGTCTTCACCTTTGTTTACATTTCTTGTCACCTTTCCGTGGTCTATTCTTCCCTGTTCGTCTCTTTATTAGTCACCACGAAAGACCGCGTGGGTGTGAAGAGTGTATCCCTGTGCAATCATTTCCCCATTGTTATTATAATTACATATATTTAGTAATTTTTTTTTTTAATATACTAAATTAAATAACCAAAATGGTTAATTTGTGCGGAATTTGTGATAAAGCGGTCACTCCTAACACACCATACATTAAATGTAACGGTGTATGTTGCAAACATATTCATAGTAAATGCACCGAGTTGAGCGCATCGGAATTCTCCAATATTATTTTTTCCAAATCTAAATGGTGTTGCAAAAAATGTACTCCGGGCTCAACGGCCGAGCCGTCCGTATCGATTGATTCTTTGTATAAGTTAATAACTGATCAATTTAATATATTTAGAGCTGAATTAAATGAATTAAAAATATCCATCACAAGCAGATTTGATAACATCGAATCGCGTCTAATAGTCCTCGAAAGCAGGCATACTGATTATGAATCGCAGTTATCTGCAATAAAAAGTGGGCCCGTGGAGAATCACGAAGACATTTTGGCGGAATTAGAAGATAGGCGTATCAGATTGTTTAATACTATCCTCTTTGATCTTGTTGAATCTTCGTCTTCAGATAAACACGAATGCATTAATCACGATTTTAAGGCAGTCAGCAACATACTTGTGTCGCGCAATATAGACACTAAACCGATTAAAATGATCAGATTAGGGAAAAAGTTAAATGTTAAGAGTCCTAGGCCATTAAAAATCATCTTTAATTCGCAAGAGGAAGCGAAGGAAGTTCTTAGAAGCAACTCTACTAAAGGACCCGAGGACCGTTACTTATTTCAATCTGATCGCACTAAAAAACAGGTGGAATACTACAAAAATCTCAAAAGTGAACTGGATAGAAGGAAGAGCGAAGGAGAAACTAATTTGCGAATTGCATATCGCAACGGAGCACCTTATATAACTGTAACCAGCAACTCTAATCAACTCCAAAAAAACTGAGCATTTACTTTCAGAACTGCAGCGGTATTAGAACTAAATTAAAAGAATTTGTAAATAATGTTAATACTTCAGACTACGATTTAATTATTATTATTGAAACATGGCTGTACGAAAATATCTTAAATAGTCAACTTCAACTTTCTAATTATAACATTTATAGATGCGAACGTTCCATAAGCGGCGATATCAGAGGTGGTGGAATCTTGATTGCAATTAAAAAATGCTTTACATCTTCTCTTATTTCATCTGATAATACTATTGAAAACTTGTTTGTTTCGTTAAAACTTAATAATATTTTATACATTGTGGGCGGTGTTTATATTCCTCCAGCTTCGTCATTTGATAAATACCAACGTCATTGTAATCAGTTAGAAGATCTATGCGAGCATTATAATTGTAGCAATCTCTTAATTTGTGGTGATTATAATTTACCTCACATAAAATGGGACAATATGACTAATGTAACCCCATGCGCTATCACCAATGTTCTGCTTAACTGTTATAATTTTTTAAATGCTCATCAGATTAACACTATTCCTAATTCACGCGGCGTTTTTTTGGATTTATGTTTTACCACTATAACTAATGCATCTATTTCTATTAATGATGATCCGCTTTTGTCAACTAGCGTGCATCACTGTTCATATGTTATTATGTTTTCGCTTACTTGCTTAAAAACCATTTCTACTTTTGAAAAAAAAATATATGTTTCATTTAGCTAATTATGATATTATCAACTCATACCTGAACGCTGTTAACTGGGATCTTGTTTTATCAAATGATGATATTAATCACGATGTGGACTCATTTTATTCGATCATCCACACTGTTATGGAAGAGTTTATTCCTTTTAAATTTGTATGTACCAATAATAATAACACGTATCCCCGTTGGATGACGAATGAACTGAAATCTTTGATAAAGGAGAAGAAATTAGCTCACGCGAATTTTAAATCTAGTGGTTTGCAGACTGATTATTATCATTTTTCTAATATTCGTAAACAATGCAAAAGCTTATCTAGTTTGAATTATAGTAATTACGTATCACAGGTTAATTGTTCCCTTAAATTGAATCCGAAGTTTTTCTGGAGATATATAAAAGATCTTAAAAAAGAAGACGGTTATCCTGCCGAAATGTTGTATAATAATATTAGTGCGAATACAGGTGCCGATATTGTTGACTTATTTTCGGATTATTTTTCGTCAGTTTACACCAACTTAGATTACAATTCCTACTCGAATGAGGCATGCACTTTTGAATATCCAGTTGAAGACGATATATTAACAGTTAGCATCGAGGAAGTTTTCAACTCTATTTTAAAACTTAAGCCATCACACAGCCATGGTCCTGACGGTATATCTAGCTATTTCCTTCAAAATTGCATATATTCATTATGTCGCCCTATTCACTCATTATTCGTTAAATCACTTAAGTCTGGCATTATACCACTAAACTGGAAATCTAGCTATGTTGTACCTATCCACAAAAAAGGTCCAAAGAATGTCATTGATAATTACAGAGGGGTGGCCATCCAGTCCGTAATACCTAAACTTCTTGACGAATTGGTGGCGTGTCAATTACAATGGCATTCCCGTCAAATCATAATTAATAAACAACATGGGTTTATGGCTAACCGTTCCATTACTTCAAATCTTCTTGAATACAAACAGTTTATATCGAGTGCCTTGGAATTACAATCGCAAGTGGATACAATTTACACTGATTTTTCCAAGGCCTTTGATCGAGTTGACTGTAATCTTCTGTTGGACAAATTGAAGGTTATTGGCTTTAATCATGGCACTATAAAATGGCTGTCTTCTTTTTTGTCAGACAGGGTGCAATATGTTCGAATAAATAATTTCAAATCAAAAGCAATAAATGTTACTTCTGGTGTTCCACAAGGGTCCCACTGTGGACCCATACTATTCATTCTGTTTATTAATGATATACATGACACTCTCAAGCATTGTAATTTTCTAATGTACGCTGATGATTTGAAATTATTTAAAATTGTTAATAGTGCCAGTGACTGCCAATTGATTCAGGAAGATTTGAACCGGCTCAATGAATGGTGTTCAAAAAACAATTTATATCTAAATGTTCAAAAATGTTATTCGATGTCCACCACTACACGTCGATCGAAAGTAGATTTCGACTACAGAATTGGTAACTCTTCAATCAATCGTGTTGACACAATGAAAGATTTAGGGATCACTTTTGATACCAAACTATCTTTCACCTCTCATATTACTACAATAACTAATAAGGCGTTAAAAATGTGGGGTTTTGTATGGCGTAGTGGCAAAGATTTGGACATTGAATGCTTGAAAACATTGTACTGTTCGTTAGTGCGTTGCCACCTTGAATTTGGTTCTTGTATTTGGACACCATCAACAGCAACTAATATAAATTCAATTGAATCAGTTCAGAAAAAATTTCTTCGATGCATGGAATTTAAACAAGGTGTGCGACACGATAAGGGAAATTGTGACACAATTATGCAGGATCTTAATATAATATCTCTGGAGAATCGTCGAAAAATAGCTGATTTATGCACTCTCCATGGAATTATAAATGCGTCCTTGAATTCACCCTTACTACTTGGAGATTTATCATTTTCCGTACCTAGTAGAAGAACTCGCCAAAATCAGCTATTTTACTTAGATACACATAAAACGTCCCTTTGTTTCCAAAACTCGTTGTCACGTCTAATGTCCCTCTGGAACGAATATTGCTCTAACGGAAAAATAGATATGTTTAATGTTAACCTAAACCAGCTAAGGCGCAAACTAACCGGCATATTCGCTACTCAAATGTAAATATTTCAATAATTATACATATTTTCGCAGTTACTTTAGTTAGTTATTAAGACATGGTTTTATATATGAATTTAATGTTACTTGAATTATTACAACAATTGATTATTTTGTAAAAAGGTGTTGTACCGTTTATTTAATAAATAAATAAATAAATAAATAAATCGTTCGGACAACTGCTGGAAACGCCGAAAAACGATTAAATTTAATTTTTCTTTAAAAATTCATTTTCGTTTTTTTTCGAGTCCAGAATCACATTCTGAACACAATTTTGTTATAAAAATTATTTGTGAGACTTACAGAAACTGAGACAAGCAAAATTTCTTTTGATGTAAATCGTTCGGACAACTGCTGGAAACGCCGAAAAACGATTAAATTTAATTTTTCTTCAAAAATTTATTTACTTTTTTTTTCGAGTCCAGAATCACATTCTGAACACTATTTTGTTATAAAAATTATTTGTGAGACTTACAGAAACTGAGACAAGCAAAATTTCTTTTGATGTAAATCGTTCGGACAACTGCTGGATACGCCGAGAAACGATTAAATTTGATTTTTCTTCAAAAATTTATTTTTGTTATTTTCGAGTCCAGAATCCCATTCTGAACACTACTTTGTTATGAAAATTATTTGTGAGACTTACAGAAACTGAAAACGATTAAATTTAATTTTTCTTCCAAAATTTATTTTCGTTTATTTTCGAGTCCAGAATCACATTCTGAACACTATTTAGTTTAAAAAATATTTGTGAGACTTACAGAAACTGAGACAAGCAAAATTTCTTTTGATGTAAATCGTTCGGACAACTGCTGGAAACGCCGAAAAACGATTAAATTTAATTTTTCTTCAAAAATTTATTTTCGTTTTTTTTCAAGTCTAGAATCCCATTCTGAACACTATTTTGTTATAAAAATTATTTGTGAGACTTACAGAAACTGAGACAAGCAAAATTTCTTTTGATGTAAATCGTTCGGACAACTGCTGGAAACGCCGAAAAACGATTAAATTTAATTTTTCTTCAAAAATTTATTTTCGTTTTTTTTCGAGTCCAGAATCACATTCTGAACACTATTTTGTTATAAAAATTATTTGTGAGACTTACAGAAACTGAGACAAGCAAAATTTCTTTTGATGTAAATCGTTCGGACAACTGCTGGAAACGCCGAAAAACGATTAAATTTCATTTTTCTTCAAAAATTTATTTTCGTTTTTTTTCGAGTCCAGAATCACATTCTGAACACTATTTTGTTATAAAAATTATTTGTGAGACTTACAGAAACTAAAAACGATTAAATTTAATTTTTCTTCAAAAATTTATTTTCGTTTTTTTCGAGTCCAGAATCACATTCTGAACACCATTTTGTTATAAAAATTATTTGTGAGACTTACAGAAACTGAGACAAGCAAAATTTCTTTTGATGTAAATCGTTCGGACAACTGCTGGAAACGCCGAAAAACGATTAAATTTAATTTTTCTTCAAAAATTTATTTTCGTTTTTTTTCAAGTCTAGAATCCCATTCTGAACACTATTTTGTTATAAAAATTATTTGTGAGACTTACAGAAACTGAGACAAGCAAAATTTCTTTTGATGTAAATCGTTCGGACAACTACTGGAAACGCCGAAAAACGATTAAATTTAATTTTTCTTCAAAAATTTATTTTCGTTTATTTTCGAGTCCAGAATCACATTCTGAACACTATTTTGTTATAAAAATACATTCTTTTGATGTAATTCGTTCAGACAACTGCTGGAAACGCCGAAAAACGATTAAATTTAATTTTTCTTCCAAAATTTATTTTCGTTTATTTTCGAGTCCAGAATCACATTCTGAACACTATTTTGTTATACAAATTATTTGTGAGACTTACAGAAACTGAGACAAGCAAAATTTCTTTTGATGTAAATCGTTCGGACAACTGTTGGAAACGCCGAAAAACGATTAAATTTAATTTTTCTTCAAAAATTTATTTTCGTTTTTTTTCAAGTATAGAATCCCATTCTGAACACTATTTTGTTATAAAAATTATTTGTGAGACTTACAGAAACTGAGACAAGCAAAATTTCTTTTGATGTAAATCGTTCGGACAACTGCTGGAAACGCCGAAAAACGATTAAATTTAATTTTTCTTCAAAAATTTATTTTCGTTTTTTTTCGAGTCCAGAATCACATTCTGAACACTATTTTGTTATAAAAATTATTTGTGAGACTTACAGAAACTGAGACAAGCAAAATTTCTTTTGATGTAAATCGTTCGGACAACTGCTGGAAACGCCGAAAAACGATTAAATTTAATTTTTCTTTAAAAATTCATTTTCATTTTTTTTCGAGTCCAGAATCACATTCTGAACACAATTTTGTTATAAAAATTATTTGTGAGACTTACAGAAACTGAGACAAGCAAAATTTCTTTTGATGTAAATCGTTCGGACAACTGCTGGAAACGCCGAAAAACGATTAAATTTAATTTTTCTTCAAAAATTTATTTTCGTTTTTTTTCGAGTCCAGAATCACATTCTGAACACTATTTTGTTATAAAAATTATTTGTGAGACTTACAGAAACTGAGACAAGCAAAATTTCTTTTGATGTAAATCGTTCGGACAACTGCTGGATACGCCGAGAAACGATTAAATTTGATTTTTCTTCAAAAATTTATTTTTGTTATTTTCGAGTCCAGAATCCCATTCTGAACACTACTTTGTTATGAAAATTATTTGTGAGACTTACAGAAACTGAAAACGATTAAATTTAATTTTTCTTTAAAAATTCATTTTCGTTTTTTTTCGAGTCCCGAATCACATTCTGAACACAATTTTGTTATAAAAATTATTTGTGAGACTTACAGAAACTGAGACACGCAAAATTTCTTTTGATGTAAATCGTTCGGACAACTGCTGGAAACGCCGAAATACGATTAAATTTAATTTTTCTTCAAAAATTTATTTTCGTTTTTTTTCGAGTCCAGAATCACATTCTGAACACTATTTTGTTATAAAAATTATTTGTGAGACTAACAGAAACTGAGACAAGCAAAATTTCTTTTGATGTAAATCGTTCGGACAACTGCTAGAAACGCCGAAAAACGATTAAATTTAATTTTTCTTCAAAAATTTATTTTCGTTTTTTTTCGAGTCCAGAATCACATTCTGAACACTATTTTGTTATAAAAATTATTTGTGAGACTAACAGAAACTGAGACAAGCAAAATTTCTTTTGATGTAAGTCGTTCGGACAACTGCTGGAAACGCCGAAAAACGATTAAATTTAATTTCTCTTCAAAAATTTATTTTCGTTTTTTTTCGAATCCAGAATCACATTCTGAACACTATTTTGTTATAAAAATTATTTGTGAGACTTACAGAAACTGAGACAAGCAAAATTTCTTTTGATGTAAATCGTTCGGACAACTGCTGGAAACGCCGAAAAACGATTAAATTTGATTTTTCTTCAAAAATTTATTTTTGCTATTTTCGAGTCCAGAATCCCATTCTGAACACTATTTTGTTATGAAAATTATTTGTGAGACTTACAGAAACTGAAAACGATTAAATTTAATTTTTCTTTAAAAATTCATTTTCGTTTTTTTTCGAGTCCAGAATCACATTCTGAACACAATTTTGTTATAAAAATTATTTGTGAGACTTACAGAAACTGAGACACGCAAAATTTCTTTTGATGTAAATCGTTCGGACACTGCTGGAAACGCCGAAAACGATTAAATTTAATGTTTCTTCAAAAATTTATTTTCGTTTTTTTTCGAGTCCAGAATCACATTCTGAACACTATTTTGTTATAAAAATTATTTGTGAGACTTACAGAAACTGAGACACGCAAAATTTCTTTTGATGTAAATCGTTCGGACAACTGCTGGAAACGCCGAAAAACGATTAAATTTAATTTTTCTTCAAAAATTTATTTTCGTTTTTTTTCGAGTCCAGAATCACATTCTGAACACTATTTTGTTATAAAAATTATTTGTGAGACTAACAGAAACTGAGACAAGCAAAATTTCTTTTGATGTAAATCGTTCGGACAACTGCTGGAAACGCCGAAAAACGATTAAATTTAATTTTTCTTCAAAAATTTATTTTCGTTTTTTTTTCGAGTCCAGAATCACATTCTGAACACTATTTTGTTATAAAAATTATTTGTGAGACTAACAGAAACTGAGACAAGCAAAATTTCTTTTGATGTAAATCGTTCGGACAACTGCTGGAAACGCCGAAAAACGATTAAATTTAATTTCTCTTCAAAAATTTATTTTCGTTTTTTTTCGAATCCAGAATCACATTCTGTACACTATTTTGTTATAAAAATTATTTGTGAGACTTACAGAAACTGAGACAAGCAAAATTTCTTTTGATGTAAATCGTTCGGACAACTGCTGGAAACGCCGAAAAACGATTAAATTTGATTTTTCTTCAAAAATTTATTTTTGTTATTTTCGAGTCCAGAATCCCATTCTGAACACTATTTTGTTATGAAAATTATTTGTGAGACTTACAGAAACTGAAAACGATTAAATTTAATTTTTCTTTAAAAATTCATTTTCGTTTTTTTTCGAGTCCACAATCACATTCTGAACACAATTTTGTTATAAAAATTATTTGTGAGACTTACAGAAACTGAGACACGCAAAATTTCTTTTGATGTAAATCGTTCGGACACTGCTGGAAACGCCGAAAACGATTAAATTTAATTTTTCTTCAAAAATTTATTTTCGTTTTTTTTCGAGTCCAGAATCACATTCTGAACACTATTTTGTTATAAAAATTATTTGTGAGACTTACAGAAACTGAGACAAGCAAAATTTCTTTTGATGTAAATCGTTCGGACAACTGCTGGAAACGCCGAAAAACGATTAAATTTAATTTTTCTTCAAAAATTTATTTTCGTTTTTTTTCGAGTCCAGAATCACATTCTGAACACTATTTTGTTATAAAAATTATTTGTGAGACTTACAGAAACTGAGACAAGCAAAATTTCTTTTGATGTAAATCGTTCGGACAACTGCTGGAAACGCCGAAAAATGATTAAATTTAATTTTTCTTCAAAAATTTATTTTCGTTTTTTTTCGAGTCCAGAATCACATTCTGAACACTATTTTGTTATAAAAATTATTTGTGAGACTAACAGAAACTGAGACAAGCAAAATTTCTTTTGATGTAAATCGTTCGGACAACTGCTGGAAACGCCGAAAAACGATTAAATTTAATTTTTCTTCAAAAATTTATTTTCGTTTTTTTTTCGAGTCCAGAATCACATTCTGAACACTATTTTGTTATAAAAATTATTTGTGAGACTAACAGAAACTGAGACAAGCAAAATTTCTTTTGATGTAAATCGTTCGGACAACTGCTGGAAACGCCGAAAAACGATTAAATTTAATTTCTCTTCAAAAATTTATTTTCGTTTTTTTTCGAATCCAGAATCACATTCTGAACACTATTTTGTTATAAAAATTATTTGTGAGACTTACAGAAACTGAGACAAGCAAAATTTCTTTTGATGTAAATCGTTCGGACAACTGCTGGAAACGCCGAAAAACGATTAAATTTGATTTTTCTTCAAAAATTTATTTTTGTTATTTTCGAGTCCAGAATCCCATTCTGAACACTATTTTGTTATGAAAATTATTTGTGAGACTTACAGAAACTGAAAACGATTAAATTTAATTTTTCTTTAAAAATTCATTTTCGTTTTTTTTCGAGTCCACAATCACATTCTGAACACTATTTTGTTATAAAAATTATTTGTGAGACTTACAGAAACTGAGACACGCAAAATTTCTTTTGATGTAAATCGTTCGGACACTGCTGGAAACGCCGAAAACGATTAAATTTAATTTTTCTTCAAAAATTTATTTTCGTTTTTTTTCGAGTCCAGAATCACATTCTGAACACTATTTTGTTATAAAAATTATTTGTGAGACTTACAGAAACTGAGACAAGCAAAATTTCTTTTGATGTAAATCGTTCGGACAACTGCTGGAAACGCCGAAAAACGATTAAATTTAATTTTTCTTCAAAAATTTATTTTCGTTTTTTTTCGAGTCCAGAATCACATTCTGAACACTATTTTGTTATAAAAATTATTTGTGAGACTTACAGAAACTGAGACAAGCAAAATTTCTTTTGATGTAAATCGTTCGGACAACTGCTGGAAACGCCGAAAAACGATTAAATTTAATTTTTCTTCAAAAATTTATTTTCGTTTTTTTTCGAGTCCAGAATCACATTCTGAACACTATTTTGTTATAAAAATTATTTGTGAGACTTACAGAAACTGAGACAAGCAAAATTTCTTTTGGTGTAAATCGTTCGGACAACTGCTGGAAACGCCGAAAAACGATTAAATTTAATTTTTCTTCAAAAATTTATTTTCGTTTTTTTTCGAGTCCAGAATCACATTCTGAACACATTTTGTTATAAAAATTATTTGTGAGACTTACAGAAACTGAGACAAGCAAAATTTCTTTTGATGTAAATCGTTCGGACAACTGCTGGAAACGCCGAAAAACGATTAAATTTAATTTTTCTTTAAAAATTTATTTTCGTTTTTTTTCGAGTCCAGAATCACATTCTGAACACTATTTTGTTATAAAAATTATTTGTGAGACTTACAGAAACTGAAAACGATTAAATTTATATTTTCTTCAAAAATTAATTTTTGTATTTTTTCAAGTCTTGAATCCCATTCTGAACACTATTTTGTTATAAAAATTATTTGTGAGACTTACAGAAACTGAGACAAGCAAAATTTCTTTTGATGTAAATCGTTCGGACAACTGCTGGAAACGCCGAAAAACGATTAAATTTAATTTTTCTTCAAAAATTTATTTTCGTTTTTTTTCGAGTCCAGAATCACATTCTGAACACTATTTTGTTATAAAAATTATTTGTGAGACTTACAGAAACTGAGACAAGCAAAATTTCTTTTGATGTAAATCGTTCGGACAACTGCTGGAAACGCCGAAAAACGATTAAATTTGATTTTTCTTCAAAAATTTATTTTTGTTATTTTCGAGTCCAAAATCCCATTCTGAACACTATTTTGTTATGAAAATTATTTGTAAGACTTACAGAAACTGAAAACGATTAAATTTAATTTTTCTTTAAAAATTCATTTTCGTTTTTTTTCGAGTCCAGAATCACATTCTGAACACAATTTTGTTATAAAAATTATTTGTGAGACTTACAGAAACTGAGACACGCTAAATTTCTTTTGATGTAAATCGTTCGGACACTGCTGGAAACGCCGAAAACGATTAAATTTAATTTTTCTTCAAAAATTTATTCTCGTTTTTTTTCGAGTCCAGAATCACATTCTGAACACTATTTTGTTATAAAAATTATTTGTGAGACTTACAGAAACTGAGACAAGCAAAATTTCTTTTGATGTAAATCGTTCGGACAACTGCTGGAAACGCCGAAAAACGATTAAATTTAATTTTTCTTCAAAAATTTATTTTCGTTTTTTTTCGAGTCCAGAATCACATTCTGAACACTATTTTGTTATAAAAATTATTTGTGAGACTTACAGAAACTGAGACAAGCAAAATTTCTTTTGATGTAAATCGTTCGGACAACTGCTGGAAACGCCGAAAAACGATTAAATTTAATTTTTCTTCAAAAATTTATTTTCGTTTTTTTTCGAGTCCAGAATCACATTCTGAACACTATTTTGTTATAAAAATTATTTGTGAGACTTACAGAAACTGAGACAAGCAAAATTTCTTTTGATGTAAATCGTTCGGACAACTGCTGGAAACGCCGAAAAACGATTAAATTTAATTTTTCTTCAAAAATTTATTTTCGTTTTTTTTCGAGTCCAGAATCACATTCTGAACACTATTTTGTTATAAAAATTATTTGTGAGACTTACAGAAACTGAGACAAGCAAAATTTCTTTTGATGTAAATCGTTCGGACACTGCTGGAAACGCCGAAAACGATTAAATTTAATTTTTCTTCAAAAATTTATTTTCGTTTTTTTTCGAGTCCAGAATCACATTCTGAACACTATTTTGTTATAAAAATTATTTGTGAGACTTACAGAAACTGAGACACGCAAAATTTCTTTTGATGTAAATCGTTCGGACACTGCTGGAAACGCCGAAAACGATTAAATTTAATTTTTCTTTAAAAATTCATTTTCGTTTTTTTTCGAGTCCACAATCACATTCTGAACACAATTTTGTTATAAAAATTATTTGTGAGACTTACAGAAACTGAGACACGCAAAATTTCTTTTGATGTAAATCGTTCGGACACTGCTGGAAACGCCGAAAACGATTAAATTTAATTTTTCTTCAAAAATTTATTTTCGTTTTTTTTCGAGTCCAGAATCACATTCTGAACACTATTTTGTTATAAAAATTATTTGTGAGACTTACAGAAACTGAGACAAGCAAAATTTCTTTTGATGTAAATCGTTCGGACAACTGCTGGAAACGCCGAAAAACGATTAAATTTAATTTTTCTTCAAAAATTTATTTTCGTTTTTTTTCGAGTCCAGAATCACATTCTGAACACTATTTTGTTATAAAAATTATTTGTGAGACTTACAGAAACTGAGACAAGCAAAATTTCTTTTGATGTAAATCGTTCGGACAACTGCTGGAAACGCCGAAAAACGATTAAATTTAATTTTTCTTCAAAAATTTATTTTCGTTTTTTTTCGAGTCCAGAATCACATTCTGAACACTATTTTGTTATAAAAATTATTTGTGAGACTTACAGAAACTGAGACAAGCAAAATTTCTTTTGGTGTAAATCGTTCGGACAACTGCTGGAAACGCCGAAAAACGATTAAATTTAATTTTTCTTCAAAAATTTATTTTCGTTTTTTTTCGAGTCCAGAATCACATTCTGAACACATTTTGTTATAAAAATTATTTGTGAGACTTACAGAAACTGAGACAAGCAAAATTTCTTTTGATGTAAATCGTTCGGACAACTGCTGGAAACGCCGAAAAACGATTAAATTTAATTTTTCTTTAAAAATTTATTTTCGTTTTTTTTCGAGTCCAGAATCACATTCTGAACACTATTTTGTTATAAAAATTATTTGTGAGACTTACAGAAACTGAAAACGATTAAATTTATATTTTCTTCAAAAATTAATTTTTGTATTTTTTCAAGTCTTGAATCCCATTCTGAACACTATTTTGTTATAAAAATTATTTGTGAGACTTACAGAAACTGAGACAAGCAAAATTTCTTTTGATGTAAATCGTTCGGACAACTGCTGGAAACGCCGAAAAACGATTAAATTTAATTTTTCTTCAAAAATTTATTTTCGTTTTTTTTCGAGTCCAGAATCACATTCTGAACACTATTTTGTTATAAAAATTATTTGTGAGACTTACAGAAACTGAGACAAGCAAAATTTCTTTTGATGTAAATCGTTCGGACAACTGCTGGAAACGCCGAAAAACGATTAAATTTGATTTTTCTTCAAAAATTTATTTTTGTTATTTTCGAGTCCAAAATCCCATTCTGAACACTATTTTGTTATGAAAATTATTTGTAAGACTTACAGAAACTGAAAACGATTAAATTTAATTTTTCTTTAAAAATTCATTTTCGTTTTTTTTCGAGTCCAGAATCACATTCTGAACACAATTTTGTTATAAAAATTATTTGTGAGACTTACAGAAACTGAGACACGCTAAATTTCTTTTGATGTAAATCGTTCGGACACTGCTGGAAACGCCGAAAACGATTAAATTTAATTTTTCTTCAAAAATTTATTCTCGTTTTTTTTCGAGTCCAGAATCACATTCTGAACACTATTTTGGTATAAAAATTATTTGTGAGACTTACAGAAACTGAGACAAGCAAAATTTCTTTTGATGTAAATCGTTCGGACAACTGCTGGAAACGCCGAAAAACGATTAAATTTAATTTTTCTTCAAAAATTTATTTTCGTTTTTTTTCGAGTCCAGAATCACATTCTGAACACTATTTTGTTATAAAAATTATTTGTGAGACTTACAGAAACTGAGACAAGCAAAATTTCTTTTAATGTAAATCGTTCAGACAACTGCTGGAAACGCCGAAAAACGATTAAATTTAATTTTTCTTCCAAAATTTATTTTCGTTTATTTTCGAGTCCAGAATCACATTCTGAACACTATTTTGTTATAAAAATTATTTGTGAGACTTACAGAAACTGAGACAAGCAAAATTTCTTTTGATGTAAATCGTTCGGACAACTGCTGGAAACGCCGAAAAACGATTAAATTTAATTTTTCTTCAAAAATTTATTTTCGTTTTTTTTCAAGTCTAGAATCCCATTCTGAACACTATTTTGTTATAAAAATTATTTGTGAGACTTACAGAAACTGAGACAAGCAAAATTTCTTTTGATGTAAATCGTTCGGACAACTGCTGGAAACGCCGAAAAACGATTAAATTTAATTTTTCTTCAAAAATTTATTTTCGTTTTTTTTTCGAGTCCAGAATCACATTCTGAACACTATTTTGTTATAAAAATTATTTGTGAGACTTACAGAAACTGAGACAAGCAAAATTCTTTTGATGTAAATCGTTCGGACAACTGCTGGAAACGCCGAGAAACGATTAAATTTGATTTTTCTTCAAAAATTTATTTTTGTTATTTTCGAGTCCAGAATCTCATTCTGAACACTACTTTGTTATGAAAATTATTTGTGAGACTTACAGAAACTGAAAACGATTAAATTTAATTTTTCTTTAAAAATTCATTTTCGTTTTTTTTTCGAGTCCAGAATCACATTCTGAACACAATTTTGTTATAAAAATTATTTGTGAGACTTACAGAAACTGAGACAAGCAAAATTTCTTTTGATGTAAATCGTTCGGACAACTGCTGGAAACGCCGAAAAACGATTAAATTTAATTTTTCTTTAAAAATTCATTTTCGTTTTTTTTCGAGTCCAGAATCACATTCTGAACACAATTTTGTTATAAAAATTATTTGTGAGACTTACAGAAACTGAGACAAGCAAAATTTCTTTTGATGTAAATCGTTCGGACAACTGCTGGAAACGCCGAAAAACGATTAAATTTAATTTTTCTTCAAAAATTTATTTTCGTTTTTTTTCGAGTCCAGAATCACATTCTGAACACTATTTTGTTATAAAAATTATTTGTGAGACTTACAGAAACTGAGACAAGCAAAATTTCTTTTGATGTAAATCGTTCGGACAACTGCTGGATACGCCGAGAAACGATTAAATTTGATTTTTCTTCAAAAATTTATTTTTGTTACTTTCGAGTCCAGAATCCCATTCTGAACACTACTTTGTTATGAAAATTATTTGTGAGACTTACAGAAACTGAAAACGATTAAATTTAATTTTTCTTTAAAAATTCATTTTCGTTTTTTTTCGAGTCCAGAATCACATTCTGAACACAATTTTGTTATAAAAATTATTTGTGAGACTTACAGAAACTGAGACACGCAAAATTTCTTTTGATGTAAATCGTTCGGACAACTGCTGGAAACGCCGAAAAACGATTAAATTTAATTTTTCTTCAAAAATTTATTTTCGTTTTTTTTCGAGTCCAGAATCACATTCTGAACACTATTTTGTTATAAAAATTATTTGTGAGACTAACAGAAACTGAGACAAGCAAAATTTCTTTTGATGTAAATCGTTCGGACAACTGCTAGAAACGCCGAAAAACGATTAAATTTAATTTTTCTTCAAAAATTTATTTTCGTTTTTTTTCGAGTCCAGAATCACATTCTGAACACTATTTTGTTATAAAAATTATTTGTGAGACTAACAGAAACTGAGACAAGCAAAATTTCTTTTGATGTAAGTCGTTCGGACAACTGCTGCAAACGCCGAAAAACGATTAAATTTAATTTCTCTTCAAAAATTTATTTTCGTTTTTTTTCGAATCCAGAATCACATTCTGAACACTATTTTGTTATAAAAATTATTTGTGAGACTTACAGAAACTGAGACAAGCAAAATTTCTTTTGATGTAAAGTTCGGACAACTGCTGGAAACGCCGAAAAACGTTTAATTTGATTTTTCTTCAAAAATTTATTTTTGCTATTTTCGAGTCCAGAATCCCATTCTGAACACTATTTTGTTATGAAAATTATTTGTGAGACTTACAGAAACTGAAAACGATTAAATTTAATTTTTCTTTAAAAATTCATTTTCGTTTTTTTTCGAGTCCAGAATCACATTCTGAACACAATTTTGTTATAAAAATTATTTGTGAGACTTACAGAAACTGAGACACGCAAAATTTCTTTTAATGTAAATCGTTCGGACACTGCTGGAAACGCCGAAAACGATTAAATTTAATTTTTCTTCAAAAATTTATTTTCGTTTTTTTTCGAGTCCAGAATCACATTCTGAACACTATTTTGTTATAAAAATTATTTGTGAGACTTACAGAAACTGAGACACGCAAAATTTCTTTTGATGTAAATCGTTCGGACAACTGCTGGAAACGCCGAAAAACGATTAAATTTAATTTTTCTTCAAAAATTTATTTTCGTTTTTTTTCGAGTCCAGAATCACATTCTGAACACTATTTTGTTATAAAAATTATTTGTGAGACTAACAGAAACTGAGACAAGCAAAATTTCTTTTGATGTAAATCGTTCGGACAACTGCTGGAAACGCCGAAAAACGATTAAATTTAATTTTTCTTCAAAAATTTATTTTCGTTTTTTTTCGAGTCCAGAATCACATTCTGAACACTATTTTGTTATAAAAATTATTTGTGAGACTAACAGAAACTGAGACAAGCAAAATTTCTTTTGATGTAAATCGTTCGGACAACTGCTGGAAACGCCGAAAAACGATTAAATTTAATTTCTCTTCAAAAATTTATTTTCGTTTTTTTTCGAATCCAGAATCACATTCTGAACACTATTTTGTTATAAAAATTATTTGTGAGACTTACAGAAACTGAGACAAGCAAAATTTCTTTTGATGTAAATCGTTCGGACAACTGCTGGAAACGCCGAAAAACGATTAAATTTGATTTTTCTTCAAAAATTTATTTTTGTTATTTTCGAGTCCAGAATCCCATTCTGAACACTATTTTGTTATGAAAATTATTTGTGAGACTTACAGAAACTGAAAACGATTAAATTTAATTTTTCTTTAAAAATTCATTTTCGTTTTTTTTCGAGTCCACAATCACATTCTGAACACAATTTTGTTATAAAAATTATTTGTGAGACTTACAGAAACTAAGACACGCAAAATTTCTTTTGATGTAAATCGTTCGGACACTGCTGGAAACGCCGAAAACGATTAAATTTAATTTTTCTTCAAAAATTTATTTTCGTTTTTTTTCGAGTCCAGAATCACATTCTGAACACTATTTTGTTATAAAAATTATTTGTGAGACTTACAGAAACTGAGACAAGCAAAATTTCTTTTGATGTAAATCGTTCGGACAACTGCTGGAAACGCCGAAAAGCGATTAAATTTAATTTTTCTTCAAAAATTTATTTTCGTTTTTTTTCGAGTCCAGAATCACATTCTGAACACTATTTTGTTATAAAAATTATTTGTGAGACTTACAGAAACTGAGACAAGCAAAATTTCTTTTGATGTAAATCGTTCGGACAACTGCTGGAAACGCCCAAAAACGATTAAATTTAATTTTTCTTCAAAAATTTATTTTCGTTTTTTTTTCGAGTCCAGAATCACATTCTGAACACTATTTTGTTATAAAAATTATTTGTGAGACTTACAGAAACTGAGACAAGCAAAATTTCTTTTGGTGTAAATCGTTCGGACAACTGCTGGAAACGCCGAAAAACGATTAAATTTAATTTTTCTTCAAAAATTTATTTTCGTTTTTTTTCGAGTCCAGAATCACATTCTGAACACATTTTGTTATAAAAATTATTTGTGAGACTTACAGATACTGAGACAAGCAAAATTTCTTTTGATGTAAATCGTTCGGACAACTGCTGGAAACGCCGAAAAACGATTAAATTTAATTTTTCTTTAAAAATTTATTTTCGTTTTTTTTCGAGTCCAGAATCACATTCTGAACACTATTTTGTTATAAAAATTATTTGTGAGACTTACAGAAACTGAAAACGATTAAATTTATATTTTCTTCAAAAATTAATTTTTGTATTTTTTCAAGTCTTGAATCCCATTCTGCACACTATTTTGTTATAAAAATTATTTGTGAGACTTACAGAAACTGAGACAAGCAAAATTTCTTTTGATGTAAATCGTTCGGACAACTGCTGGAAACGCCGAAAAACGATTAAATTTAATTTTTCTTCAAAAATTTATTTTCGTTTTTTTTTCGAGTCCAGAATCACATTCTGAACACTATTTTGTTATAAAAATTATTTGTGAGACTTACAGAAACTGAGACAAGCAAAATTTCTTTTGATGTAAATCGTTCGGACAACTGCTGGAAACGCCGAAAAACGATTAAATTTGATTTTTCTTCAAAAATTTATTTTTGTTATTTTCGAGTTCAGAATCCCATTTTGAACACTATTTTGTTATGAAAATTATTTGTAAGACTTACAGAAACTGAAAACGATTAAATTTAATTTTTCTTTAAAAATTCATTTTCGTTTTTTTTCGAGTCCAGAATCACATTCTGAACACAATTTTGTTATAAAAATTATTTGTGAGACTTACAGAAACTGAGACACGCAAAATTTCTTTTGATGTAAATCGTTCGGACACTGCTGGAAACGCCGAAAACGATTAAATTTAATTTTTCTTCAAAAATTTATTTTCGTTTTTTTTCGAGTCCAGAATCACATTCTGAACACTATTTTGTTATAAAAATTATTTGTGAGACTTACAGAAACTGAGACAAGCAAAATTTCTTTTGATGTAAATCGTTCGGACAACTGCTGGAAACGCCGAAAAACGATTAAATTTAATTTTTCTTCAAAAATTTATTTTCGTTTTTTTTCGAGTCCAGAATCACATTCTGAACACTATTTTGTTATAAAAATTATTTGTGAGACTTACAGAAACTGAGACAAGCAAAATTTCTTTTGATGTAAATCGTTCGGACAACTGCTGGAAACGCCCAAAAACGATTAAATTTAATTTTTCTTCAAAAATTTATTTTCGTTTTTTTTCGAGTCCAGAATCACATTCTGAACACTATTTTGTTATAAAAATTATTTGTGAGACTTACAGAAACTGAGACAAGCAAAATTTCTTTTGGTGTAAATCGTTCGGACAACTGCTGGAAACGCCGAAAAACGATTAAATTTAATTTTTCTTCAAAAATTTATTTTCGTTTTTTTTCGAGTCCAGAATCACATTCTGAACACATTTTGTTATAAAAATTATTTGTGAGACTTACAGAAACTGAGACAAGCAAAATTTCTTTTGATGTAGTAAATCGTTCGGACAACTGCTGGAAACGCCGAAAAACGATTAAATTTAATTTTTCTTTAAAAATTTATTTTCGTTTTTTTTCGAGTCCAGAATCACATTCTGAACACTATTTTGTTATAAAAATTATTTGTGAGACTTACAGAAACTGAAAACGATTAAATTTATATTTTCTTCAAAAATTAATTTTTGTATTTTTTCAAGTCTTGAATCCCATTCTGCACACTATTTTGTTATAAAAATTATTTGTGAGACTTACAGAAACTGAGACAAGCAAAATTTCTTTTGATGTAAATCGTTCGGACAACTGCTGGAAACGCCGAAAAACGATTAAATTTAATTTTTCTTCAAAAATTTATTTTCGTTTTTTTTTCGAGTCCAGAATCACATTCTGAACACTATTTTGTTATAAAAATTATTTGTGAGACTTACAGAAACTGAGACAAGCAAAATTTCTTTTGATGTAAATCGTTCGGACAACTGCTGGAAACGCCGAAAAACGATTAAATTTGATTTTTCTTCAAAAATTTATTTTTGTTATTTTCGAGTCCAGAATCCCATTCTGAACACTATTTTGTTATGAAAATTATTTGTAAGACTTACAGAAACTGAAAACGATTAAATTTAATTTTTCTTTAAAAATTCATTTTCGTTTTTTTTCGAGTCCAGAATCACATTCTGAACACAATTTTGTTATAAAAATTATTTGTGAGACTTACAGAAACTGAGACACGCTAAATTTCTTTTGATGTAAATCGTTCGGACACTGCTGGAAACGCCGAAAACGATTAAATTTAATTTTTCTTCAAAAATTTATTTTCGTTTTTTTTCGAGTCCAGAATCACATTCTGAACACTATTTTGTTATAAAAATTATTTGTGAGACTTACAGAAACTGAGACAAGCAAAATTTCTTTTGATGTAAATCGTTCGGACAACTGCTGGAAACGCCGAAAAACGATTAAATTTAATTTTTCTTCAAAAATTTATTTTCGTTTTTTTTTCGAGTCCAGAATCACATTC
Source organism: Ocypus olens (assembly GCA_910593695.2). Classification (NCBI taxonomy): domain Eukaryota; kingdom Metazoa; phylum Arthropoda; class Insecta; order Coleoptera; family Staphylinidae; genus Ocypus; species Ocypus olens. The sequence goes on along the minus strand of OU343062.1, from coordinate 20,935,316 downwards.
TGAACACTATTTTGTTATAAAAATTATTTGTGAGACTTACAGAAACTGAGACAAGCAAAATTTCTTTTAATGTAAATCGTTCAGACAACTGCTGGAAACGCCGAAAAACGATTAAATTTAATTTTTCTTCCAAAATTTATTTTCGTTTATTTTCGAGTCCAGAATCACATTCTGAACACTATTTTGTTATAAAAATTATTTGTGAGACTTACAGAAACTGAGACAAGCAAAATTTCTTTTGATGTAAATCGTTCGGACAACTGCTGGAAACGCCGAAAAACGATTAAATTTAATTTTTCTTCAAAAATTTATTTTCGTTTTTTTTCAAGTCTAGAATCCCATTCTGAACACTATTTTGTTATAAAAATTATTTGTGAGACTTACAGAAACTGAGACAAGCAAAATTTCTTTTGATGTAAATCGTTCGGACAACTGCTGGAAACGCCGAAAAACGATTAAATTTAATTTTTCTTCAAAAATTTATTTTCGTTTTTTTTTCGAGTCCAGAATCACATTCTGAACACTATTTTGTTATAACAATTATTTGTGAGACTTACAGAAACTGAGACAAGCAAAATTTCTTTTGATGTAAATCGTTCGGACAACTGCTGGAAACGCCGAGAAACGATTAAATTTGATTTTTCTTCAAAAATTTATTTTTGTTATTTTCGAGTCCAGAATCCCATTCTGAACACTACTTTGTTATGAAAATTATTTGTGAGACTTACAGAAACTGAAAACGATTAAATTTAATTTTTCTTTAAAAATTCATTTTCGTTTTTTTTTCGAGTCCAGAATCACATTCTGAACACAATTTTGTTATAAAAATTATTTGTGAGACTTACAGAAACTAAAAACGATTAAATTTATATTTTCTTCAAAAATTAATTTTTGTATTTTTTCAAGTCTTGAATCCCATTCTGAACACTATTTTGTTATAAAAATTATTTGTGAGACTAACAGAAACTAAGACAAGCAAAATTTCTTTTGATGTAAATCGTTCGGACAACTGCTGGAAACGCCGAAAAACGATTAAATTTAATTTCTCTTCAAAAATTTATTTTCGTTTTTTTTCGAATCCAGAATCACATTCTGAACACTATTTTGTTATAAAAATTATTTGTGAGACTTACAGAAACTGAGACAAGCAAAATTTCTTTTGATGTAAATCGTTCGGACAACTGCTGGAAACGCAGAACAACGATTAAATTTGATTTTTCTTCAAAAATTTATTTTCGTTATTTTCGTGTCCAGAATCCCATTCTGAACACTATTTTGTTATGAAAATTATTTGTGAGACTTACAGAAACTGAAAACGATTAAATGTAATTTTTCTTTAAAAATTCATTTTCGTTTTTTTTCGAGTCCAGAATCACATTCTGAACACAATTTTGTTATAAAAATTATTTGTGAGACTTACAGAAACTGAGACAAGCAAAATTTCTTTTGATGTAAATCGTTCGGACAACTGCTGGAAACACCGAAAAACGATTAAATTTAATTTTTCTTCAAAAATTTATTTTCGTTTTTTTTCGAGTCCAGAATCACATTCTGAACACTATTTTGTTATAAAAATTATTTGTGAGACTTACAGAAACTGAGACAAGCAAAATTTCTTTTGATGTAAATTGTTCGGACAACTGCTGGAAACGCCGAAAAACGATTAAATTTAATTTTTTTTCAAAAATTTATTTTCGTTTTTTTTCAAGTCTAGAATCCCATTCTGAACACTATTTTGTTATAAAAATTATTTGTGAGACTTACAGAAACTGAGACAAGCAAAATTTCTTTTGATGTAAATCGTTCGGACAACTACTGGAAACGCCGAAAAACGATTAAATTTAATTTTTCTTCAAAAATTTATTTTCGTTTATTTTCGAGTCCAGAATCACATTCTGAACACTATTTTGTTATAAAAATTATTTGTGAGACTTACAGAAACTGAGACAAGCAAAATTTCTTTTGATGTAATTCGTTCAGACAACTGCTGGAAACGCCGAAAAACGATTAAATTTAATTTTTCTTCCAAAATTTATTTTCGTTTATTTTCGAGTCCAGAATCACATTCTGAACACTATTTTGTTATAAAAATTATTTGTGAGACTTACAGAAACTGAGACAAGCAAAATTTCTTTTGATGTAAATCGTTCGGACAACTGCTGGAAACGCCGAAAAACGATTAAATTTAATTTTTCTTCAAAAATTTATTTTCGTTTTTTTTCAAGTCTAGAATCCCATTCTGAACACTATTTTGTTATAAAAATTATTTGTGAGACTTACAGAAACTGAGACAAGCAAAATTTCTTTTGATGTAAATCGTTCGGACAACTGCTGGAAACGCCAAAAAACGATTAAATTTAATTTTTCTTCAAAAATTTATTTTCGTTTTTTTTCGAGTCCAGAATCACATTCTGAACACTATTTTGTTATAAAAATTATTTGTGAGACTTACAGAAACTGAGACAAGCAAAATTTCTTTTGATGTAAATCGTTCGGACAACTGCTGGAAACGCCGAAAAACGATTAAATTTAATTTTTCTTCAAAAATTTATTTTCGTTTTTTTTCGAGTCCAGAATCACATTCTGAACACTATTTTGTTATAAAAATTATTTGTGAGACTTACAGAAACTGAGACAAGCAAAATTTCTTTTGATGTAAATCGTTCGGACAACTGCTGGAAACGCCGAAAAACGATTAAATTGGATTTTTCTTCAAAAATTTATTTTTGTTATTTTCGAGTCCAGAATCCCATTCTGAACACTATTTTGTTATGAAAATTATTTGTAAGACTTACAGAAACTGAAAACGATTAAATTTAATTTTTCTTTAAAAATTCATTTTCGTTTTTTTTTCGAGTCCAGAATCACATTCTGAACACAATTTTGTTATAAAAATTATTTGTGAGACTTACAGAAACTGAGACACGCAAAATTTCTTTTGATGTAAATCGTTCGGACACTGCTGGAAACGCCGAAAACGATTAAATTTAATTTTTCTTCAAAAATTTATTTTCGTTTTATTTCGAGTCCAGAATCACATTCTGAACACTATTTTGTTATAAAAATTATTTGTGAGACTTACAGAAACTGAGACAAGCAAAATTTCTTTTGATGTAAATCGTTCGGACAACTGCTGGAAACGCCGAAAAACGAATAAATTTAATTTTTCTTCAAAAATTTATTTTCGTTTTTTTTCGAGTCCAGAATCACATTCTGAACACTATTTTGTTATAAAAATTATTTGCGAGACTTACAGAAACTGAGACAAGCAAAATTTCTTTTGATGTAAATCGTTCAGACAACTGCCGGAAACGCCGAAAAACGATTAAATTTAATTTTTCTTCCAAAATTTATTTTCGTTTATTTTCGAGTCCAGAATCACATTCTGAACACTATTTTGTTATAAAAATTATTTGTGAGACTTACAGAAACTGAGACAAGCAAAATTTCTTTTGATGTAAATCGTTCGGACAACTGCTGGAAACGATGAAAAACGATTAAATTTAATTTTTCTTCAAAAATTTATTTTCGTTTTTTTTCAAGTCTAGAATCCCATTCTGAACACTATTTTGTTATAAAAATTATTTGTGAGACTTACAGAAACTGAGACACGCAAAATTTCTTTTGATGTAAATCGTTCGGACAACTGCTGGAAACACCGAAAAACGATTAAATTTAATTTTTCTTCAAAAATTTATTTTCGTTTTTTTTCGAGTCCAGAATCACATTCTGAACACTATTTTGTTATAAAAATTATTTGTGAGACTTACAGAAACTGAGGCAAGCAAAATTTCTTTTGATGTAAATCCTTCGGACAACTGCTGGAAACGCCGAAAAACGATTAAATTTAATTTTTCTTCAAAAATTTATTTTCGTTTTTTTTCAAGTCTAGAATCCCATTCTGAACACTATTTTGTTATAAAAATTATTTGTGAGACTTACAGAAACTGAGACAAGCAAAATTTCTTTTGATGTAAATCGTTCGGACAACTACTGGAAACGCCGAAAAACGATTAAATTTAATTTTTCTTCAAAAATTTATTTTCGTTTATTTTCGAGTCCAGAATCACATTCTGAACACTATTTTGTTATAAAAATTATTTGTGAGACTTACAGAAACTGAGACAAGTAAAATTTCTTTTGATGTAAATCGTTCGGACAACTGCTGGAAACGCCGAAAAACGATTAAATTTAATTTTTCTTCAAAAATTTATTTTCGTTTTTTTTCGAGTCCAGAATCACATTCTGAACACTATTTTGTTATAAAAATTATTTGTGAGACTTACAGAAACTGAGACAAGCAAAATTTCTTTTGATGTAAATCGTTCGGACAACTGCTGGAAACGCCGAAAAACGATTAAATTTAATTTTTCTTCAAAAATTTATTTTCGTTTTTTTTCGAGTCCAGAATCACATTCTGAACACTATTTTGTTATAAAAATTATTTGTGAGACTTACAGAAACTGAGACAAGCAAAATTTCTTTTGATGTAAATCGTTCGGACAACTGCTGGAAACGCCGAAAAACGATTAAATTTAATTTTTCTTCAAAAATTTATTTTCGTTATTTTCGTGTCCAGAATCCCATTCTGAACACTATTTTGTTATGAAAATTATTTGTGAGACTTACAGAAACTGAAAAAGATTAAATGTAATTTTTCTTTAAAAATTCATTTTCGTTTTTTTTCGAGTCCAGAATCACATTCTGAACACAATTTTGTTATAAAAATTATTTGTGAGACTTACAGAAACTGAGACAAGCAAAATTTCTTTTGATGTAAATCGTTCGGACAACTGCTGGAAACACCGAAAAACGATTAAATTTAATTTTTCTTCAAAAATTTATTTTCGTTTTTTTTCGAGTCCAGAATCACATTCTGAACACTATTTTGTTATAAAAATTATTTGTGAGACTTACAGAAACTGAGACAAGCAAAATTTCTTTTGATGTAAATCGTTCGGACAACTGCTGGAAACGCCGAGAAACGATTAAATTTGATTTTTCTTCAAAAATTTATTTTTGTTATTTTCGAGTCCAGAATCCCATTCTGAACACTACTTTGTTATGAAAATTATTTGTGAGACTTACAGAAACTGAAAACGATTAAATTTAATTTTTCTTTAAAAATTCATTTTCGTTTTTTTTTCGAGTCCAGAATCACATTCTGAACACAATTTTGTTATAAAAATTATTTGTGAGACTTACAGAAACTGAGACACGCAAAATTTCTTTTGATGTAAATCGTTCGGACAACTGCTGGAAACACCGAAAAACGATTAAATTTAATTTCTCTTCAAAAATTTATTTTCGTTTTTTTTCGAATCCAGAATCACATTCTGAACACTATTTTGTTATAAAAATTATTTGTGAGACTTACAGAAACTGAGACAAGCAAAATTTCTTTTGATGTAAATCGTTCGGACAACTGCTGAAAACGCAGAACAACGATTAAATTTGATTTTTCTTCAAAAATTTATTTTCGTTATTTTCGTGTCCAGAATCCCATTCTGAACACTATTTTGTTATGAAAATTATTTGTGAGACTTACAGAAACTGAAAAAGATTAAATGTAATTTTTCTTTAAAAATTCATTTTCGTTTTTTTTCGAGTCCAGAATCACATTCTGAACACAATTTTGTTATAAAAATTATTTGTGAGACTTACAGAAACTGAGACAAGCAAAATTTCTTTTGATGTAAATCGTTCGGACAACTGCTGGAAACACCGAAAAACGATTAAATTTAATTTTTCTTCAAAAATTTATTTTCGTTTTTTTTCGAGTCCAGAATCACATTCTGAACACTATTTTGTTATAAAAATTATTTGTGAGACTTACAGAAACTGAGGCAAGCAAAATTTCTTTTGATGTAAATCCTTCGGACAACTGCTGGAAACGCCGAAAAACGATTAAATTTAATTTTTCTTCAAAAATTTATTTTCGTTTTTTTCGAGTCCAGAATCACATTCTGAACACTATTTTGTTATAAAAATTATTTGTGAGACTTACAGAAACTGAGACAAGCAAAATTTCTTTTGATGTAAATCGTTCGGACAACTGCTGGATACGCCGAGAAACGATTAAATTTGATTTTTCTTCAAAAATTTATTTTTGTTATTTTCGAGTCCAGAATCCCATTCTGAACACTACTTTGTTATGAAAATTATTTGTGAGACTTACAGAAACTGAAAACGATTAAATTTAATTTTTCTTCCAAGATTTATTTTCGTTTATTTTCGAGTCCAGAATCACATTCTGAACACTATTTAGTTTAAAAATTATTTGTGAGACTTACAGAAACTGAGACAAGCAAAATTTCTTTTGATGTAAATCGTTCGGACAACTGCTGGAAACGCCGAAAAACGATTAAATTTAATTTTTCTTCAAAAATTTATTTTCGTTTTTTTTCAAGTCTAGAATCCCATTCTGAACACTATTTTGTTATAAAAATTATTTGTGAGACTTACAGAAACTGAGACAAGCAAAATTTCTTTTGATGTAAATCGTTCGGACAACTGCTGGAAACGCCGAAAAACGATTAAATTTAATTTTTCTTCAAAAATTTATTTTCGTTTTTTTTCGAGTCCAGAATCACATTCTGAACACTATTTTGTTATAAAAATTATTTGTGAGACTTACAGAAACTGAGACAAGCAAAATTTCTTTTGATGTAAATCGTTCGGACAACTGCTGGAAACGCCAAAAAACGATTAAATTTCATTTTTCTTCAAAAATTTATTTTCGTTTTTTTTCGAGTCCAGAATCACATTCTGAACACTATTTTGTTATAAAAATTATTTGTGAGACTTACAGAAACTAAAAACGATTAAATTTAATTTTTCTTCAAAAATTTATTTTCGTTTTTTTCGAGTCCAGAATCACATTCTGAACACCATTTTGTTATAAAAATTATTTGTGAGACTTACAGAAACTGAGACAAGCAAAATTTCTTTTGATGTAAATCGTTCGGACAACTGCTGGAAACGCCGAAAAACGATTAAATTTAATTTTTCTTCAAAAATTTATTTTCGTTTTTTTTCGAGTCCAGAATCACATTCTGAACACTATTTTGTTATAAAAATTATTTGTGAGACTTACAGAAACTGAGACAAGCAAAATTTCTTTTGATGTAAATCGTTCGGACAACTGCTGGAAACGCCGAAAAACGATTAAATTTAATTTTTCTTCAAAAATTTATTTTCGTTTTTTTTCGAGTCCAGAATCACATTCTGAACACTATTTTGTTATAAAAATTATTTGTGAGACTTACAGAAACTGAGGCAAGCAAAATTTCTTTTGATGTAAATCGTTCGGACAACTGCTGGAAACGCCGAAAAACGATTAAATTTAATTTTTCTTCAAAAATTTATTTTCGTTATTTTCGTGTCCAGAATCCCATTCTGAACACTATTTTGTTATGAAAATTATTTGTGAGACTTACAGAAACTGAAAAAGATTAAATGTAATTTTTCTTTAAAAATTCATTTTCGTTTTTTTTCGAGTCCAGAATCACATTCTGAACACAATTTTGTTATAAAAATTATTTGTGAGACTTACAGAAACTGAGACAAGCAAAATTTCTTTTGATGTAAATCGTTCGGACAACTGCTGGAAACACCGAAAAACGATTAAATTTAATTTTTCTTCAAAAATTTATTTTCGTTTTTTTTCGAGTCCAGAATCACATTCTGAACACTATTTTGTTATAAAAATTATTTGTGAGACTTACAGAAACTGAGACAAGCAAAATTTCTTTTGATGTAAATCGTTCGGACAACTGCTGGAAACGCCGAGAAACGATTAAATTTGATTTTTCTTCAAAAATTTATTTTTGTTATTTTCGAGTCCAGAATCCCATTCTGAACACTACTTTGTTATGAAAATTATTTGTGAGACTTACAGAAACTGAAAACGATTAAATTTAATTTTTCTTTAAAAATTCATTTTCGTTTTTTTTTCGAGTCCAGAATCACATTCTGAACACAATTTTGTTATAAAAATTATTTGTGAGACTTACAGAAACTGAGACACGCAAAATTTCTTTTGATGTAAATCGTTCGGACAACTGCTGGAAACACCGAAAAACGATTAAATTTAATTTCTCTTCAAAAATTTATTTTCGTTTTTTTTTGAATCCAGAATCACATTCTGAACACTATTTTGTTATAAAAATTATTTGTGAGACTTACAGAAACTGAGACAAGCAAAATTTCTTTTGATGTAAATCGTTCGGACAACTGCTGAAAACGCAGAACAACGATTAAATTTGATTTTTCTTCAAAAATTTATTTTCGTTATTTTCGTGTCCAGAATCCCATTCTGAACACTATTTTGTTATGAAAATTATTTGTGAGACTTACAGAAACTGAAAAAGATTAAATGTAATTTTTCTTTAAAAATTCATTTTCGTTTTTTTTCGAGTCCAGAATCACATTCTGAACACAATTTTGTTATAAAAATTATTTGTGAGGACTTACAGAAACTGAGACAAGCAAAATTTCTTTTGATGTAAATCGTTCGGACAACTGCTGGAAACACCGAAAAACGATTAAATTTAATTTTTCTTCAAAAATTTATTTTCGTTTTTTTTCGAGTCCAGAATCACATTCTGAACACTATTTTGTTATAAAAATTATTTGTGAGACTTACAGAAACTGAGGCAAGCAAAATTTCTTTTGATGTAAATCCTTCGGACAACTGCTGGAAACGCCGAAAAACGATTAAATTTAATTTTTCTTCAAAAATTTATTTTCGTTTTTTTCGAGTCCAGAATCACATTCTGAACACTATTTTGTTATAAAAATTATTTGTGAGACTTACAGAAACTGAGACAAGCAAAATTTCTTTTGATGTAAATCGTTCGGACAACTGCTGGATACGCCGAGAAACGATTAAATTTGATTTTTCTTCAAAAATTTATTTTTGTTATTTTCGAGTCCAGAATCCCATTCTGAACACTACTTTGTTATGAAAATTATTTGTGAGACTTACAGAAACTGAAAACGATTAAATTTAATTTTTCTTCCAAAATTTATTTTCGTTTATTTTCGAGTCCAGAATCACATTCTGAACACTATTTAGTTTAAAAATTATTTGTGAGACTTACAGAAACTGAGACAAGCAAAATTTCTTTTGATGTAAATCGTTCGGACAACTGCTGGAAACGCCGAAAAACGATTAAATTTAATTTTTCTTCAAAAATTTATTTTCGTTTTTTTTCAAGTCTAGAATCCCATTCTGAACACTATTTTGTTATAAAAATTATTTGTGAGACTTACAGAAACTGAGACAAGCAAAATTTCTTTTGATGTAAATCGTTCGGACAACTGCTGGAAACGCCGAAAAACGATTAAATTTAATTTTTCTTCAAAAATTTATTTTGTTTTTTTTCGAGTCCAGAATCACATTCTGGAACACTATTTTGTTATAAAAATTATTTGTGAGACTTACAGAAACTGAGACAAGCAAAATTTCTTTTGATGTAAATCGTTCGGACAACTGCTGGAAACGCCGAAAAACGATTAAATTTCATTTTTCTTCAAAAATTTATTTTCGTTTTTTTTCGAGTCCAGAATCACATTCTGAACACTATTTTGTTATAAAAATTATTTGTGAGACTTACAGAAACTAAAAACGATTAAATTTAATTTTTCTTCAAAAATTTATTTTCGTTTTTTTCGAGTCCAGAATCACATTCTGAACACCATTTTGTTATAAAAATTATTTGTGAGACTTACAGAAACTGAGACAAGCAAAATTTCTTTTGATGTAAATCGTTCGGACAACTGCTGGAAACGCCGAAAAACGATTAAATTTAATTTTTCTTCAAAAATTTATTTTCGTTTTTTTTCGAGTCCAGAATCACATTCTGAACACTATTTTGTTATAAAAATTATTTGTGAGACTTACAGAAACTGAGACAAGCAAAATTTCTTTTGATGTAAATCGTTCGGACAACTGCTGGAAACGCCGAAAAACGATTAAATTTAATTTTTCTTCAAAAATTTATTTTCGTTTTTTTTCGAGTCCAGAATCACATTCTGAACACTATTTTGTTATAAAAATTATTTGTGAGACTTACAGAAACTGAGGCAAGCAAAATTTCTTTTGATGTAAATCGTTCGGACAACTGCTGGAAACGCCGAAAAACGATTAAATTTAATTTTTCTTCAAAAATTTATTTTCGTTATTTTCGTGTCCAGAATCCCATTCTGAACACTATTTTGTTATGAAAATTATTTGTGAGACTTACAGAAACTGAAAAAGATTAAATGTAATTTTTCTTTAAAAATTCATTTTCGTTTTTTTTCGAGTCCAGAATCACATTCTGAACACAATTTTGTTATAAAAATTATTTGTGAGACTTACAGAAACTGAGACAAGCAAAATTTCTTTTGATGTAAATCGTTCGGACAACTGCTGGAAACACCGAAAAACGATTAAATTTAATTTTTCTTCAAAAATTTATTTTCGTTTTTTTTCGAGTCCAGAATCACATTCTGAACACTATTTTGTTATACAAATTATTTGTGAGACTTACAGAAACTGAGACAAGCAAAATTTCTTTTGATGTAAATCGTTCGGACAACTGCTGGAAACGCCGAGAAACGATTAAATTTGATTTTTCTTCAAAAATTTATTTTTGTTATTTTCGAGTCCAGAATCCCATTCTGAACACTACTTTGTTATGAAAATTATTTGTGAGACTTACAGAAACTGAAAACGATTAAATTTAATTTTTCTTTAAAAATTCATTTTCGTTTTTTTTTCGAGTCCAGAATCACATTCTGAACACAATTTTGTTATAAAAATTATTTGTGAGACTTACAGAAACTGAGACACGCAAAATTTCTTTTGATGTAAATCGTTCGGACAACTGCTGGAAACACCGAAAAACGATTAAATTTAATTTCTCTTCAAAAATTTATTTTCGTTTTTTTTCGAATCCAGAATCACATTCTGAACACTATTTTGTTATAAAAATTATTTGTGAGACTTACAGAAACTGAGACAAGCAAAATTTCTTTTGATGTAAATCGTTCGGACAACTGCTGAAAACGCAGAACAACGATTAAATTTGATTTTTCTTCAAAAATTTATTTTCGTTATTTTCGTGTCCAGAATCCCATTCTGAACACTATTTTGTTATGAAAATTATTTGTGAGACTTACAGAAACTGAAAAAGATTAAATGTAATTTTTCTTTAAAAATTCATTTTCGTTTTTTTTCGAGTCCAGAATCACATTCTGAACACAATTTTGTTATAAAAATTATTTGTGAGACTTACAGAAACTGAGACAAGCAAAATTTCTTTTGATGTAAATCGTTCGGACAACTGCTGGAAACACCGAAAAACGATTAAATTTAATTTTTCTTCAAAAATTTATTTTCGTTTTTTTTCGAGTCCAGAATCACATTCTGAACACTATTTTGTTATAAAAATTATTTGTGAGACTTACAGAAACTGAGGCAAGCAAAATTTCTTTTGATGTAAATCCTTCGGACAACTGCTGGAAACGCCGAAAAACGATTAAATTTAATTTTTCTTCAAAAATTTATTTTCGTTTTTTTCGAGTCCAGAATCACATTCTGAACACTATTTTGTTATAAAAATTATTTGTGAGACTTACAGAAACTGAGTCAAGCAAAATTTCTTTTGATGTAAATCGTTCGGACAACTGCTGGATACGCCGAGAAACGATTAAATTTGATTTTTCTTCAAAAATTTATTTTTGTTATTTTCGAGTCCAGAATCCCATTCTGAACACTACTTTGTTATGAAAATTATTTGTGAGACTTTTAGAAACTGAAAACGATTAAATTTAATTTTTCTTCCAAAATTTATTTTCGTTTATTTTCGAGTCCAGAATCACATTCTGAACACTATTTAGTTTAAAAATTATTTGTGAGACTTACAGAAACTGAGACAAGCAAAATTTCTTTTGATGTAAATCGTTCGGACAACTGCTGGAAACGCCGAAAAACGATTAAATTTAATTTTTCTTCAAAAATTTATTTTCGTTTTTTTTCAAGTCTAGAATCCCATTCTGAACACTATTTTGTTATAAAAATTATTTGTGAGACTTACAGAAACTGAGACAAGCAAAATTTCTTTTGATGTAAATCGTTCGGACAACTGCTGGAAACGCCGAAAAACGATTAAATTTAATTTTTCTTCAAAAATTTATTTTCGTTTTTTTTCGAGTCCAGAATCACATTCTGAACACTATTTTGTTATAAAAATTATTTGTGAGACTTACAGAAACTGAGACAAGCAAAATTTCTTTTGATGTAAATCGTTCGGACAACTGCTGGAAACGCCGAAAAACGATTAAATTTCATTTTTCTTCAAAAATTTATTTTCGTTTTTTTTCGAGTCCAGAATCACATTCTGAACACTATTTTGTTATAAAAATTATTTGTGAGACTTACAGAAACTAAAAACGATTAAATTTAATTTTTCTTCAAAAATTTATTTTCGTTTTTTTCGAGTCCAGAATCACATTCTGAACACCATTTTGTTATAAAAATTATTTGTGAGACTTACAGAAACTGAGACAAGCAAAATTTCTTTTGATGTAAATCGTTCGGACAACTGCTGGAAACGCCGAAAAACGATTAAATTTAATTTTTCTTCAAAAATTTATTTTCGTTTTTTTTCAAGTCTAGAATCCCATTCTGAACACTATTTTGTTATAAAAATTATTTGTGAGACTTACAGAAACTGAGACAAGCAAAATTTCTTTTGATGTAAATCGTTCGGACAACTACTGGAAACGCCGAAAAACGATTAAATTTAATTTTTCTTCAAAAATTTATTTTCGTTTATTTTCGAGTCCAGAATCACATTCTGAACACTATTTTGTTATAAAAATAGTTTCTTTTGATGTAATTCGTTCAGACAACTGCTGGAAACGCCGAAAAACGATTAAATTTAATTTTTCTTCCAAAATTTATTTTCGTTTATTTTCGAGTCCAGAATCACATTCTGAACACTATTTTGTTATACAAATTATTTGTGAGACTTACAGAAACTGAGACAAGCAAAATTACTTTTGATGTAAATCGTTCGGACAACTGCTGGAAACGCCGAAAAACGATTAAATTTAATTTTTCTTCAAAAATTTATTTTCGTTTTTTTTCAAGTATAGAATCCCATTCTGAACACTATTTTGTTATAAAAATTATTTGTGAGACTTACAGAAACTGAGACAAGCAAAATTTCTTTTGATGTAAATCGTTCGGACAACTGCTGGAAACGCCGAAAAACGATTAAATTTAATTTTTCTTCAAAAATTTATTTTCGTTTTTTTTCGAGTCCAGAATCACATTCTGAACACTATTTTGTTATAAAAATTATTTGTGAGACTTACAGAAACTGAGACAAGCAACATTTCTTTTGATGTAAATCGTTCGGACAACTGCTGGAAACGCCGAAAAACCATTAAATTTAATTTTTCTTTAAAAATTCATTTTCGTTTTTTTTCGAGTCCAGAATCACATTCTGAACACAATTTTGTTATAAAAATTATTTGTGAGACTTACAGAAACTGAGACAAGCAAAATTTCTTTTGATGTAAATCGTTCGGACAACTGCTGGAAACGCCGAAAAACGATTAAATTTAATTTTTCTTCAAAAATTTATTTTCGTTTTTTTTCGAGTCCAGAATCACATTCTGAACACTATTTTGTTATAAAAATTATTTGTGAGACTTACAGAAACTGAGACAAGCAAAATTTCTTTTGATGTAAATCGTTCGGACAACTGCTGGATACGCCGAGAAACGATTAAATTTGATTTTTCTTCAAAAATTTATTTTTGTTATTTTCGAGTCCAGAATCCCATTCTGAACACTACTTTGTTATGAAAATTATTTGTAAGACTTACAGAAACTGAAAACGATTAAATTTAATTTTTCTTTAAAAATTCATTTTCGTTTTTTTTCGAGTCCAGAATCACATTCTGAACACAATTTTGTTATAAAAATTATTTGTGAGACTTACAGAAACTGAGACACGCAAAATTTCTTTTGATGTAAATCGTTCGGACAACTGCTGGAAACGCCGAAAAACGATTAAATTTAATTTTTCTTCAAAAATTTATTTTCGTTTTTTTTCGAGTCCAGAATCACATTCTGAACACTATTTTGTTATAAAAATTATTTGTGAGACTAACAGAAACTGAGACAAGCAAAATTTCTTTTGATGTAAATCGTTCGGACAACTGCTAGAAACGCCGAAAAACGATTAAATTTAATTTTTCTTCAAAAATTTATTTTCGTTTTTTTTCGAATCCAGAATCACATTCTGAACACTATTTTGTTATAAAAATTATTTGTGAGACTTACAGAAACTGAGACAAGCAAAATTTCTTTTGATGTAAATCGTTCGGACAACTGCTGGAAACGCCGAAAAACGATTAAATTTGATTTTTCTTCAAAAATTTATTTTTGCTATTTTCGAGTCCAGAATCCCATTCTGAACACTATTTTGTTATGAAAATTATTTGAGAGACTTACAGAAACTGAAAACCATTAAATTTAATTTTTCTTTAAAAATTCATTTTCGTTTTTTTTCGAGTCCAGAATCACATTCTGAACACTATTTTGTTATAAAAATTATTTGTGAGACTAACAGAAACTGAGACAAGCAAAATTTCTTTTGACGTAAATCGTTCGGACAACTGCTGGAAACGCCGAAAAACGATTAAATTTAATTTTTCTTCAAAAATTTATTTTCGTTTTTTTTCGAGTCCAGAATCACATTCTGATCACTATTTTGTTATAAAAATTATTTGTGAGACTAACAGAAACTGAGACAAGCAAAATTTCTTTTGATGTAAATCGTTCGGACAACTGCTGGAAACGCCGAAAAACGATTAAATTTAATTTCTCTTCAAAAATTTATTTTCGTTTTTTTTCGAATCCAGAATCACATTCTGAACACTATTTTGTTATAAAAATTATTTGTGAGACTTACAGAAACTGAGACAAGCAAAATTTCTTTTGATGTAAATCGTTCGGACAACTGCTGGAAACGCCGAAAAACGATTAAATTTGATTTTTCTTCAAAAATTTATTTTTGTTATTTTCGAGTCCAGAATCCCATTCTGAACACTATTTTGTTATGAAAATTATTTGTGAGACTTACAGAAACTGAAAACGATTAAATTTAATTTTTCTTTAAAAATTCATTTTCGTTTTTTTTCGAGTCCACAATCACATTCTGAACACAATTTTGTTATAAAAATTATTTGTGAGACTTACAGAAACTGAGACACGCAAAATTTCTTTTGATGTAAATCGTTCGGACACTGCTGGAAACGCCGAAAACGATTAAATTTAATTTTTCTTCAAAAATTTATTTTCGTTTTTTTTCGAGTCCAGAATCACATTCTGAACACTATTTTGTTATAAAAATTATTTGTGAGACTTACAGAAACTGAGACAAGCAAAATTTCTTTTGATGTAAATCGTTCGGACAACTGCTGGAAACGCCGAAAAACGATTAAATTTAATTTTTCTTCAAAAATTTATTTTCGTTTTTTTTCGAGTTCAGAATCACATTCTGAACACTATTTTGTTATAAAAATTATTTGTGAGACTTACAGAAACTGAGACAAGCAAAATTTCTTTTAATGTAAATCGTTCAGACAACTGCTGGAAACGCCGAAAAACGATTAAATTTAATTTTTCTTCCAAAATTTATTTTCGTTTATTTTCGAGTCCAGAATCACATTCTGAACACTATTTTGTTATAAAAATTATTTGTGAGACTTACAGAAACTGAGACAAGCAAAATTTCTTTTGATGTAAATCGTTCGGACAACTGCTGGAAACGCCGAAAAACGATTAAATTTAATTTTTCTTCAAAAATTTATTTTCGTTTTTTTTCAAGTCTAGAATCCCATTCTGAACACTATTTTGTTATAAAAATTATTTGTGAGACTTACAGAAACTGAGACAAGCAAAATTTCTTTTGATGTAAATCGTTCGGACTAATTTTTCTTCAAAAATTTATTTTCGTTTTTTTTTCGAGTCCAGAATCACATTCTGAACACTATTTTGTTATAAAAATTATTTGTGAGACTTACAGAAACTGAGACAAGCAAAATTTCTTTTGATGTAAATCGTTCGGACAACTGCTGGAAACGCCGAGAAACGATTAAATTTGATTTTTCTTCAAAAATTTATTTTTGTTATTTTCGAGTCCAGAATCCCATTCTGAACACTACTTTGTTATGAAAA
This sequence comes from Ocypus olens, assembly GCA_910593695.2. NCBI lineage: Eukaryota > Metazoa > Arthropoda > Insecta > Coleoptera > Staphylinidae > Ocypus > Ocypus olens. Next base: position 20,919,071 of record OU343062.1, on the reverse strand, counting down.
TTATTTGTGAGACTTACAGAAACTGAAAACGATTAAATTTAATTTTTCTTTAAAAATTCATTTTCGTTTTTTTTTCGAGTCCAGAATCACATTCTGAACACAATTTTGTTATAAAAATTATTTGTGAGACTTACAGAAACTGAGACACGCAAAATTTCTTTTGATGTAAATCGTTCGGACACTGCTGGAAACGCCGAAAACGATTAAATTTAATTTTTCTTCAAAAATTTATTTTAGTTTTTTTTCGAGTCCAGAATCACATTCTGAACACTATTTTGTTATAAAAATTATTTGTGAGACTTACAGAAACTGAGACAAGCAAAATTTCTTTTGATGTAAATCGTTCGGACAACTGCTGGAAACGCCGAAAAACGATTAAATTTAATTTTTCTTCAAAAATTTATTTTCGTTTTTTTTCGAGTCCAGAATCACATTCTGAACACTATTTTGGTATAAAAATTATTTGTGAGACTTACAGAAACTAAAAACGATTAAATTTATATTTTCTTCAAAAATTAATTTTTGTATTTTTTCAAGTCTTGAATCCCATTCTGAACACTATTTTGTTATAAAAATTATTTGTGAGACTAACAGAAACTAAGACAAGCAAAATTTCTTTTGATGTAAATCGTTCGGACAACTGCTGGAAACGCCGAAAAACGATTAAATTTAATTTCTCTTCAAAAATTTATTTTCGTTTTTTTTCGAATCCAGAATCACATTCTGAACACTATTTTGTTATAAAAATTATTTGTGAGACTTACAGAAACTGAGACAAGCAAAATTTCTTTTGATGTAAATCGTTCGGACAACTGCTGGAAACGCAGAACAACGATTAAATTTGATTTTTCTTCAAAAATTTATTTTCGTTATTTTCGTGTCCAGAATCCCATTCTGAACACTATTTTGTTATGAAAATTATTTGTGAGACTTACAGAAACTGAAAACGATTAATTGTAATTTTTCTTTAAAAATTCATTTTCGTTTTTTTTCGAGTCCAGAATCACATTCTGAACACAATTTTGTTATAAAAATTATTTGTGAGACTTACAGAAACTGAGACAAGCAAAATTTCTTTTGATGTAATTCGTTCAGACAACTGCTGGAAACGCCGAAAAACGATTAAATTTAATTTTTCTTCCAAAATTTATTTTCGTTTATTTTCGAGTCCAGAATCACATTCTGAACACTATTTTGTTATAAAAATTATTTGTGAGACTTACAGAAACTGAGACAAGCAAAATTTCTTTTGATGTAAATCGTTCGGACAACTGCTGGAAACGCCGAAAAACGATTAAATTTAATTTTTCTTCAAAAATTTATTTTCGTTTTTTTTTCGAGTCCAGAATCACATTCTGAACACTATTTTGTTATAAAAATTATTTGTGAGACTTACAGAAACTGAGACAAGCAAAATTTCTTTTGATGTAAATCGTTCGGACAACTGCTGGAAACGCCGAAAAACGATTAAATTTAATTTTTCTTCAAAAATTTATTTTCGTTTTTTTTCGAGTCCAGAATCACATTCTGAACACTATTTTGTTATAAAAATTATTTGTGAGACTTACAGAAACTGAGACAAGCAAAATTTCTTTTGATGTAAATCGTTCGGACAACTGCTGGAAACGCCGAAAAACGATTAAATTTGATTTTTCTTCAAAAATTTATTTTTGTTATTTTCGAGTCCAGAATCCCATTCTGAACACTATTTTGTTATGAAAATTATTTGTAAGACTTACAGAAACTGAGACAAGCAAAATTTCTTTTGATGTAAATCGTTCGGACAACTGCTGGAAACGCCGAAAAACGATTAAATTTAATTTTTCTTCAAAAATTTATTTTCGTTTTTTTTCGAGTCCAGAATCACATTCTGAACACTATTTTGTTATAAAAATTATTTGTGAGACTTACAGAAACTGAGACAAGCAAAATTTCTTTTGATGTAAATCGTTCGGACAACTGCTGGAAACGCCGAGAAACGATTAAATTTGATTTTTCTTCAAAAATTTATTTTTGTTATTTTCGAGTCCAGAATCCCATTCTGAACACTACTTTGTTATGAAAATTATTTGTGAGACTTACAGAAACTGAAAACGATTACATTTAATTTTTCTTTAAAAATTCATTTTCGTTTTTTTTTTCGAGTCCAGAATCACATTCTGAACACAATTTTGTTATAAAAATTATTTGTGAGACTTACAGAAACTGAGACACGCAAAATTTCTTTTGATGTAAATCGTTCGGACACTGCTGGAAACGCCGAAAACGATTAAATTTAATTTTTCTTCAAAAATTTATTTTAGTTTTTTTTCGAGTCCAGAATCACATTCTGAACACTATTTTGTTATAAAAATTATTTGTGAGACTTACAGAAACTGAGACAAGCAAAATTTCTTTTGATGTAAATCGTTCGGACAACTGCTGGAAACGCCGAAAAACGATTAAATTTAATTTTTCTTCAAAATATTATTTTCGTTTTTTTTCGAGTCCAGAATCACATTCTGAACACTATTTTGTTATAAAAATTATTTGTGAGACTTACAGAAACTGAAAACGATTAAATTTATATTTTCTTCAAAAATTAATTTTTGTATTTTTTCAAGTCTTGAATCCCATTCTGAACACTATTTTGTTATAAAAATTATTTGTATTATTTGTGAGACTAACAGAAACTGAGACAAGCAAAATTTCTTTTGATGTAAATCGTTCGGACAACTGCTGGAAACACCGAAAAACGATTAAATTTAATTTCTCTTCAAAAATTTATTTTCGTTTTTTTTCGAATCCAGAATCACATTCTGAACACTATTTTGTTATAAAAATTATTTGTGAGACTTACAGAAACTGAGACAAGCAAAATTTCTTTTGATGTAAATCGTTCGGACAACTGCTGGAAACGCAGAACAACGATTAAATTTGATTTTTCTTCAAAAATTTATTTTCGTTATTTTCGTGTCCAGAATCCCATTCTGAACACTATTTTGTTATGAAAATTATTTGTGAGACTTACAGAAACTGAAAAAGATTAAATGTAATTTTTCTTTAAAAATTCATTTTCGTTTTTTTTCGAGTCCAGAATCACATTCTGAACACAATTTTGTTATAAAAATTATTTGTGAGACTTACAGAAACTGAGACAAGCAAAATTTCTTTTGATGTAAATCGTTCGGACAACTGCTGGAAACACCGAAAAACGATTAAATTTAATTTTTCTTCAAAAATTTATTTTCGTTTTTTTTCGAGTCCAGAATCACATTCTGAACACTATTTTGTTATAAAAATTATTTGTGAGACTTACAGAAACTGAGGCAAGCAAAATTTGTTTTGATGTAAATCGTTCGGACAACTGCTGGAAACGCCGAAAAACGATTAAATTTAATTTTTCTTCAAAAATTTATTTTCGTTTTTTTTCAAGTCTAGAATCCCATTCTGAACACTATTTTGTTATAAAAATTATTTGTGAGACTTACAGAAACTGAGACAAGCAAAATTTCTTTTGATGTAAATCGTTCGGACAACTACTGGAAACGCCGAAAAACGATTAAATTTAATTTTTCTTCAAAAATTTATTTTCGTTTATTTTCGAGTCCAGAATCACATTCTGAACACTATTTTGTTATAAAAATTATTTGTGAGACTTACAGAAACTGAGACAAGCAAAATTTCTTTTGATGTAAATCGTTCGGACAACTGCTGGAAACGCCGAAAAACGATTAAATTTAATTTTTCTTCAAAAATTTATTTTCGTTTTTTTTCGAGTCCAGAATCACATTCTGAACACTATTTTGTTATAAAAATTATTTGTGAGACTTACAGAAACTGAGACAAGCAAAATTTCTTTTGATGTAAATCGTTCGGACAACTGCTGGAAACGCCGAAAAACGATTAAATTTAATTTTTCTTCAAAAATTTATTTTCGTTTTTTTTTCGAGTCCAGAATCACATTCTGAACACTATTTTGTTATAAAAATTATTTGTGAGACTTACAGAAACTGAGACAAGCAAAATTTCTTTTGATGTAAATCGTTCGGACAACTGCTGGAAACGCCGAAAAACGATTAAATTTGATTTTTCTTCAAAAATTTATTTTTGTCATTTTCGAGTCCAGAATCCCATTCTGAACACTATTTTGTTATGAAAATTATTTGTAAGACTTACAGAAACTGAAAACGATTAAATTTAATTTTTCTTTAAAAATTCATTTTCGTTTTTTTTTTCGAGTCCAGAATCACATTCTGAACACAATTTTGTTATAAAAATTATTTGTGAGACTTACAGAAACTGAGACACGCAAAATTTCTTTTGATGTAAATCGTTCGGACACTGCTGGAAACGCCGAAAACGATTAAATTTAATTTTTCTTCAAAAATTTATTTTCGTTTTTTTTCGAGTCCAGAATCACATTCTGAACACTATTTTGTTATAAAAATTATTTGTGAGACTTACAGAAACTGAGACAAGCAAAATTTCTTTTGATGTAAATCGTTCGGACAACTGCTGGAAACGCCGAAAAACGAATAAATTTAATTTTTCTTCAAAAATTTATTTTCGTTTTTTTTCGAGTCCAGAATCACATTCTGAACACTATTTTGTTATAAAAATTATTTGTGAGACTTACAGAAACTGAGACAAGCAAAATTTCTTTTGATGTAAATCGTTCAGACAACTGCTGGAAACGCCGAAAAACGATTAAATTTAATTTTTCTTCCAAAATTTATTTTCGTTTATTTTCGAGTCCAGAATCACATTCTGAACACTATTTTGTTATAAAAATTATTTGTGAGACTTACAGAAACTGAGACAAGCAAAATTTCTTTTGATGTAAATCGTTCGGACAACTGCTGGAAACGATGAAAAACGATTAAATTTAATTTTTCTTCAAAAATTTATTTTCGTTTTTTTTCAAGTCTAGAATCCCATTCTGAACACTATTTTGTTATAAAAATTATTTGTGAGACTTACAGAAACTGAGACAAGCAAAATTTCTTTTGATGTAAATCGTTCGGACAACTGCTGGAAACGCCGAAAAACGATTAAATTTAATTTTTCTTCAAAAATTTATTTTCGTTTTTTTTCGAGTCCAGAATCACATTCTGAACACTATTTTGTTATAAAAATTATTTGTGAGACTTACAGAAACTGAGACAAGCAAAATTTCTTTTGATGTAAATCGTTCGGACAACTGCTGGAAACGCCGAAAAACGATTAAATTTAATTTTTCTTCAAAAATTTATTTTCGTTTTTTTTTCGAGTCCAGAATCACATTCTGAACACTATTTTGTTATAAAAATTATTTGTGAGACTTACAGAAACTGAGACAAGCAAAATTTCTTTTGATGTAAATCGTTCGGACAACTGCTGGAAACGCCGAAAAACGATTAAATTTGATTTTTCTTCAAAAATTTATTTTTGTCATTTTCGAGTCCAGAATCCCATTCTGAACACTATTTTGTTATGAAAATTATTTGTAAGACTTACAGAAACTGAAAACGATTAAATTTAATTTTTCTTTAAAAATTCATTTTCGTTTTTTTTTTCGAGTCCAGAATCACATTCTGAACACAATTTTGTTATAAAAATTATTTGTGAGACTTACAGAAACTGAGACACGCAAAATTTCTTTTGATGTAAATCGTTCGGACACTGCTGGAAACGCCGAAAACGATTAAATTTAATTTTTCTTCAAAAATTTATTTTCGTTTTTTTTCGAGTCCAGAATCACATTCTGAACACTATTTTGTTATAAAAATTATTTGTGAGACTTACAGAAACTGAGACAAGCAAAATTTCTTTTGATGTAAATCGTTCGGACAACTGCTGGAAACGCCGAAAAACGAATAAATTTAATTTTTCTTCAAAAATTTATTTTCGTTTTTTTTCGAGTCCAGAATCACATTCTGAACACTATTTTGTTATAAAAATTATTTGTGAGACTTACAGAAACTGAGACAAGCAAAATTTCTTTTGATGTAAATCGTTCAGACAACTGCTGGAAACGCCGAAAAACGATTAAATTTAATTTTTCTTCCAAAATTTATTTTCGTTTATTTTCGAGTCCAGAATCACATTCTGAACACTATTTTGTTATAAAAATTATTTGTGAGACTTACAGAAACTGAGACAAGCAAAATTTCTTTTGATGTAAATCGTTCGGACAACTGCTGGAAACGATGAAAAACGATTAAATTTAATTTTTCTTCAAAAATTTATTTTCGTTTTTTTTCAAGTCTAGAATCCCATTCTGAACACTATTTTGTTATAAAAATTATTTGTGAGACTTACAGAAACTGAGACAAGCAAAATTTCTTTTGATGTAAATCGTTCGGACAACTGCTGGAAACGCCGAAAAACGATTAAATTTAATTTTTCTTCAAAAATTTATTTTCGTTTTTTTTCGAGTCCAGAATCACATTCTGAACACTATTTTGTTATAAAAATTATTTGTGAGACTTACAGAAACTGAGACAAGCAAAATTTCCTTTGATGTAAATCGTTCGGACAACTGCTGGAAACGCCGAAAAACGATTAAATTTCATTTTTCTTCAAAAATTTATTTTCGTTTTTTTTCGAGTCCAGAATCACATTCTGAACACTATTTTGTTATAAAAATTATTTGTGAGACTTACAGAAACTAAAAACGATTAAATTTAATTTTTCTTCAAAAATTTATTTTCGTTTTTTTCGAGTCCAGAATCACATTCTGAACACCATTTTGTTATAAAAATTATTTGTGAGACTTACAGAAACTGAGACAAGCAAAATTTCTTTTGATGTAAATCGTTCGGACAACTGCTGGAAACGCCGAAAAACGATTAAATTTAATTTTTCTTCAAAAATTTATTTTCGTTTTTTTTCAAGTCTAGAATCCCATTCTGAACACTATTTTGTTATAAAAATTATTTGTGAGACTTACAGAAACTGAGACAAGCAAAATTTCTTTTGATGTAAATCGTTCGGACAACTACTGGAAACGCCGAAAAACGATTAAATTTAATTTTGCTTCAAAAATTTATTTTCGTTTATTTTCGAGTCCAGAATCACATTCTGAACACTATTTTGTTATAAAAATACATTCTTTTGATGTAATTCGTTCAGACAACTGCTGGAAACGCCGAAAAACGATTAAATTTAATTTTTCTTCAAAAATTTATTTTCGTTTATTTTCGAGTCCAGAATCACATTCTGAACACTATTTTGTTATACAAATTATTTGTGAGACTTACAGAAACTGAGACAAGCAAAATTTCTTTTGATGTAAATCGTTCGGACAACTGCTGGAAACGCCGAAAAACGATTAAATTTAATTTTTCTTCAAAAATTTATTTTCGTTTTTTTTCAAGTATAGAATCCCATTCTGAACACTATTTTGTTATAAAAATTATTTGTGAGACTTACAGAAACTGAGACAAGCAAAATTTCTTTTGATGTAAATCGTTCCGACAACTGCTGGAAACGCCGAAAAACGATTAAATTTAATTTTTCTTCAAAAATTTATTTTCGTTTTTTTTCGAGTCCAGAATCACATTCTGAACACTATTTTGTTATAAAAATTATTTGTGAGACTTACAGAAACTGAGACAAGCAAAATTTCTTTTGATGTAAATCGTTCGGACAACTGCTGGAAACGCCGAAAAACGATTAAATTTAATTTTTCTTTAAAAATTCATTTTCGTTTTTTTTCGAGTCCAGAATCACATTCTGAACACAATTTTGTTATAAAAATTATTTGTGAGACTTACAGAAACTGAGACAAGCAAAATTTCTTTTGATGTAAATCGTTCGGACAACTGCTGGAAACGCCGAAAAACGATTAAATTTAATTTTTCTTCAAAAATTTATTTTCGTTTTTTTTCGAGTCCAGAATCACATTCTGAACACTATTTTGTTATAAAAATTATTTGTGAGACTTACAGAAACTGAGACAAGCAAAATTTCTTTTGATGTAAATCGTTCGGACAACTGCTGGATACGCCGAGAAACGATTAAATTTGATTTTTCTTCAAAAATTTATTTTTGTTATTTTCGAGTCCAGAATCCCATTCTGAACACTACTTTGTTATGAAAATTATTTGTGAGACTTACAGAAACTGAAAACGATTAAATTTAATTTTTCTTTAAAAATTCATTTTCGTTTTTTTTCGAGTCCAGAATCACATTCTGAACACAATTTTGTTATAAAAATTATTTGTGAGACTTACAGAAACTGAGACACGCAAAATTTCTTTTGATGTAAATCGTTCGGACAACTGCTGGAAACGCCGAAAAACGATTAAATTTAATTTTTCTTCAAAAATTTATTTTCGTTTTTTTTCGAGTCCAGAATCACATTCTGAACACTATTTTGTTATAAAAATTATTTGTGAGACTAACAGAAACTGAGACAAGCAAAATTTCTTTTGATGTAAATCGTTCGGACAACTGCTGGAAACGCCGAAAAACGATTAAATTTAATTTTTCTTCAAAAATTTATTTTCGTTTTTTTTCGAGTCCAGAATCACATTCTGAACACTATTTTGTTATAAAAATTATTTGTGAGACTTACAGAAACTGAGACAAGCAAAATTTCCTTTGATGTAAATCGTTCGGACAACTGCTGGAAACGCCGAAAAACGATTAAATTTCATTTTTCTTCAAAAATTTATTTTCGTTTTTTTTCGAGTCCAGAATCACATTCTGAACACTATTTTGTTATAAAAATTATTTGTGAGACTTACAGAAACTAAAAACGATTAAATTTAATTTTTCTTCAAAAATTTATTTTCGTTTTTTTCGAGTCCAGAATCACATTCTGAACACCATTTTGTTATAAAAATTATTTGTGAGACTTACAGAAACTGAGACAAGCAAAATTTCTTTTGATGTAAATCGTTCGGACAACTGCTGGAAACGCCGAAAAACGATTAAATTTTATTTTTCTTCAAAAATTTATTTTCGTTTTTTTTCAAGTCTAGAATCCCATTCTGAACACTATTTTGTTATAAAAATTATTTGTGAGACTTACAGAAACTGAGACAAGCAAAATTTCTTTTGATGTAAATCGTTCGGACAACTACTGGAAACGCCGAAAAACGATTAAATTTAATTTTTCTTCAAAAATTTATTTTCGTTTATTTTCGAGTCCAGAATCACATTCTGAACACTATTTTGTTATAAAAATACATTCTTTTGATGTAATTCGTTCAGACAACTGCTGGAAACGCCGAAAAACGATTAAATTTAATTTTTCTTCAAAAATTTATTTTCGTTTTTTTTCGAGTCCAGAATCACATTCTGAACACTATTTTGTTATAAAAATTATTTGTGAGACTTACAGAAACTGAGACAAGCAAAATTTCTTTTGATGTAAATCGTTCGGACAACTGCTGGAAACGCCGAAAAACGATTAAATTTAATTTTTCTTTAAAAATTCATTTTCGTTTTTTTTCGAGTCCAGAATCACATTCTGAACACAATTTTGTTATAAAAATTATTTGTGAGACTTACAGAAACTGAGACAAGCAAAATTTCTTTTGATGTAAATCGTTCGGACAACTGCTGGAAACGCCGAAAAACGATTAAATTTAATTTTTCTTCAAAAATTTATTTTCGTTTTTTTTCGAGTCCAGAATCACATTCTGAACACTATTTTGTTATAAAAATTATTTGTGAGACTTACAGAAACTGAGACAAGCAAAATTTCTTTTGATGTAAATCGTTCGGACAACTGCTGGTAACGCCGAAAAACGATTAAATTTAATTTTTCTTTAAAAATTCATTTTCGTTTTTTTTCGAGTCCAGAATCACATTCAGAACACAATTTTGTTATAAAAATTATTTGTGAGACTTACAGAAACTGAGACAAGCAAAATTTCTTTTGATGTAAATCGTTCGGACAACTGCTGGAAACGCCGAAAAACGATTAAATTTAATTTTTCTTTAAAAATTCATTTTCGTTTTTTTTCGAGTCCAGAATCACATTCTGAACACAATTTTGTTATAAAAATTATTTGTGAGACTTACAGAAACTGAGACAAGCAAAATTTCTTTTGATGTAAATCGTTCGGACAACTGCTGGAAACGCCGAAAAACGATTAAATTTAATTTTTCTTCAAAAATTTATTTTCGTTTTTTTTCGAGTCCAGAATCACATTCTGAACACTATTTTGTTATAAAAATTATTTGTGAGACTTACAGAAACTGAGACAAGCAAAATTTCTTTTGATGTAAATCGTTCGGACAACTGCTGGATACGCCGAGAAACGATTAAATTTGATTTTTCTTCAAAAATTTATTTTTGTTATTTTCGAGTCCAGAATCCCATTCTGAACACTACTTTGTTATGAAAATTATTTGTGAGACTTACAGAAACTGAAAACGATTAAATTTAATTTTTCTTTAAAAATTCATTTTCGTTTTTTTTCGAGTCCAGAATCACATTCTGAACACAATTTTGTTATAAAAATTATTTGTGAGACTTACAGAAACTGAGACACGCAAAATTTCTTTTGATGTAAATCGTTCGGACAACTGCTGGAAACGCCGAAAAACGATTAAATTTAATTTTTCTTCAAAAATTTATTTTCGTTTTTTTTCGAGTCCAGAATCACATTCTGAACACTATTTTGTTATAAAAATTATTTGTGAGACTTACAGAAACTGAGACAAGCAAAATTTCCTTTGATGTAAATCGTTCGGACAACTGCTGGAAACGCCGAAAAACGATTAAATTTCATTTTTCTTCAAAAATTTATTTTCGTTTTTTTTCGAGTCCAGAATCACATTCTGAACACTATTTTGTTATAAAAATTATTTGTGAGACTTACAGAAACTAAAAACGATTAAATTTAATTTTTCTTCAAAAATTTATTTTCGTTTTTTTCGAGTCCAGAATCACATTCTGAACACCATTTTGTTATAAAAATTATTTGTGAGACTTACAGAAACTGAGACAAGCAAAATTTCTTTTGATGTAAATCGTTCGGACAACTGCTGGAAACGCCGAAAAACGATTAAATTTTATTTTTCTTCAAAAATTTATTTTCGTTTTTTTTCAAGTCTAGAATCCCATTCTGAACACTATTTTGTTATAAAAATTATTTGTGAGACTTACAGAAACTGAGACAAGCAAAATTTCTTTTGATGTAAATCGTTCGGACAACTACTGGAAACGCCGAAAAACGATTAAATTTAATTTTTCTTCAAAAATTTATTTTCGTTTATTTTCGAGTCCAGAATCACATTCTGAACACTATTTTGTTATAAAAATACATTCTTTTGATGTAATTCGTTCAGACAACTGCTGGAAACGCCGAAAAACGATTAAATTTAATTTTTCTTCCAAAATTTATTTTCGTTTATTTTCGAGTCCAGAATCACATTCTGAACACTATTTTGTTATACAAATTATTTGTGAGACTTACAGAAACTGAGACAAGCAAAATTTCTTTTGATGTAAATCGTTCGGACAACTGCTGGAAACGCCGAAAAACGATTAAATTTAATTTTTCTTCAAAAATTTATTTTCGTTTTTTTTCGAGTCCAGAATCACATTCTGAACACTATTTTGTTATAAAAATTATTTGTGAGACTTACAGAAACTGAGACAAGCAAAATTTCTTTTGATGTAAATCGTTCGGACAACTGCTGGAAACGCCGAAAAACGATTAAATTTAATTTTTCTTTAAAAATTCATTTTCGTTTTTTTTCGAGTCCAGAATCACATTCTGAACACAATTTTGTTATAAAAATTATTTGTGAGACTTACAGAAACTGAGACAAGCAAAATTTCTTTTGATGTAAATCGTTCGGACAACTGCTGGAAACGCCGAAAAACGATTAAATTTAATTTTTCTTCAAAAATTTATTTTCGTTTTTTTTCGAGTCCAGAATCACATTCTGAACACTATTTTGTTATAAAAATTATTTGTGAGACTTACAGAAACTGAGACAAGCAAAATTTCTTTTGATGTAAATCGTTCGGACAACTGCTGGATACGCCGAGAAACGATTAAATTTGATTTTTCTTCAAAAATTTATTTTTGTTATTTTCGAGTCCAGAATCCCATTCTGAACACTACTTTGTTATGAAAATTATTTGTGAGACTTACAGAAACTGAAAACGACTAAATTTAATTTTTCTTCCAAAATTTATTTTCGTTTATTTTCGAGTCCAGAATCACATTCTGAACACTATTTTGTTATAAAAATTATTTGTGAGACTTACAGAAACTGAGACAAGCAAAATTTCTTTTGATGTAAATCGTTCGGACAACTGCTGGAAACGCCGAAAAACGATTAAATTTAATTTTTCTTCAAAAATTTATTTTCGTTTTTTTTCAAGTCTAGAATCCCATTCTGAACACTATTTTGTTATGAAAATTATTTGTGAGACTTACAGAAACTGAGACAAGCAAAATTTCTTTTGATGTAAATCGTTCGGACAACTGCTGGAAACGCCGAAAAACGATTAAATTTAATTTTTCTTCAAAAATTTATTTTCGTTTTTTTTCGAGTCCAGAATCACATTCTGAACACTATTTTGTTATAAAAATTATTTGTGAGACTTACAGAAACTGAGACAAGCAAAATTTCTTTTGATGTAAATCGTTCGGACAACTGCTGGAAACGCCGAAAAACGATTAAATTTCATTTTTCTTCAAAAATTTATTTTCGTTTTTTTTCGAGTCCAGAATCACATTCTGAACACTATTTTGTTATAAAAATTATTTGTGAGACTTACAGAAACTAAAAACGATTAAATTTAATTTTTCTTCAAAAATTTATTTTCGTTTTTTTCGAGTCCAGAATCACATTCTGAACACCATTTTGTTATAAAAATTATTTGTGAGACTTACAGAAACTGAGACAAGCAAAATTTCTTTTGATGTAAATCGTTCGGACAACTGCTGGAAACGCCGAAAAACGATTAAATTTAATTTTTCTTCAAAAATTTATTTTCGTTTTTTTTCAAGTCTAGAATCCCATTCTGAACACTATTTTGTTATAAAAATTATTTGTGAGACTTACAGAAACTGAGACAAGCAAAATTTTTTTTGATGTAAATCGTTCGGACAACTACTGGAAACGCCGAAAAACGATTAAATTTAATTTTTCTTCAAAAATTTATTTTCGTTTATTTTCGAGTCCAGAATCACATTCTGAACACTATTTTGTTATAAAAATACATTCTTTTGATGTAATTCGTTCAGACAACTGCCGGAAACGCCGAAAAACGATTAAATTTAATTTTTCTTCCAAAATTTATTTTCGTTTATTTTCGAGTCCAGAATCACATTCTGAACACTATTTTGTTATACAAATTATTTGTGAGACTTACAGAAACTGAGACAAGCAAAATTTCTTTTGATGTAAATCGTTCGGACAACTGCTGGAAACGCCGAAAAACGATTAAATTTAATTTTTCTTCAAAAATTTATTTTCGTTTTTTTTCAAGTATAGAATCCCATTCTGAACACTATTTTGTTATAAAAATTATTTGTGAGACTTACAGAAACTGAGACAAGCAAAATTTCTTTTGATGTAAATCGTTCGGACAACTGCTGGAAACGCCGAAAAACGATTAAATTTAATTTTTCTTCAAAAATTTATTTTCGTTTTTTTTCGAGTCCAGAATCACATTCTGAACACTATTTTGTTATAAAAATTATTTGTGAGACTTACAGAAACTGAGACAAGCAAAATTTCTTTTGATGTAAATCGTTCGGACAACTGCTGGAAACGCCGAAAAACGATTAAATTTAATTTTTCTTTAAAAATTCATTTTCGTTTTTTTTCGAGTCCAGAATCACATTCTGAACACAATTTTGTTATAAAAATTATTTGTGAGACTTACAGAAACTGAGACAAGCAAAATTTCTTTTGATGTAAATCGTTCGGACAACTGCTGGAAACGCCGAAAAACGATTAAATTTAAGTTTTCTTCAAAAATTTATTTTCGTTTTTTTTCGAGTCCAGAATCACATTCTGAACACTATTTTGTTATAAAAATTATTTGTGAGACTTACAGAAACTGAGACAAGCAAAATTTCTTTTGATGTAAATCGTTCGGACAACTGCTGGATACGCCGAGAAACGATTAAATTTGATTTTTCTTCAAAAATTTATTTTTGTTATTTTCGAGTCCAGAATCCCATTCTGAACACTACTTTGTTATGAAAATTATTTGTGAGACTTACAGAAACTGAAAACGATTAAATTTAATTTTTCTTTAAAAATTCATTTTCGTTTTTTTTCGAGTCCAGAATCACATTCTGAACACAATTTTGTTATAAAAATTATTTGTGAGACTTACAGAAACTGAGACACGCAAAATTTCTTTTGATGTAAATCGTTCGGACAACTGCTGGAAACGCCGAAAAACGATTAAATTTAATTTTTCTTCAAAAATTTATTTTCGTTTTTTTTCGAGTCCAGAATCACATTCTGAACACTATTTTGTTATAAAAATTATTTGTGAGACTAACAGAAACTGAGACAAGCAAAATTTCTTTTGATGTAAATCGTTCGGACAACTGCTGGAAACGCCGAAAAACGATTAAATTTAATTTTTCTTCAAAAATTTATTTTCGTTTTTTTTCGAGTCCAGAATCACATTCTGAACACTATTTTGTTATAAAAATTATTTGTGAGACTAACAGAAACTGAGACAAGCAAAATTTATTTTGATGTAAATCGTTCGGACAACTGCTGGAAACGCCGAAAAACGATTAAATTTAATTTTTCTTTAAAAATTCATTTTCGTTTTTTTTCGAGTCCAGAATCACATTCTGAACACAATTTTGTAATAAAAATTATTTGTGAGACTTACAGAAACTGAGACAAGCAAAATTGCTTTTGATGTAAATCGTTCGGACAACTGCTGGAAACGCCGAAAAACGATTAAATTTAATTTTTCTTCAAAAATTTATTTTCGTTTTTTTTCAAGTCTAGAATCCCATTCTGAACACTATTTTGTTATAAAAATTATTTGTGAGACTTACAGAAACTGAGACAAGCAAAATTTCTTTTGATGTAAATCGTTCGGACAACTACTGGAAACGCCGAAAAACGATTAAATTTAATTTTTCTTCAAAAATTTATTTTCGTTTATTTTCGAGTCCAGAATCACATTCTGAACACTATTTTGTTATAAAAATTATTTGTGAGACTTACAGAAACTGAGACAAGCAAAATTTCTTTTGATGTAATTCGTTCAGACAACTGCTGGAAACGCCGAAAAACGATTAAATTTAATTTTTCTTCCAAAATTTATTTTCGTTTATTTTCGAGTCCAGAATCACATTCTGAACACTATTTTGTTATAAAAATTATTTGTGAGACTTACAGAAACTGAGACAAGCAAAATTTCTTTTGATGTAAATCGTTCGGACAACTGCTGGAAACGCCGAAAAACGATTAAATTTCATTTTTCTTCAAAAATTTATTTTCGTTTTTTTTCGAGTCCAGAATCACATTCTGAACACTATTTTGTTATAAAAATTATTTGTGAGACTTACAGAAACTAAAAACGATTAAATTTAATTTTTCTTCAAAAATTTATTTTCGTTTTTTTCGAGTCCAGAATCACATTCTGAACACCATTTTGTTATAAAAATTATTTGTGAGACTTACAGAAACTGAGACAAGCAAAATTTCTTTTGATGTAAATCGTTCGGACAACTGCTGGAAACGCCGAAAAACGATTAAATTTAATTTTTCTTCAAAAATTTATTTTCGTTTTTTTTCAAGTCTAGAATCCCATTCTGAACACTATTTTGTTATAAAAATTATTTGTGAGACTTACAGAAACTGAGACAAGCAAAATTTTTTTTGATGTAAATCGTTCGGACAACTACTGGAAACGCCGAAAAACGATTAAATTTAATTTTTCTTCAAAAATTTATTTTCGTTTATTTTCGAGTCCAGAATCACATTCTGAACACTATTTTGTTATAAAAATACATTCTTTTGATGTAATTCGTTCAGACAACTGCCGGAAACGCCGAAAAACGATTAAATTTAATTTTTCTTCCAAAATTTATTTTCGTTTATTTTCGAGTCCAGAATCACATTCTGAACACTATTTTGTTATACAAATTATTTGTGAGACTTACAGAAACTGAGACAAGCAAAATTTCTTTTGATGTAAATCGTTCGGACAACTGCTGGAAACGCCGAAAAACGATTAAATTTAATTTTTCTTCAAAAATTTATTTTCGTTTTTTTTCAAGTATAGAATCCCATTCTGAACACTATTTTGTTATAAAAATTATTTGTGAGACTTACAGAAACTGAGACAAGCAAAATTTCTTTTGATGTAAATCGTTCGGACAACTGCTGGAAACGCCGAAAAACGATTAAATTTAATTTTTCTTCAAAAATTTATTTTCGTTTTTTTTCGAGTCCAGAATCACATTCTGAACACTATTTTGTTATAAAAATTATTTGTGAGACTTACAGAAACTGAGACAAGCAAAATTTCTTTTGATGTAAATCGTTCGGACAACTGCTGGAAACGCCGAAAAACGATTAAATTTAATTTTTCTTTAAAAATTCATTTTCGTTTTTTTTCGAGTCCAGAATCACATTCTGAACACAATTTTGTTATAAAAATTATTTGTGAGACTTACAGAAACTGAGACAAGCAAAATTTCTTTTGATGTAAATCGTTCGGACAACTACTGGAAACGCCGAAAAACGATTAAATTTAATTTTTCTTCAAAAATTTATTTTCGTTTATTTTCGAGTCCAGAATCACATTCTGAACACTATTTTGTTATAAAAATTATTTGTGAGACTTACAGAAACTGAGACAAGCAAAATTTCTTTTGATGTAATTCGTTCAGACAACTGCTGGAAACGCCGAAAAACGATTAAATTTAATTTTTCTTCCAAAATTTATTTTCGTTTATTTTCGAGTCCAGAATCACATTCTGAACACTATTTTGTTATAAAAATTATTTGTGAGACTTACAGAAACTGAGACAAGCAAAATTTCTTTTGATGTAAATCGTTCGGACAACTGCTGGAAACGCCGAAAAACGATTAAATTTAATTTTTCTTCAAAAATTGATTTTCGTTTTTTTTCAAGTCTAGAATCCCATTCTGAACACTATTTTGTTATAAAAATTATTTGTGAGACTTACAGAAACTGAGACAAACAAAATTTCTTTTGATGTAAATCGTTCGGACAACTGCTGGAAACGCCGAAAAACGATTAAATTTAATTTTTCTTCCAAAATTTATTTTCGTTTTTTTTCGAGTCCAGAATCACATTCTGAACACTATTTTGTTATAAAAATTATTTGTGAGACTAACAGAAACTGAGACAAGCAAAATTTCTTTTGATGTAAATCGTTCGGACAACTGCTGGAAACGCCGAAAAACGATTAAATTTAATTATTCTTCAAAAATTTATTTTCGTTTTTTTTCGAGTCCAGAATCACATTCTAAACACTATTTTGTTATAAAAATTATTTGTGAGACTTACAGAAACTGAAAACGATTAAATTTATATTTTCTTCAAAAATTAATTTTTGTATTTTTTCAAGTCTTGAATCCCATTCTGAACACTATTTTGTTATAAAAATTATTTGTGAGACTAACAGAAACTGAGACAAGCAAAATTTCTTTTGATGTAAATCGTTCGGACAACTGCTGGAAACGCCGAAAAACGATTAAATTTAATTTATCTTCAAAAATTTATTTTCGTTTTTTTTCGAGTCCAGAATCACATTCTGAACACTATTTTGTTTTAAAAAATTATTTGTGAGACTTACAGAAACTGAGACAAGCAAAATTTCTTTTGATGTAAATCGTTCGGACAACTGCTGGAAACGCCGAAAAACGATTAAATTTGATTTTTCTTCAAAAATTTATTTTCGTTATTTTCGTGTCCAGAATCCCATTCTGAACACTATTTTGTTATGAAAATTATTTGTGAGACTTACAGAAACTGAAAACGATTAAATGTAATTTTTCTTTAAAAATTCATTTTCGTTTTTTTTCGAGTCCAGAATCACATTCTGAACACTATTTTGTTATAAAAATTATTTGTGAGACTTACAGAAACTGAGACAAGCAAAATTTCTTTTGATGTAAATCGTTCGGACAACTGCTGGAAACGCCGAAAAACGATTAAATTTAATTTTTCTTCAAAAATTCATTTTCGTTTTTTTTCGAGTCCAGAATCACATTCTGAACACTATTTTGTTATAAAAATTATTTGTGAGACTCACAGAAACTGACACAAGCAAAATTTCTTTTGATGTAAATCGTTCGGACAACTGCTGGAAACGCCGAAAAACGATTAAATTTAATTTTTCTTCAAAAATTTATTTTCGTTTTTTTTCGAGTCCAGAATCACATTCTGAACACTATTTTGTTATAAAAATTATTTGTGAGACTTACAGAAACTGAGACAAGCAAAATTTCTTTTGATGTAAATCGTTCGGACAACTGCTGTAAACGCCGAAAAACGATTAAATTTAATTTTTCTTCAAAAATTTATTTTCGTTTTTTTTCAAGTCTAGAATCCCATTCTGAACACTATTTTGTTATAAAAATTATTTGTGAGACTTACAGAAACTGAGACAAGCAAAATTTCTTTTGATGTAAATCGTTCGGACAACTACTGGAAACGCCGAAAAACGATTAAATTTAATTTTTCTTCAAAAATGTATTTTCGTTTATTTTCGAGTCCAGAATCACATTCTGAACACTATTTTGTTATAAAAATACATTCTTTTGATGTAATTCGTTCAGACAACTGCTGGAAACGCCGAAAAACGATTAAATTTAATTTTTCTTCCAAAATTTATTTTCGTTTATTTTCGAGTCCAGAATCACATTCTGAACACTATTTTGTTATACAAATTATTTGTGAGACTTACAGAAACTGAGACAAGCAAAATTTCTTTTGATGTAAATCGTTCGGACAACTGCTGGAAACGCCGAAAAACGAGTAAATTTAATTTTTCTTCAAAAATTTATTTTCGTTTTTTTTCAAGTCTAGAATCCCATTCTGAACACTATTTTGTTATAAAAATTATTTGTGAGACTTACAGAAACTGAGACAAGCAAAATTTCTTTTGATGTAAATCGTTCGGACAACTGCTGGAAACGCCGAAAAACGATTAAATTTAATTTTTCTTCAAAAATTTATTTTCGTTTTTTTTCGAGTCCAGAATCACATTCTGAACACTATTTTGTTATAAAAATTATTTGTGAGACTTACAGAAACTGAGACAAGCAAAATTTCTTTTGATGTAAATCGTTCGGACAACTGCTGGAAACGCCGAAAAACGATTAAATTTAATTTTTCTTTAAAAATTCATTTTCGTTTTTTTCGAGTCCAGAATCACATTCTGAACACAATTTTGTTATAAAAATTATTTGTGAGACTTACAGAAACTGAGACAAGCAAAATTTCTTTTGATGTAAATCGTTCGGACAACTGCTGGAAACGCCGAAAAACGATTAAATTTAATTTTTCTTCAAAAATTTATTTTCGTTTTTTTTTCGAGTCCAGAATCACATTCTGAACACTATTTTGTATAAAAATTATTTGTGAGACTTACAGAAACTGAAAAAAGCAAAATTTCTTTTGATGTAAATCGTTCGGACAACTGCTGGAAACGCCGAAAAACGATTAAATTTGATTTTTCTTCAAAAATTCATTTTCGTAATTTTCGTGTCCAGAATCCCATTCTGAACACTATTTTGTTATGAAAATTATTTGTGAGACTTACAGAAACTGAAAACGATTAAATTTAATTTTTCTTTAAAAATTAATTTTCGTTTTTTTTCGAGTCCAGAATCACATTCTGAACACTATTTTGTTATAAAAATTATTTGTGAGACTTACAGAAACTGAGACAAGCAAAAATTTTTTTGATTAAAATCGTTCGGACAACTGCTGGAAACGCCGAAAAACGATTAAATTTAATTTTTCTTCCAAAATTTATTTTCGTTTATTTTCGAGTCCAGAATCACATTCTGAACACTATTTTGTTATAAAAATTATTTGTGAGACTTACAGAAACTGAGACAAGCAAAATTTCTTTTGATGTAAATCATTCGGACAACCGCTGGAAACGCCGAAAAACGATTAAATTTAATTTTTCTTCAAAAATTTATTTTCGTTTTTTTTCGAGCCCAGAATCACATTCTGAACACTATTTTGTTATAAAAATTATTTGTGAGACTTACAGAAACTGAGACAAGCAAAATTTCTTTTGATGTAAATCGTTCGGACAACTGCTGGAAACGCCGAAAAACGATTAAATTTAATTTTTCTTCAAAAATTTATTTTCGTTTTTTTTCAAGTCGAGAATCCCATTCTGAACACTATTTTGTTATAAAAATTATTTGTGAGACTTACAGAAACTGAGACAAGCAAAATTTCTTTTGATGTAAATCGTTCGGACAACTGCTGGAAACGCCGAAAAACGATTAAATTTAATTTTTCTTCAAAAATTTATTTTCGTTTTTTTTTCGAGTCCAGAATCACATTCTGAACACTATTTTGTTATAAAAATTATTTGTGAGACTTACAGAAACTGAGACAAGCAAAATTTCTTTTGATGTAAATCGTTCGGACAACTGCTGGAAACGCCGAAAAACGATTAAATTTAATTTTTCTTCAAAAATTTATTTTCGTTTTTTTTCAAGTCTAGAATCCTATTCTGAACACTATTTTGTTATAAAAATTATTTGTGAGACTTACAGAAACTGAGACAAGCAAAATTTCTTTTGATGTAAATCGTTCGGACAACTACTGGAAACGCCGAAAAACGATTAAATTTAATTTTTCTTCAAAAATTTATTTTCGTTTATTTTCGAGTCCAGAATCACATTCTGAACACTATTTTGTTATAAAAATACATTCTTTTGATGTAATTCGTTCAGACAACTGCTGGAAACGCCGAAAAACGATTAAATTTTATTTTTCTTCCAAAATTTATTTTCGTTTATTTTCGAGTCCAGAATCACATTCTGAACACTATTTTGTTATACAAATTATTTATGAGACTTACAGAAACTGAGACAAGCAAAATTTTTTTTGATGTAAATCCTTCGGACATCTGCTGGAAACGCCGAAAAAACGATTAAATTTAATTTTTCTTCAAAAATTTATTTTCGTTTTTTTTCAAGTCTAGAATCCCATTCTGAACACTATTTTGTTATAAAAATTATTTGTGAGACTTACAGAAACTGAGACAAGCAAAATTTATTTTGATGTAAATCGTTCGGACAACTGCTGGAAACGCCGAAAAAACGATTAAATTTAATTTTTCTTCAAACATTTATTTTCGTTTTTTTTCGAGTCCAGAATCACATTCTGAACACTATTTTGTTATAAAAATTATTTGTGAGACTTACAGAAACTGAGACAAGCAAAATTTCTTTTGATGTAAATCGTACGGACAACTGCTGGAAACGCCGAAAAACGATTAAATTTAATTTTTCTTTAAAAATTCATTTTCGTTTTTTTTCGAGTCCAGAATCACATTCTGAACACAATTTTGTTATAAAAATTATTTGTGAGACTTACAGAAACTGAGACAAGCAAAATTTCTTTTGATGTAAATCGTTCGGACAACTGCTGGAAACGCCGAAAAACGATTAAATTTAATTTTTCTTCAAAAATTTATTTTCGTTTTTTTTTCGAGTCCAGAATCACATTCTGAACACTATTTTGTATAAAAATTATTTGTGAGACTTACAGAAACTGAGACAAGCAAAATTTCTTTTGATGTACATCATTCGGACAACTGCTGGAAACGCCGAAAAACGATTAAATTTGATTTTTCTTCAAAAATTCATTTTCGTTATTTTCGTGTCCAGAATCCCATTCTGAACACTATTTTGTTATGAAAATTATTTGTGAGACTTACAGAAACTGAAAACGATTAAATTGAATTTTTCTTTAAAAATTCATTTTCGTTTTTTTTCGAGTCCAGAATCACATTCTGAACACTATTTTGTTATAAAAATTATTTGTGAGACTTACAGAAACTGAGACAAGCAAAATTTCTTTTGATTAAAATCGTTCGGACAACTGCTGGAAACGCCGAAAAACGATTAAATTTAATTTTTCTTCCAAAATTTATTTTCGATTATTTTCGAGTCCAGAATCACATTCTGAACACTATTTTGTTATAAAAATTATTTGTGAGACTTACAGAAACTGAGACAAGCAAAATTTCTTTTGATGTAAATCGTTCGGACAACTGCTGGAAACGCCGAAAAACGATTAAATTCAATTTTTCTTCAAAAATTTATTTTCGTTTTTTTTCGAGTCCAGAATCACATTCTGAACACTATTTTGTTATAAAAATTATTTGTGAGACTTACAGAAACTGAGACAAGCAAAATTTCTTTTGATGTAAATCGTTCGGACAACTGCTGGAAACGCCGAAAAACGATTAAATTAAATTTTTCTTCAAAAATTTATTTTCGTTTTTTCTCGAGTCCAGAATCACATTCTGAACACTATTTTGTTATAAAAATTATTTGTGAGACTTACAGAAACTGAGACAAGCAAAATTTCTTTTGATGTAAATCGTTCGGACAACTGCTGTAAACGCCGAAAAACGATTAAATTTAATTTTTCTTCAAAAATTTATTTTCGTTTTTTTTCAAGTCTAGAATCCCATTCTGAACACTATTTTGTTATAAAAATTATTTGTGAGACTTACAGAAACTGAGACAAGCAAAATTTCTTTTGATGTAAATCGTTCGGACAACTACTGGAAACGCCGAAAAACGATTAAATTTAATTTTTCTTCAAAAATGTATTTTCGTTTATTTTCGAGTCCAGAATCACATTCTGAACACTATTTTGTTATAAAAATACATTCTTTTGATGTAATTCGTTCAGACAACTGCTGGAAACGCCGAAAAACGATTAAATTTAATTTTTCTTCCAAAATTTATTTTCGTTTATTTTCGAGTCCAGAATCACATTCTGAACACTATTTTGTTATACAAATTATTTGTGAGACTTACAGAAACTGAGACAAGCAAAATTTCTTTTGATGTAAATCGTTCGGACAACTGCTGGAAACGCCGAAAAACGAGTAAATTTAATTTTTCTTCAAAAATTTATTTTCGTTTTTTTTCAAGTCTAGAATCCCATTCTGAACACTATTTTGTTATAAAAATTATTTGTGAGACTTACAGAAACTGAGACAAGCAAAATTTCTTTTGATGTAAATCGTTCGGACAACTGCTGGAAACGCCGAAAAACGATTAAATTTAATTTTTCTTCAAAAATTTATTTTCGTTTTTTTTCGAGTCCAGAATCACATTCTGAACACTATTTTGTTATAAAAATTATTTGTGAGACTTACAGAAACTGAGACAAGCAAAATTTCTTTTGATGTAAATCGTTCGGACAACTGCTGGAAACGCCGAAAAACGATTAAATTTAATTTTTCTTTACAAATTCATTTTCGTTTTTTTTCGAGTCCAGAATCACATTCTGAACACAATTTTGTTATAAAAATTATTTGTGAGACTTACAGAAACTGAGACAAGCAAAATTTCTTTTGATGTAAATCGTTCGGACAACTGCTGGAAACGCCGAAAAACGATTAAATTTAATTTTTCTTCAAAAATTTATTTTCGTTTTTTTTTCGAGTCCAGAATCACATTCTGAACACTATTTTGTATAAAAATTATTTGTGAGACTTACAGAAACTGAAAAAAGCAAAATTTCTTTTGATGTAAATCGTTCGGACAACTGCTGGAAACGCCGAAAAACGATTAAATTTGATTTTTCTTCAAAAATTCATTTTCGTAATTTTCGTGTCCAGAATCCCATTCTGAACACTATTTTGTTATGAAAATTATTTGTGAGACTTACAGAAACTGAAAACGATTAAATTTAATTTTTCTTTAAAAATTAATTTTCGTTTTTTTTCGAGTCCAGAATCACATTCTGAACACTATTTTGTTATAAAAATTATTTGTGAGACTTACAGAAACTGAGACAAGCAAAAATTTTTTTGATTAAAATCGTTCGGACAACTGCTGGAAACGCCGAAAAACGATTAAATTTAATTTTTCTTCCAAAATTTATTTTCGTTTATTTTCGAGTCCAGAATCACATTCTGAACACTATTTTGTTATAAAAATTATTTGTGAGACTTACAGAAACTGAGACAAGCAAAATTTCTTTTGATGTAAATCATTCGGACAACCGCTGGAAACGCCGAAAAACGATTAAATTTAATTTTTCTTCAAAAATTTATTTTCGTTTTTTTTCGAGCCCAGAATCACATTCTGAACACTATTTTGTTATAAAAATTATTTGTGAGACTTACAGAAACTGAGACAAGCAAAATTTCTTTTGATGTAAATCGTTCGGACAACTGCTGGAAACGCCGAAAAACGATTAAATTTAATTTTTCTTCAAAAATTTATTTTCGTTTTTTTTCAAGTCGAGAATCCCATTCTGAACACTATTTTGTTATAAAAATTATTTGTGAGACTTACAGAAACTGAGACAAGCAAAATTTCTTTTGATGTAAATCGTTCGGACAACTGCTGGAAACGCCGAAAAACGATTAAATTTAATTTTTCTTCAAAAATTTATTTTCGTTTTTTTTCGAGTCCAGAATCACATTCTGAACACTATTTTGTTATAAAAATTATTTGTGAGACTTACAGAAACTGAGACAAGCAAAATTTCTTTTGATGTAAATCGTTCGGACAACTGCTGGAAACGCCGAAAAACGATTAAATTTAATTTTTCTTCAAAAATTTATTTTCGTTTTTTTTCAAGTCTAGAATCCTATTCTGAACACTATTTTGTTATAAAAATTATTTGTGAGACTTACAGAAACTGAGACAAGCAAAATTTCTTTTGATGTAAATCGTTCGGACAACTACTGGAAACGCCGAAAAACGATTAAATTTAATTTTTCTTCAAAAATTTATTTTCGTTTATTTTCGAGTCCAGAATCACATTCTGAACACTATTTTGTTATAAAAATACATTCTTTTGATGTAATTCGTTCAGACAACTGCTGGAAACGCCGAAAAACGATTAAATTTAATTTTTCTTCCAAAATTTATTTTCGTTTATTTTCGAGTCCAGAATCACATTCTGAACACTATTTTGTTATACAAATTATTTGTGAGACTTACAGAAACTGAGACAAGCAAAATTTTTTTTGATGTAAATCCTTCGGACATCTGCTGGAAACGCCGAAAAACGATTAAATTTAATTTTTCTTCAAAAATTTATTTTCGTTTTTTTTCAAGTCTAGAATCCCATTCTGAACACTATTTTGTTATAAAAATTATTTGTGAGACTTACAGAAACTGAGACAAGCAAAATTTCTTTTGATGTAAATCGTTCGGACAACTGCTGGAAACGCCGAAAAACGATTAAATTTAATTTTTCTTCAAACATTTATTTTCGTTTTTTTTCGAGTCCAGAATCACATTCTGAACACTATTTTGTTATAAAAATTATTTGTGAGACTTACAGAAACTGAGACAAGCAAAATTTCTTTTGATGTAAATCGTACGGACAACTGCTGGAAACGCCGAAAAACGATTAAATTTAATTTTTCTTTAAAAATTCATTTTCGTTTTTTTTCGAGTCCAGAATCACATTCTGAACACAATTTTGTTATAAAAATTATTTGTGAGACTTACAGAAACTGAGACAAGCAAAATTTCTTTTGATGTAAATCGTTCGGACAACTGCTGGAAACGCCGAAAAACGATTAAATTTAATTTTTCTTCAAAAATTTATTTTCGTTTTTTTTTCGAGTCCAGAATCACATTCTGAACACTATTTTGTATAAAAATTATTTGTGAGACTTACAGAAACTGAGACAAGCAAAATTTCTTTTGATGTACATCATTCGGACAACTGCTGGAAACGCCGAAAAACGATTAAATTTGATTTTTCTTCAAAAATTCATTTTCGTTATTTTCGTGTCCAGAATCCCATTCTGAACACTATTTTGTTATGAAAATTATTTGTGAGACTTACAGAAACTGAAAACGATTAAATTGAATTTTTCTTTAAAAATTCATTTTCGTTTTTTTTCGAGTCCAGAATCACATTCTGAACACTATTTTGTTATAAAAATTATTTGTGAGACTTACAGAAACTGAGACAAGCAAAATTTCTTTTGATTAAAATCGTTCGGACAACTGCTGGAAACGCCGAAAAACGATTAAATTTAATTTTTCTTCAAAAATTTATTTTCGTTTTTTTTCAAGTCTAGAATCCCATTCTGAACACTATTTTGTTATAAAAATTATTTGTGAGACTTACAGAAACTGAGACAAGCAAAATTTATTTTGATGTAAATCGTTCGGACAACTGCTGGAAACGCCGAAAAACGATTAAATTTAATTTTTCTTCAAACATTTATTTTCGTTTTTTTTCGAGTCCAGAATCACATTCTGAACACTATTTTGTTATAAAAATTATTTGTGAGACTTACAGAAACTGAGACAAGCAAAATTTCTTTTGATGTAAATCGTACGGACAACTGCTGGAAACGCCGAAAAACGATTAAATTTAATTTTTCTTTAAAAATTCATTTTCGTTTTTTTTCGAGTCCAGAATCACATTCTGAACACAATTTTGTTATAAAAATTATTTGTGAGACTTACAGAAACTGAGACAAGCAAAATTTCTTTTGATGTAAATCGTTCGGACAACTGCTGGAAACGCCGAAAAACGATTAAATTTAATTTTTCTTCAAAAATTTATTTTCGTTTTTTTTTCGAGTCCAGAATCACATTCTGAACACTATTTTGTATAAAAATTATTTGTGAGACTTACAGAAACTGAGACAAGCAAAATTTCTTTTGATGTACATCATTCGGACAACTGCTGGAAACGCCGAAAAACGATAAAATTTGATTTTTCTTCAAAAATTCATTTTCGTTATTTTCGTGTCCAGAATCCCATTCTGAACACTATTTTGTTATGAAAATTATTTGTGAGACTTACAGAAACTGAAAACGATTAAATTGAATTTTTCTTTAAAAATTCATTTTCGTTTTTTTTCGAGTCCAGAATCACATTCTGAACACTATTTTGTTATAAAAATTATTTGTGAGACTTACAGAAACTGAGACAAGCAAAATTTCTTTTGATTAAAATCGTTCGGACAACTGCTGGAAACGCCGAAAAACGATTAAATTTAATTTTTCTTCCAAAATTTATTTTCGATTATTTTCGAGTCCAGAATCACATTCTGAACACTATTTTGTTATAAAAATTATTTGTGAGACTTACAGAAACTGAGACAAGCAAAATTTCTTTTGATGAAAATCGTTCGGACAACTGCTGGAAACGCCGAAAAACGATTAAATTCAATTTTTCTTCAAAAATTTATTTTCGTTTTTTTTCGAGTCCAGAATCACATTCTGAACACTATTTTGTTATAAAAATTATTTGTGAGACTTACAGAAACTGAGACAAGCAAAATTTCTTTTGATGTAAATCGTTCGGACAACTGCTGGAAACGCCGAAAAACGATTAAATTAAATTTTTCTTCAAAAATTTATTTTCGTTTTTTCTCGAGTCCAGAATCACATTCTGAACACTATTTTGTAATAAAAATTATTTGTGAGACTTACAGAAACTGAGACAAGCAAAATTTCTTTTGATGTAAATCGTTCGGACAACTGCTGGAAACGCCGAAAAACGATTAAATTTAATTTTTCTTCAAAAAATTATTTTCGTTTTTTTTCGAGTCCAGAATCACATTCTGAACACTATTTTGTTATAAAAATTATTTGTGAGACTTACAGAAACTGAGACAAGCAAAATTTCTTTTGATGTAAATCGTTCGGACAACTGCTGGAAACGCCGAAAAACGATTAAATTTGATTTTTCTTCAAAAATTCATTTTCGTTATTTTCGTGTCCAGAATCCCATTCTGAACACTATTTTGTTATGAAAATTATTTGTGAGACTTACAGAAACTGAAAACGATTAAATTTAATTTTTCTTTAAAAATTCATTTTCGTTTTTTTTCGAGTCCAGAATCACATTCTGAACACTATTTTGTTATAAAAATTATTTATGAGACTTACAGAAACTGAGACAAGCAAAATTTCTTTTGATTAAAATCGTTCGGACAACTGCTGGAAACGCCGAAAAACGATTAAATTTAATTTTTCTTCCAAAATTTATTTTCGTTTATTTTCGAGTCCAGAATCACATTCTGAACACTATTTTGTTATAAAAATTATTTGTGAGACTTACAGAAACTGAGACAAGCAAAATTTCTTTTGATGTACATCATTCGGACAACTGCTGGAAACGCCGAAAAACGATTAAATTTGATTTTTCTTCAAAAATTCATTTTCGTTATTTTCGTGTCCAGAATCCCATTCTGAACACTATTTTGTTATGAAAATTATTTGTGAGACTTACAGAAACTGAAAACGATTAAATTGAATTTTTCTTTAAAAATTCATTTTCGTTTTTTTTCGAGTCCAGAATCACATTCTGAACACTATTTTGTTATAAAAATTATTTGTGAGACTTACAGAAACTGAGACAAGCAAAATTTCTTTTGATTAAAATCGTTCGGACAACTGCTGGAAACGCCGAAAAACGATTAAATTTAATTTTTCTTCCAAAATTTATTTTCGATTATTTTCGAGTCCAGAATCACATTCTGAACACTATTTTGTTATAAAAATTATTTGTGAGACTTACAGAAACTGAGACAAGCAAAATTTCTTTTGATGTAAATCGTTCGGACAACTGCTGGAAACGCCGAAAAACGATTAAATTCAATTTTTCTTCAAAAATTTATTTTCGTTTTTTTTCGAGTCCAGAATCACATTCTGAACACTATTTTGTTATAAAAATTATTTGTGAGACTTACAGAAACTGAGACAAGCAAAATTTCTTTTGATGTAAATCGTTCGGACAACTGCTGGAAACGCCGAAAAACGATTAAATTAAATTTTTCTTCAAAAATTTATTTTCGTTTTTTCTCGAGTCCAGAATCACATTCTGAACACTATTTTGTAATAAAAATTATTTGTGAGACTTACAGAAACTGAGACAAGCAAAATTTCTTTTGATGTAAATCGTTCGGACAACTGCTGGAAACGCCGAAAAACGATTAAATTTAATTTTTCTTCAAAAAATTATTTTCGTTTTTTTTCGAGTCCAGAATCACATTCTGAACACTATTTTGTTATAAAAATTATTTGTGAGACTTACAGAAACTGAGACAAGCAAAATTTCTTTTGATGTAAATCGTTCGGACAACTGCTGGAAACGCCGAAAAACGATTAAATTTGATTTTTCTTCAAAAATTCATTTTCGTTATTTTCGTGTCCAGAATCCCATTCTGAACACTATTTTGTTATGAAAATTATTTGTGAGACTTACAGAAACTGAAAACGATTAAATTTAATTTTTCTTTAAAAATTCATTTTCGTTTTTTTTCGAGTCCAGAATCACATTCTGAACACTATTTTGTTATAAAAATTATTTATGAGACTTACAGAAACTGAGACAAGCAAAATTTCTTTTGATTAAAATCGTTCGGACAACTGCTGGAAACGCCGAAAAACGATTAAATTTAATTTTTCTTCCAAAATTTATTTTCGTTTATTTTCGAGTCCAGAATCACATTCTGAACACTATTTTGTTATAAAAATTATTTGTGAGACTTACAGAAACTGAGACAAGCAAAATTTCTTTTGATGTAAATCGTTCGGACAACTGCTGGAAACGCCGAAAAACGATTAAATTTAATTTTTCTTCAAAAATTTATTTTCGTTTTTTTTCGAGGCCAGAATCACATTCTGAACACTATTTTGTTATAAAAATTATTTGTGAGACTTACAGAAACTGAGACAAGCAAAATTTCTTTTGATGTAAATCGTTCAGACAACTGCTGGAAACGCCGAAAAACGATTAAATTTAATTTTTCTTCAAAAATTTATTTTCGTTTTTTTTCGAGTCCAGAATCACATTCTGAACACTATTTTGTTATAAAAATTATTTGTGAGACTTACAGAAACTGAGACAAGCAAAATTTCTTTTGATTAAAATCGTTCGGACAACTGCTGGAAACGCCGAAAAACGATTAAATTTAATTTTTCTTCAAAAATTTATTTTCGTTATTTTCGAGTCCAGAATCCCATTCTGAACACTATTTTGTTATGAAAATTATTTATGAGACTTACAGAAACTGAGACAAGCAAAATTTCTTTTGATGTAAATCGTTCGGACAACTGCTGGAAACGCCGAAAAACGATTAAATTTAATTTTTCTTCAAAAATTTATTTTCGTTTTTTTTCGAGTCCAGAATCACATTCTGAACACTATTTTGTTATAAAAATTATTTGTGAGACTTACAGAAACTGAGACAAGCAAAATTTCTTTTGATTAAAATCGTTCGGACAACTGCTGGAAACGCCGAAAAACGATTAAATTTAATTTTTCTTCCAAAATTTATTTTCGTTTATTTTCGAGTCCAGAATCACATTCTGAACACTATTTTGTTATAAAAATTATTTATGAGACTTACAGAAACTAAGACAAGCAAAATTTCTTTTGATTAAAATCGTTCGGACAACTGCTGGAAACGCCGAAAAACGATTAAATTTAATTTTTCTTCCAAAATTTATTTTCGTTTATTTTTGAGTCCAGAATCACATTCTAAACACTATTTTGTTATAAAAATTATTTGTGAGACTTACGGAAACTGAGACAAGCAAAATTTCTTTTGATGTAAATCGTTCGGACAACTGCTGGAAACGCCGAAAAACGATTAAATTTAATTTTTCTTCAAAAATTTATTTTCGTTTTTTTTCGAGTCCAGAATCACATTCTGAACACTATTTTGTTATAAAAATTATTTGTGAGACTTACAGAAACTGAGACAAGCAAAATTTCTTTTGATGTAAATCGTTCGGACAACTGCTGGAAACGCCGAAAAATGATTAAATTTAATTTTTCTTCAAAAATTTATTTTCGTTTTTTTTCGAGTCCAGAATCACATTCTGAACACTATTTTGTTATAAAAATTATTTGTGAGACTTACAGAAACTGAGACAAGCAAAATTTCTTTTGATGTAAATCGTTCGGACAACTGCTGGAAACGCCGAAAAACGATTAAATTTAATTTTTCTTCAAAAATTTATTTTCGTTTTTTTTCGAGTCCAGAATCACATTCTGAACACTATTTTGTTATAAAAATTATTTGTGAGACTTACAGAAACTGAGACAAGCAAAATTTCTTTTGATTAAAATCGTTCGGACAACTGCTGGAAACGCCGAAAAACGATTAAATTTAATTTTTCTTCAAAAATTTATTTTCGTTATTTTCGAGTCCAGAATCCCATTCTGAACACTATTTTGTTATGAAAATTATTTGTGAGACTTACAGAAACTGAAAACGATTAAATTTAATTTTTCTTTAAAAATTCATTTTCGTTTTTTTTCGAGTCCAGAATCACATTCTGAACACAATTTTGTTATAAAAATTATTTGTGAGACTTACAGAAACTGAGACACGCAAAATTTCTTTTGATGTAAATCGTTCGGACAACTGCTGGAAACGCCGAAAAACGATTAAATTTAATTTTTCTTCAAAAATTTATTTTCGTTTTTTTTCGAGTCCAGAATCACATTCTGAACACTGTTTTGTTATAAAAATTATTTGTGAGACTTACAGAAACTGAGACAAGCAAACTTTCTTTTGATGTAAATCGTTCGGACAACTGCTGGAAACGCCTAAAAACGATTAAATTTGATTTTTCTTCAAAAATTCATTTTCGTTATTTTCGTGTCCAGAATCCCATTCTGAACACTATTTTGTTATGAAAATTATATGTGAGACTTACAGAAACTGAAAACGATTAAATTTAATTTTTCTTCAAAAATTCATTTTCGTTTTTTTTCGAGTCCAGAATCACATTCTGAACACTATTTTGTTATAAAAATTATTTGTGAGACTTACAGAAACTGAGACAAGCAAAATTTCTTTTGATTAAAATCGTTCGGACAACTGCTGGAAACGCCGAAAAACGATTAAATTTAATTTTTCTTCCAAAATTTATTTTCGTTTATTTTCGAGTCCAGAATCACATTCTGAACACTATTTTGTTATAAAAATTATTTGTGAGACTTACAGAAACTGAGACAAGCAAAATTTCTTTTGATGTAAATCGTTCGGACAACTGCTGGAAACGCCGAAAAACGATTAAATTTAATTTTTCTTTAAAAATTCATTTTCGTTTATTTTCGAGTCCAGAATCACATTCTGAACATATTTTGTTATTAAAATTATTTGTGAGACTTACAGAAACTGAGACAAGCAAAATTTCTTTTGATGTAAATCGTTCGGACAACTGCTGGAAACGCCGAAAAACGATTAAATTTGATTTTTCTTCAAAAATTCATTTTCGTTATTTTCGTGTCCAGAATCCCATTCTGAACACTATTTTGTTATGAAAATTATTTGTGAGACTTACAGAAACTGAAAACGATTAAATATAATTTTTCTTTAAAAATTCATTTTCGTTTTTTTTCGAGTCCAGAATCACATTCTGAACACTATTTTGTTATAAAAATTATTTGTGAGACTTACAGAAACTGAGACAAGCAAAATTTCTTTTAATTAAAATCGTTCGGACAACTGCTGGAAACGCCGAAAAACGATTAAATTTAATTTTTATTCCAAAATTTATTTTCGTTAATTTTCGAGTCCAGAATCACATTCTGAACACTATTTTGTTATAATAATTATTTGTGAGACTTACAGAAACTGAGACAAGCAAAATTTCATTTGATGTAAATCGTTCGGACAACTGCTGGAAACGCCGAAAAACGATTAAATTTAATTTTTCTTCAAAAATTTATTTTCGTTTTTTTTCGAGTCCAGAATCACATTCTGAACACTATTTTGTTATAAAAATTATTTGTGAGACTTACAGAAACTGAGACAAGCAAAATTTCTTTTGATGTAAATCGTTCGGACAACTGCTGGAAACGCCGAAAAACGATTAAATTTAATTTTTCTTCAAAAATTTATTTTCGTTTTTTTTCGAGTCCAGAATCACATTCTGAACACTATTTTGTTATAAAAATTATTTGTGAGACTTACAGAAACTGAGACAAGCAAAATTTCTTTTGATGTAAATCGTTCGGACAACTGCTGGAAACACCGAAAAACGATTAAATTTAATTTTTCTTCAAAAATTTATTTTCGTTTTTTTTCGAGTCCAGAATCACATTCTAAACACTATTTTGTTATAAAAATTATTTGTGAGGCTTGCAGAAACTGAGACAAGCAAAATTTCTTTTGATGTAAATCGTTCGGACAACTGCTGAAAACGCCGAAAAACGATTAAATTTAATTTTTCTTCAAAAAATTATTTTCGTTTTTTTTCGAGTCCAGAATCACATTCTGAACACTATTTTGTTATAAAAATTATTTGTGAGACTTACAGAAACTGAGACAAGCAAAATTTCTTTTGATGTAAATCGTTCGGACAACTGCTGGAAACGCCGAAAAACGATTAAATTTGATTTTTCTTCAAAAATTCATTTTCGTTATTTTCGTGTCCAGAATCCCATTCTGAACACTATTTTGTTATGAAAATTATTTGTGAGACTTACAGAAACTGAAAACGATTAAATTTAATTTTTCTTTAAAAATTCATTTTCGTTTTTTTTCGAGTCCAGAATTACATTCTGAACACAATTTTGTTATAAAAATTATTTGTGAGACTTACAGAAACTGAGACACGCAAAATTTCTTTTGATGTAAATCGTTCGGACAACTGCTGGAAACGCCGAAAAACGATTAAATTTAATTTTTCTTCAAAAATTTATTTTCGTTTTTTTTCGAGTCCAGAATCACATTCTGAACACTATTTTGTTATAAAAATTATTTGTGAGACTTACAGAAACTGAGACAAGCAAAATTTCTTTTGATGTAAATCGTTCGGACAACTGCTGGAAACGCCGAAAAACGATTAAATTTAATTTTTCTTTAAAAATTTATTTTCGTTTTTTTTCGAGTCCAGAATCACATTCTGAACACTATTTTGTTATAAAAATTATTTGTGAGACTTACAGAAACTGAGACAAGCAAAATTTCTTTTGATTAAAATCGTTCGGACAACTGCTGGAAACGCCGAAAAACGATTAAATTTAATTTTTCTTCAAAAATTTATTTTCGTTATTTTCGAGTCCGGAATCCCATTCTGAACACTATTTTGTTATGAAAATTATTTGTGAGACTTACAGAAACTGAAAACGATTAAATTTAATTTTTCTTTAAAAATTCATTTTCGTTTTTTTTCGAGTCCAGAATCACATTCTGAACACAATTTTGTTATAAAACTTATTTGTGAGACTTACAGAAACTGAGACACGCAAAATTTCTTTTGATGTAAATCGTTCGGACAACTGCTGGAAACGCCGAAAAACGATTAAATTTAATTTTTCTTCAAAAATTTATTTTCGTTTTTTTTCGAGTCCAGAATCACATTCTGAACACTATTTTGTTATAAAAATTATTTGTGAGACTTACAGAAACTGAGACAAGCAAAATTTCTTTTGATGTAAATCGTTCGGACAACTGCTGGAAACGCCTAAAAACGATTAAATTTGATTTTTCTTCAAAAATTCATTTTCGTTATTTTCGTGTCCAGAATCCCATTCTGAACACTATTTTGTTATGAAAATTATATGTGAGACTTACAGAAACTGAAAACGATTAAATTTAATTTTTCTTCAAAAATTCATTTTCGTTTTTTTTCGAGTCCAGAATCACATTCTGAACACTATTTTGTTATAAAAATTATTTGTGAGACTTACAGAAACTGAGACAAGCAAAATTTCTTTTGATTAAAATCGTTCGGACAACTGCTGGAAACGCCGAAAAACGATTAAATTTAATTTTTCTTCCAAAATTTATTTTCGTTTATTTTCGAGTCCAGAATCACATTCTGAACACTATTTTGTTATAAAAATTATTTGTGAGACTTACAGAAACTGAGACAAGCAAAATTTCTTTTGATGTAAATCGTTCGGACAACTGCTGGAAACGCCGAAAAACGATTAAATTTGATTTTTCTTCAAAAATTCATTTTCGTTATTTTCGTGTCCAGAATCCCATTCTGAACACTATTTTGTTATGAAAATTATTTGTGAGACTTACAGAAACTGAAAACGATTAAATTTAATTTTTCTTTAAAAATTCATTTTCGTTTATATTCGAGTCTAGAATCACATTCTGAACACAATTTTGTTATAAAAATTATTTGTGAGACTTACAGAAACTGAGACAAGCTAAATTTCTTTTGATGTAAATCGTTCGGACAACTGCTGGAAACGCCGAAAAACGATTAAATTTGATTTTTCTTCAAAAATTCATTTTCGTTATTTTCGTGTCCAGAATCCCATTCTGAACACTATTTTGTTATGAAAATTATTTGTGAGACTTACAGAAACTGAAAACGATTAAATTTAATTTCATTTTCGTTTTTTTTCGAGTCCAGAATCACATTCTGAACACTATTTTGTTATAAAAATTATTTGTGAGACTTACAGAAACTGAGACAAGCAAAATTTCTTTTGATTAAAATCGTTCGGACAACTGCTGGAAACGCCGAAAAACGATTAAATTTAATTTTTCTTCCAAAATTTATTTTCGTTTATTTTCGAGTCCAGAATCACATTCTGAACACTATTTTGTTATAATAATTATTTGTGAGACTTACAGAAACTGAGACAAGCAAAATTTCTTTTGATGTAAATCGTTCGGACAACTGCTGGAAACGCCGAAAAACGATTAAATTTAATTTTTCTTCAAAAATTTATTTTCGTTTTTTTTCGAGTCCAGAATCACATTCTGAACACTATTTTGTTATAAAAATTATTTGTGAGACTTACAGAAACTGAGACAAGCAAAATTTCTTTTGATGTAAATCGTTCGGACAACTGCTGGAAACGCCGAAAAACGATTAAATTTAATTTTTCTTCAAAAATTTATTTTCGTTTTTTTTCGAGTCCAGAATCACATTCTGAACACTATTTTGTTATAAAAATTATTTGTGAGACTTACAGAAACTGAGACAAGCAAAATTTCTTTTGATGTAAATCACGCTTTAGTATTAGACAGTTTATATAAATTTGGGATCACCCAGAATGTTATCGATGTGATAGCATCGTACCTAGTTGATCGCCAGCAGATAGTTGATATAAACGGTGTCCATTCTGAGCCATACCTGGCCGTCAGTGGGGTACCTCAGGGTTCTAATCTGGGCCCCCTGCTGTTCTTAATCTTTTTTGATGATGTATGTACTGACTTGAAATGTGATGTCCTGATTTACGCTGATGACCTTAAGATAATGAAAGTAATTGACAGTGCCTCCGACAGCGTTGCTCTCCAGGATGATTTGAACACTGTTAACCATTGGTGCAAATCGCACAAACTGACACTGAACCCGAATAAATGTTCTGTCATTACTTTCCACCGCAAGTTGAATATCATTTTGGAGAGCTATGTTGTCGATAACACTGTAATTGAAAGAGTTTTTGAGATTAGAGACTTGGGTGTTACTTTTGATAGCAATTTGACTTTCAACACACATGTTGTCAAAACAAGTAAAGCCTGCTTTAGGATGTTGGGTTTCATTATCCGTACTTGTCGCGGCTTCCGGAGTGAGGATGTCATTAGGACTCTCTTCGATGCTTTTGTTATAAGCAAGCTTACCTACTGTTCTCTAATCTGGTCACCAATGTATCACAAATACATGGACATGCTTGAGAATATTCAAAAGAAGTTCTTGCGATACTTGTTTTTTATTAGATATGGTTACTATAATAATGATATATCATATGAATCGCTCCTATCTGATTTCAATTTCATATCCATTCGACGTAAACATCAGTATATTGCTCTAGTTCACTTATATAAATTGGTTCATTTTGCTGTCGACAATCCCCTCTTTTTAAATAAATTTAATTTTACAGTCCCGCGCTTGGCTGCTCGATATGTTAGACCGCTTTTATACAACACACCTCATAATAACTATACTCTGAGTTCTCCGTTACATCGGTTATCAATAGCTTATAATGAAGTGAGTCCTAATGTTGATCTATTTGCCGCAAAACTCGTGATTTTCACAAAACAGGTCTTAGAGTATTTTAGTAATTGATACAAGCTAGGGCCATATATATTCTCTGTATATTTTCTGTTTTCTGTTTTCTTCTCCGCCTTTTTTTTTAATGCTAAATGTTAACATCCTACGCATTTTACTTAGTCATTATGAATTTCATAACCTATGTTTTCTTTTTTTTTTAATATATTGATTTTACTGTAACGATTAGTTAACTTAGTTTATAGATATGATTGTAATTTTAGTTAGTCTTAACTTTAACTTTGATATTAAATTTTTTACTGTTACTTTGTATATATCACCCCTGTAACTGGACCTGTGGGTCTGTTGGGTATTTGATTTAAATAAATAAATAAATAAATAAATAAATAAATAAATAAATCGTTCGGACAACTGCTGGAAACGCCGAAAAACGATTAAATTTAATTTTTCTTCAAAAATTTATTTTCGTTTTTTTTCGAGTCCAGAATCACATTCTGAACACTATTTTGTTATAAAAATTATTTGTGAGACTTACAGAAACTGAGACAAGCAAAATTTCTTTTGATGTAAATCGTTCGGACAACTGCTGGAAACGCCGAAAAACGATTAAATTTAATTTTTCTTCAAAAATTTATTTACGTTTTTTTTCGAGTCCAGAATCACATTCTGAACACTATTTTGTTATAAAAATTATTTGTGAGACTTACAGAAACTGAGACAAGCAAAATTTCTTTTGATGTAAATCGTTCGGACAACTGCTGGAAACGCCGAAAAACGATTAAATTAAATTTTTCTTCAAAAATTTATTTTCGTTTTTTTTGAGTCCAGAATCACATTCTGAACACTATTTTGTTATAAAAATTATTTGTGAGACTTACAGAAACTGAGACAAGCAAAATTTCTTTTGATGTAAATCGTTCGGACAACTGCTGGAAACGCCGAAAAACGATTAAATTTAATTTTTCTTTAAAAATTTATTTTCGTTTTTTTTCGAGTCCAGAATCACATTCTGAACACTATTTTGTTATAAAAATTATTTGTGAGACTTACAGAAACTGAGACAAGCAAAATTTCTTTTGATTAAAATCGTTCGGACAACTGCTGGAAACGCCGAAAAACGATTAAATTTAATTTTTCTTCAAAAATTTATTTTCGTTATTTTCGAGTCCAGAATCCCATTCTGAACACTATTTTGTTATGAAAATTATTTGTGAGACTTACAGAAACTGAAAACGATTAAATTTAATTTTTCTTTAAAAATTCATTTTCGTTTTTTTTCGAGTCCAGAATCACATTCTGAACACAATTTTGTTATAAAAATTATTTGTGAGACTTACAGAAACTGAGACACGCAAAATTTCTTTTGATGTAAATCGTTCGGACAACTGCTGGAAACGCCGAAAAACGATTAAATTTAATTTTTCTTCAAAAATTTATTTTCGTTTTTTTTCGAGTCCAGAATCACATTCTGAACACTATTTTGTTATGAAAATTATATGTGAGACTTACAGAAACTGAAAACGATTAAATTTAATTTTTCTTCAAAAATTCATTTTCGTTTTTTTTCGAGTCCAGAATCACATTCTGAACACTATTTTGTTATAAAAATTATTTGTGAGACTTACAGAAACTGAGACAAGCAAAATTTCTTTTGATTAAAATCGTTCGGACAACTGCTGGAAACGCCGAAAAACGATTAAATTTAATTTTTCTTCCAAAATTTATTTTCGTTTATTTTCGAGTCCAGAATCACATTCTGAACACTATTTTGTTATAAAAATTATTTGTGAGACTTACAGAAACTGAGACAAGCAAAATTTCTTTTGATGTAAATCGTTCGGACAACTGCTGGAAACGCCGAAAAACGATTAAATTTAATTTTTCTTCAAACAATTATTTTCGTTTTTTTTCGAGTCCAGAATCACATTCTGAACATATTTTGTTATAAAAATTATTTGTGAGACTTACAGAAACTGAGACAAGCAAAATTTCTTTTGATGTAAATTGTTCGGACAACTGCTGGAAACGCCGAAAAACGATTAAATTTGATTTTTCTTCAAAAATTCATTTTCGTTATTTTCGTGTCCAGAATCCCATTCTGAACACTATTTTGTTATGAAAATTATTTGTGAGACTTACAGAAACTGAAAACGATTAAATTTAATTTCATTTTCGTTTTTTTTTCGAGTCCAGAATCACATTCTGAACACTATTTTGTTATAAAAATTATTTGTGAGACTTACAGAAACTGAGACAAGCAAAATTTCTTTTGATTAAAATCGTTCGGACAACTGCTGGAAACGCCGAAAAACGATTAAATTTAATTTTTCTTCCAAAATTTATTTTCGTTTATTTTCGAGTCCAGAATCACATTCTGAACACTATTTTGTTATAATAATTATTTGTGAGACTTACAGAAACTGAGACAAGCAAAATTTCTTTTGATGTAAATCGTTCGGACAACTGCTGGAAACGCCGAAAAACGATTAAATTTAATTTTTCTTCAAAAATTTATTTTCGTTTTTTTTCGAGTCCAGAATCACATTCTGAACACTATTTTGTTATAAAAATTATTTGTGAGACTTACAGAAACTGAGACAAGCAAAATTTCTTTTGATGTAAATCGTTCGGACAACTGCTGGAAACGCCGAAAAACGATTAAATTTAATTTTTCTTCAAAAATTTATTTTCGTTTTTTTTCGAGTCCAGAATCACATTCTGAACACTATTTTGTTATAAAAATTATTTGTGAGACTTACAGAAACTGAGACAAGCAAAATTTCTTTTGATGTAAATCGTTCGGACAACTGCTGGAAACGCCGAAAAACGATTAAATTTAATTTTTCTTCAAAAATTTATTTTCGTTTTTTTTCGAGTCCAGAATCACATTCTGAACACTATTTTGTTATAAAAATTATTTGTGAGACTTACAGAAACTGAGACAAGCAAAATTTCTTTTGATGTAAATCGTTCGGACAACTGCTGGAAACGCCGAAAAACGATTAAATTTAATTTTTCTTCAAAAATTTATTTACGTTTTTTTTCGAGTCCAGAATCACATTCTGAACACTATTTTGTTATAAAAATTATTTGTGAGACTTACAGAAACTGAGACAAGCAAAATTTCTTTTGATGTAAATCGTTCGGACAACTGCTGGAAACGCCGAAAAACGATTAAATTTAATTTTTCTTCAAAAAATTATTTTCGTTTTTTCTCGAGTCCAGAATCACATTCTGAACACTATTTTGTTATAAAAATTATTTGTGAGACTTACAGAAACTGAGACAAGCAAAATTTCTTTTGATGTAAATCGTTCGGACAACTGCTGGAAACGCCGAAAAACGATTAAATTTGATTTTTCTTCAAAAATTCATTTTCGTTATTTTCGTGTCCAGAATCCCATTCTGAACAATATTTTGTTATGAAAATTATTTGTGAGACTTACAGAAACTGAAAACGATTAAATTTAATTTTTCTTTAAAAATTCATTTTCGTTTTTTTTTCGAGTTCAGAATTACATTCTGAACACTATTTTGATATAAAAATTATTTGTGAGCCTTTCAGAAACTGAGACAAGCAAAATTTCTTTTGATTAAAATTGTTCGGACAACTGCTGGAAACGCCGAAAAACGATTAAATTTAATTTTTCTTCCAAAATTTATTTTCGTTTATTTTCGAGTCCAGAATCACATTCTGAACACTATTTTGTTATAAAAATTATTTGTGAGACTTACAGAAACTGAGACAAGCAAAATTTCTTTTGATGTAAATTGTTCGGACAACTGCTGGAAACGCCGAAAAACGATTAAATTTGATTTTTCTTCAAAAATTCATTTTCGTTATTTTCGTGTCCAGAATCCCATTCTGAACACTATTTTGTTATGAAAATTATTTGTGAGACTTACAGAAACTGAAAACGATTAAATTTAATTTTTCTTTAAAAATTCATTTTCGTTTATTTTCGAGTCCAGAATCACATTCTGAACACAATTTTGTTATAAAAATTATTTGTGAGACTTACAGAAACTGAGACACGCAAAATTTCTTTTGATGTAAATCGTTCGGACAACTGCTGGAAACGCCGAAAAACGATTAAATTTAATTTTTCTTCAAAAATTTATTTTCGTTTTTTTTCGAGTCCAGAATCACATTCTGAACACTATTTTGTTATAAAAATTAATTGTGAGACTTACAGAAACTGAGACAAGCAAAATTTCTTTTGATGTAAATCGTTCGGACAACTGCTGGAAACGCCTAAAAACGATTAAATTTGATTTTTCTTCAAAAATTCATTTTCGTTATTTTCGTGTCCAGAATCCCATTCTGAACACTATTTTGTTATGAAAATTATATGTGAGACTTACAGAAACTGAAAACGATTAAATTTAATTTTTCTTCAAAAATTCATTTTCGTTTTTTTTCGAGTCCAGAATCACATTCTGAACACTATTTTATTATAAAAATTATTTGTGAGACTTACAGAAACTGAGACAAGCAAAATTTCTTTTGATTAAAATCGTTCGGACAACTG
Organism: Ocypus olens; assembly: GCA_910593695.2. NCBI lineage: Eukaryota > Metazoa > Arthropoda > Insecta > Coleoptera > Staphylinidae > Ocypus > Ocypus olens. Next base: position 20,877,426 of record OU343062.1, on the reverse strand, counting down.
CTGGAAACGCCGAAAAACGATTAAATTTAATTTTTCTTCCAAAATTTATTTTCGTTTATTTTCGAGTCCAGAATCACATTCTGAACACTATTTTGTTATAAAAATTATTTGTGAGACTTACAGAAACTGAGACAAGCAAAATTTCTTTTGATGTAAATCGTTCGGACAACTGCTGGAAACGCCGAAAAACGATTAAATTTAATTTTTCTTCAAACAATTATTTTCGTTTTTTTTCGAGTCCAGAATCACATTCTGAACATATTTTGTTATAAAAATTATTTGTGAGACTTACAGAAACTGAGACAAGCAAAATTTCTTTTGATGTAAATTGTTCGGACAACTGCTGGAAACGCCGAAAAACGATTAAATTTGATTTTTCTTCAAAAATTCATTTTCGTTATTTTCGTGTCCAGAATCCCATTCTGAACACTATTTTGTTATGAAAATTATTTGTGAGACTTACAGAAACTGAAAACGATTAAATTTAATTTTTCTTTAAAAATTCATTTTCGTTTATTTTCGAGTCCAGAATCACATTCTGAACACAATTTTGTTATAAAAATTATTTGTGAGACTTACAGAAACTGAGACAAGCTAAATTTCTTTTGATGTAAATCGTTCGGACAACTGCTGGAAACGCCGAAAAACGATTAAATTTGATTTTTCTTCAAAAATTCATTTTCGTTATTTTCGTGTCCAGAATCCCATTCTGAACACTATTTTGTTATGAAAATTATTTGTGAGACTTACAGAAACTGAAAACGATTAAATTTAATTTCATTTTCGTTTTTTTTCGAGTCCAGAATCACATTCTGAACACTATTTTGTTATAAAAATTATTTGTGAGACTTACAGAAACTGAGACAAGCAAAATTTCTTTTGATGTAAATCGTTCGGACAACTGCTGGAAACGCCGAAAAACGATTAAATTTAATTTTTCTTCAAAAATTTATTTTCGTTTTTTTTCGAGTCCAGAATCACATTCTGAACACTATTTTGTTATAAAAATTATTTGTGAGACTTACAGAAACTGAGACAAGCAAAATTTCTTTTGATGTAAATCGTTCGGACAACTGCTGGAAACGCCGAAAAACGATTAAATTTAATTTTTCTTCAAAAATTTATTTTCGTTTTTTTTCGAGTCCAGAATCACATTCTGAACACTATTTTGTTATAAAAATTATTTGTGAGACTTACAGAAACTGAGACAAGCAAAATTTCTTTTGATGTAAATCGTTCGGACAACTGCTGGAAACGCCGAAAAACGATTAAATTTAATTTTTCTTCAAAAATTTATTTACGTTTTTTTTCGAGTCCAGAATCACATTCTGAACACTATTTTGTTATAAAAATTATTTGTGAGACTTACAGAAACTGAGACAAGCAAAATTTCTTTTGATGTAAATCGTTCGGACAACTGCTGGAAACGCCGAAAAACGATTAAATTTAATTTTTCTTCAAAAAATTATTTTCGTTTTTTCTCGAGTCCAGAATCACATTCTGAACACTATTTTGTTATAAAAATTATTTGTGAGACTTACAGAAACTGAGACAAGCAAAATTTCTTTTGATGTAAATCGTTCGGACAACTGCTGGAAACGCCGAAAAACGATTAAATTTGATTTTTCTTCAAAAATTCATTTTCGTTATTTTCGTGTCCAGAATCCCATTCTGAACAATATTTTGTTATGAAAATTATTTGTGAGACTTACAGAAACTGAAAACGATTAAATTTAATTTTTCTTTAAAAATTCATTTTCGTTTTTTTTTCGAGTTCAGAATTACATTCTGAACACTATTTTGATATAAAAATTATTTGTGAGACTTACAGAAACTGAGACAAGCAAAATTTCTTTTGATTAAAATCGTTCGAACAACTGCTGGAAACGCCGAAAAACGATTAAATTTAATTTTTCTTCCAAAATTTATTTTCGTTTATTTTCGAGTCCAGAATCACATTCTGAACACTATTTTGTTATAAAAATTATTTGTGAGACTTACAGAAACTGAGACAAGCAAAATTTCTTTTGATGTAAATTGTTCGGACAACTGCTGGAAACGCCGAAAAACGATTAAATTTGATTTTTCTTCAAAAATTCATTTTCGTTATTTTCGTGTCCAGAATCCCATTCTGAACACTATTTTGTTATGAAAATTATTTGTGAGACTTACAGAAACTGAAAACGATTAAATTTAATTTTTCTTCAAAAATTTATTTTCGTTTTTTTTCGAGTCCAGAATCACATTCTGAACACTATTTTGTTATAAAAATTATTTGTGAGACTTACAGAAACTGAGACAATCAAAATTTCTTTTGATGTAAATCGTTCGGACAACTGCTGGAAACGCCTAAAAACGATTAAATTTGATTTTTCTTCAAAAATTCATTTTCGTTATTTTCGTGTCCAGAATCCCATTCTGAACACTATTTTGTTATGAAAATTATATGTGAGACTTACAGAAACTGAAAACGATTAAATTTAATTTTTCTTCAAAAATTCATTTTCGTTTTTTTTCGAGTCCAGAATCACATTCTGAACACTATTTTGTTATAAAAATTATTTGTGAGACTTACAGAAACTGAGACAAGCAAAATTTCTTTTGATTAAAATCGTTCGGACAACTGCTGGAAACGCCGAAAAACATTTAAATTTAATTTTTCTTCAAAAATTTATTTTCGTTTTTTTTCGAGTCCAGAATCACATTCTGAACATATTTTGTTATAAAAATTATTTGTGAGACTTACAGAAACTGAGACAAGCAAAATTTCTTTTGATGTAAATTGTTCGGACAACTGCTGGAAACGCCGAAAAACGATTAAATTTGATTTTTCTTCAAAAATTCATTTTCGTTATTTTCGTGTCCAGAATCCCATTCTGAACACTATTGTGTTATGAAAATTATTTGTGAGACTTACAGAAACTGAAAACGATTAAATTTAATTTTTCTTTAAAAATTCATTTTCGTTTATATTCGAGTCCAGAATCACATTCTGAACACAATTTTGTTATAAAAATTATTTATGAGACTTACAGAAACTGAGACAAGCAAAATTTCTTTTGATGTAAATCGTTCGGACAACTGCTGGAAACGCCGAAAAACGATTAAATTTGATTTTTCTTCAAAAATTCATTTTCGTTATTTTCGTGTCCAGAATCCCATTCTGAACAATATTTTGTTATGAAAATTATTTGTGAGACTTACAGAAACTGAAAACGATTAAATTTAATTTTTCTTTAAAAATTCATTTTCGTTTATTTTCGAGTCCAGAATCACATTCTGAACACAATTTTGTTATAAAAATTATTTATGAGACTTACAGAAACTGAGACAAGCAAAATTTCTTTTGATGTAAATCGTTCGGACAACTGCTGGAAACGCCGAAAAACGATTAAATTTGATTTTTCTTCAAAAATTCATTTTCGTTATTTTCGTGTCCAGAATCCCATTCTGAACACTATTTTGTTATGAAAATTATTTGTGAGACTTACAGAAACTGAAAACGATTAAATTTAATTTTTCTTTAAAAATTCATTTTCATAAATTCAAAAAAAAAAACGAAATATAGCCTGAATATATAAATATTCAACCTGTTCGTAACTCTGCAAGCAAAATTAAGTCTTACTAAGACTATAAACAAATAACTTATTGAAACAACTACTTCCCTGGCTGATGCCACGCCGGATATTGAATGATACAAAAGAAATTTGCATGTTATTACTAGTACAACTAGTGAAATAACATTGGTTTAAGATCCCTTATTTCTACCCACAGGACTAACTTGAAAAATGAAACTAAATTGAATTTGAAAACTTTAAATTATAAAACTGAACCCAAAACTATGTAAAAATTAAGTAAATAGCCATCTGCAGACGCGTTTCGAGATTTATCTCTCATCAGTGCAGCTTCGCATTTAAATTGAATGTTAAAGAATAAAATACACTTACGTGAAGGTGACCGTGACCGTGAAGGAGTCGTAAACAAATGAGGAGATTATAGAAGGGTTGGACTGATTTTATACCTGAATTTAGGTGATTAGTGAAAGTACAGATGTGAAGAAATAAATGATCTTGTTTTCAGTTGGAAAACCGAAAACTCGATTTAAATAATAAATAAAATAGAAACAACCTTACTTATTGCAGAGAGTATTAAATAAATTCAAAAAAAAAAAACGAAATATAGCCTGAATATATAAATATTCAACCTGTTCGTAACTCTGCAAGAAAAATTAAGTCTTACTAAGACTATAAACAAATAACTTATTGAAACAACTACTTCCCTGGCTGATGCCACGCCGGATATTGAATGATACAAAAGAAATTTGCATGTTATTACTAGTACTACTAGTGAAATAACATTGGTTTAAGATCTCTTATTTCTACCCACAGGACTAACTTGAAAATGAAACTAAATTGAATTTGAAAAACTTAGTAAGACTTAATTTTGCTTGCAGAGTTACGAACAGGTTGAATATTTATATATTCAGGCTATATTTCGTTTTTTTTTTTGAATTTATTTAATACTCTCTGCAATAAGTAAGGTTGTTTCTATTTTATTTATTATTTAAATCGAGTATTCGGTTTTCCAACTGAAAACAAGATCATTTATTTCTTCACATCTGTACTTTCACTAATCACCTAAATTCAGGTATAAAATCAGTCCAACCCTTCTATAATCTCCTCATTTGTTTACGACTCCTTCACGGTCACGGTCACCTTCACGTAAGTGTATTTTATTCTTTAACATTCAATTTAAATGCGAAGCTGCACTGATGAGAGATAAATCTCGAAACGCGTCTGCAGATGGCTATTTACTTAATTTTTACATAGTTTTGGGTTCAGTTTTATAATTTAAAGTTTTCAAATTCAATTTAGTTTCATTTTTCAAGTTAGTCCTGTGGGTAGAAATAAGGGATCTTCAACCAATGTTATTTCACTAGTAGTACTAGTAATAACATGCAAATTTCTTTTGTATCATTCAATATCCGGCGTGGCATCAGCCAGGGAAGTAGTTGTTTCAATAAGTTATTTGTTTATAGTCTTAGTAAGACTTAATTTGGCTTGCAGAGTTACGAACAGGTTGAATATTTATATATTCAGGCTATATTTCGTTTTTTTTTTAATTTATTTAATACTCTCTGCAATAAGTAAGGTTGTTTCTATTTTATTTATTATTTAAATTGAGTATTCGGTTTTCCAACTGAAAACAAGATCATTTATTTCTTCACATCTGTACTTTCACTAATCACCTAAATTCAGGTATAAAATCAGTCCAACCCTTCTATAATCTCCTCATTTGTTTACGACTCCTTCACGGTCACGGTCACCTTCACGTAAGTGTATTTCATTCTTTAACATTCAATTTAAATGCGAAGCTGCATTGATGAGAGATAAATCTCGAAACGCGTCTGCAGATGGCTATTTACTTAATTTTTACATAGTTTTGGGTTCAGTTTTATAATTTAAAGTTTTCAAATTCAATTTAGTTTCATTTTTCAAGTTAGTCCTGTGGGTAGAAATAAGGGATCTTAAACCAATGTTATTTCACTAGTAGTACTAGTAATAACATGCAAATTTCTTTTGTATCATTCAATATCCGGCGTGGCATCAGCCAGGGAAGTAGTTGTTTCAATAAGTTATTTGTTTATAGTCTTAGTAAGACTTAATTTGGCTTGCAGAGTTACGAACAGGTTGAATATTTATATATTCAGGCTATATTTCGTTTTTTTTTTAATTTATTTAATACTCTCTGCAATAAGTAAGGTTGTTTCTATTTTATTTATTATTTAAATTGAGTATTCGGTTTTCCAACTGAAAACAAGATCATTTATTTCTTCACATCTGTACTTTCACTAATCACCTAAATTCAGGTATAAAATCAGTCCAACCCTTCTATAATCTCCTCATTTGTTTACGACTCCTTCACGGTCACGGTCACCTTCACGTAAGTGTATTTCATTCTTTAACATTCAATTTAAATGCGAAGCTGCACTGATGAGAGATAAATCTCGAAACGCGTCTGCAGATGGCTATTTACTTAATTTTTACATAGTTTTGGGTTCAGTTTTATAATTTAAAGTTTTCAAATTCAATTTAGTTTCATTTTTCAAGTTAGTCCTGTGGGTAGAAATAAGGGATCTTAAACCAATGTTATTTCACTAGTAGTACTAGTAATAACATGCAAATTTCTTTTGTATCATTCAATATCCGGCGTGGCATCAGCCATGGAAGTAGTTGTTTCAATAAGTTATTTGTTTATAGTCTTAGTAAGACTTAATTTTGCTTGCAGAGTTACGAACAGGTTGAATATTTATATATTCAGGCTATATTTCGTTTTTTTTTGAATTTATTTAATACTCTCTGCAATAAGTAAGGTTGTTTCTATTTTATTTATAATTCATTTTCGTTTTTTTTCGAGTCCACAATCACATTCTGAACACTATTTTGTTATAAAAATTATTTGTGAGACTTACAGAAACTGAGACAAGCAAAATTTCTTTTGATTAAAATCGTTCGGACAACTGCTGGAAACGCCGAAAAACGATTAAAGTTAATTTTTCTTCCAAAATTTATTTTCGTTTATTTTCGAGTCCAGAATCACATTCTGAACACTATTTTGTTATAAAAATTATTTGTGAGACTTACAGAAACTGAGACAAGCAAAATTTCTTTTGATGTAAATCGTTCGGACAACTGCTGGAAACGCCGAAAAACGATTAAATTTAATTTTTCTTCAAAAATTTATTTTCGTTTTTTTTCGAGTCCAGAATCACATTCTGAACACTATTTTGTTATAAAAATTATTTGTGAGACTTACAGAAACTGAGACAAGCAAAATTTCTTTTGATGTAAATCGTTCGGACAACTGCTGGAAACGCCTAAAAACGATTAAATTTAATTTTTCTTCAAAAATTTATTTTCGTTTTTTTTCGAGTCCAGAATCACATTCTGAACACTATTTTGTTATAAAAATTATTTGTGAGACTTACAGAAACTAAGACAAGCAAAATTTCTTTTGATGTAAATCGTTCGGACAACTGCTGGAAACGCCGAAAAACGATTAAATTTAATTTTTCTTCAAAAATTTATTTTCGTTTTTTTTCGAGTCCAGAATCACATTCTGAACACTATTTTGTTATAAAAATTATTTGTGAGACTTACAGAAACTGAGACAAGCAAAATTTCTTTTGATTAAAATCGTTCGGACAACTGCTGGAAACGCCGAAAAACGATTAAATTAAATTTTTCTTCAAAAATTTATTTTCGTTATTTTCGAGTCCAGAATCCCATTCTGAACACTATTTTGTTATGTAAATTATTTGTGAGACTTACAGAAACTGAAAACGATTAAATTCAATTTTTCTTTAAAAATTCATTTTCGTTTTTTTTCGAGTCCAAAATCACATTCTGAACACAATTTTGTTATAAAAATTATTTGTGAGACTTACAGAAACTGAGACACGCAAAATTCCTTTTGATGTAAATCGTTCGGACAACTGCTGGAAACGCCGAAAAACGATTAAATTTAATTTTTCTTCAAAAATTTATTTTCGTTTTTTTTCGAGTCCAGAATCACATTCTGAACACTATTTTGTTATAAAAATTATTTGTGAGACTTACAGAAACTGAGACAAGCAAAATTTCTTTTGATGTAAATCGTTCGGACAACTGCTGGAAACGCCGAAAAACGATTAAATTTAATTTTTCTTTAAAAATTTATTTTCGTTTTTTTTCGAGTCCAGAATCACATTCTGAACACTATTTTGTTATAAAAATTACTTGTGAGACTTACAGAAACTGAGACAAGCAAAATTTCTTTTGATGTAAATCGTTCGGACAACTGCTGGAAACGCCGAAAAACGATTAAATTTAATTTTTCTTCAAAAATTTATTTTCGTTTTTTTTCGAGTCCAGAATCACATTCTGAACACTATTTTGTTATAAAAATTATTTGTGAGACTATTTTATTTATTATTTAAATCGAGTATTCGGTTTTCCAACTGAAAACAAGATCATTTATTTCTTCACATCTGTACTTTCACTAATCACCTAAATTCAGGTATAAAATCAGTCCAACCCTTCTATAATCTCCTCATTTGTTTACGACTCCTTCACGGTCACGGTCACCTTCACGTAAGTGTATTTTATTCTTTAACATTCAATTTAAATGCGAAGCTGCACTGATGAGAGATAAATCTCAAAACGCGTCTGCAGATGGCTATTTACTTAATTTTTACATAGTTTTGGGTTCAGTTTTATAATTTAAAGTTTTCAAATTCAATTTAGTTTCATTTTTCAAGTTAGTCCTGTGGGTAGAAATAAGGGATCTTCAACCAATGTTATTTCACTAGTAGTACTAGTAATAACATGCAAATTTCTTTTGTATCATTCAATATCCGGCGTGGCATCAGCCAGGGAAGTAGTTGTTTCAATAAGTTATTTGTTTATAGTCTTAGTAAGACTTAATTTTGCTTGCAGAGTTACGAACAGGTTGAATATTTATATATTCAGGCTATATTTCGTTTTTTTTTTAATTTATTTAATACTCTCTGCAATAAGTAAGGTTGTTTCTATTTTATTTATTATTTAAATCGAGTATTCGGTTTTCCAACTGAAAACAAGATCATTTATTTCTTCACATCTGTACTTTCACTAATCACCTAAATTCAGGTATAAAATCAGTCCAACCCTTCTATAATCTCCTCATTTGTTTACGACTCCTTCACGGTCACGGTCACCTTCACGTAAGTGTATTTTATTCTTTAACATTCAATTTAAATGCGAAGCTGCACTGATGAGAGATAAATCTCGAAACGCGTCTGCAGATGGCTATTTACTTAATTTTTACATAGTTTTGGGTTCAGTTTTATAATTTAAAGTTTTCAAATTCAATTTAGTTTCATTTTTCAAGTTAGTCCTGTGGGTAGAAATAAGGGATCTTAAACCAATGTTATTTCACTAGTAGTACTAGTAATAACATGCAAATTTCTTTTGTATCATTCAATATCCGGCGTGGCATCAGCCAGGGAAGTAGTTGTTTCAATAAGTTATTTGTTTATAGTCTTAGTAAGACTTAATTTTGCTTGCAGAGTTACGAACAGGTTGAATATTTATATATTCAGGCTATATTTCGTTTTTTTTTTGAATTTATTTAATACTCTCTGCAATAAGTAAGGTTGTTTCTATTTTATTTATAATTCATTTTCGTTTTTTTTTCGAGTCCACAATCACATTCTGAACACTATTTTGTTATAAAAATTATTTGTGAGACTTACAGAAACTGAGACAAGCAAAATTTCTTTTGATTAAAATCGTTCGGACAACTGCTGGAAACGCCGAAAAACGATTAAATTTAATTTTTCTTCCAAAATTTATTTTCGTTTATTTTCGAGTCCAGAATCACATTCTGAACACTATTTTGTTATAAAAATTATTTGTGAGACTTACAGAAACTGAGACAAGCAAAATTTCTTTTGATGTAAATCGTTCGGACAACTGCTGGAAACGCCTAAAAACGATTAAATTTAATTTTTCTTCAAAAATTTATTTTCGTTTTTTTTCGAGTCCAGAATCACATTCTGAACACTATTTTGTTATAAAAATTATTTGTGAGACTTACAAAAACTGAGACAAGCAAAATTTCTTTTGATGTAAATCGTTCGGACAACTGCTGGAAACGCCGAAAAACGATTAAATTTAATTTTTCTTCAAAAATTTATTTTCGTTTTTTTTCGAGTCCAGAATCACATTCTGAACACTATTTTGTTATAAAAATTATTTGTGAGACTTACAGAAACTGAGACAAGTAAAATTTCTTTTGATTAAAATCGTTCGGACAACTGCTGGAAACGCCGAAAAACGATTAAATTTAATTTTTCTTCAAAAATTTATTTTCGAGTCCAGAATCCCATTCTGAACACTATTTTGTTATGAAAATTATTTGTGAGACTTACAGAAACTGAAAACGATTAAATTTAATTTTTCTTTAAAAATTCATTTTCGTTTTTTTTCGAGTCCAAAATCACATTCTGAACACAATTTTGTTATAAAAATTATTTGTGAGACTTACAGAAACTGAGACACGCAAAATTTCTTTTGATGTAAATCGTTCGGACAACTACTGGAAACGCCGAAAAACGATTAAATTTAATTTTTCTTCAAAAATTTATTTTCGTTTTTTTTCGAGTCCAGAATCACATTCTGAACACTATTTTGTTATAAAAATTATTTGTGAGACTTACAGAAACTGAGACAAGCAAAATTTCTTTTGATGTAAATCGTTCGGACAACTGCTGGAAACGCCGAAAAACGATTAAATTTAATTTTTCTTCAAAAATTTATTTTCGTTTTTTTTCGAGTCCAGAATCACATTCTGAACACTATTTTGTTATAAAAATTATTTGTGAGACTTACAGAAACTGAGACAAGCAAAATTTCTTTTGATGTAAATCGTTCGGACAACTGCTGGAAACGCCGAAAAACGATTAAATTTAATTTTTCTTCAAAAATTTATTTTCGTTTTTTTTTCGAGTCCAGAATCACATTCTGAACATATTTTGTTATTAAAATTATTTGTGAGACTTACAGAAACTGAGACAAGCAAAATTTCTTTTGATGTAAATTGTTCGGACAACTGCTGGAAACGCCGAAAAACGATTAAATTTGATTTTTCTTCAAAAATTCATTTTTGTTATTTTCGTGTCCAGAATCCCATTCTGAACACCATTTTGTTATGAAAATTATTTGTGAGACTTACAGAAACTGAAAACGATTAAATTTAATTTTTCTTTAAAAATTCATTTTCGTTTTTTTTCGAGTCCAGAATCACATTCTGAACACTATTTTGTTATAAAAATTATTTGTGAGACTTACAAAAACTGAGACAAGCAAAATTTCTTTTGATTAAAATCGTTCGGACAACTGCTGGAAACGCCGAAAAACGATTAAATTTAATTTTTCTTCCAAAATTTATTTTCGTTTATTTTCGAGTCCAGAATCACATTCTGAACACTATTTTGTTATAAAAATTATTTGTGAGACTTACAGAAACTGAGACAAGCAAAATTTCTTTTGATGTAAATCGTTCGGACAACTGCTGGAAACGCCGAAAAACGATTAAATTTAATTTTTCTTCAAAAATTTATTTTCGTTTTTTTTCGAGTCCAGAATCACATTCTGAACACTATTTTGTTATAAAAATGATTTGTGAGACTTACAGAAACTGAGACAAGCAAAATTTCTTTTGATGTAAATCGTTCGGACAACTGCTGGAAACGCCGAAAAACGATTAAATTTAATTTTTCTTCAAAAATTTATTTTCGTTTTTTTTCGAGTCCAGAATCACATTCTGAACACTATTTTGTTATAAAAATTATTTGTGAGACTTACAGAAACTGAGACAAGCAAAATTTCTTTTGATGTAAATCGTTCGGACAACTGCTGGAAACGCCGAAAAACGATTAAATTTAATTTTTCTTCAAAAATTTATTTTCGTTTTTTTTCGAGTCCAGAATCACATTCTGAACACTATTTTGTTATAAAAATTATTTGTGAGACTTACAGAAACTGAGACAAGCAAAATTTCTTTTGATTAAAATCGTTCGGACAACTGCTGGAAACGCCGAAAAACGATTAAATTTAATTTTTCTTCAAAAATATATTTTCGTTATTTTCGAGTCCAGAATCCCATTCTGAACACTATTTTGTTATGAAAATTATTTGTGAGACTTACAGAAACTGAAAACGATTAAATTTAATTTTTCTTTAAAAATTCATTTTCGTTTTTTTTCGAGTCCAAAATCACATTCTGAACACAATTTTGTTATAAAAATTATTTGTGAGACTTACAGAAACTGAGACACGCAAAATTTCTTTTGATGTAAATCGTACGGACAACTGCTGGAAACGCCGAAAAACGATTAAATTTAATTTTTCTTCAAAAATTTATTTTCGTTTTTTTTCGAGTCCAGAATCACATTCTGAACACTATTTTGTTATAAAAATTATTTGTGAGACTTACAGAAACTGAGACAAGCAAAATTTCTTTTGATGTAAATCGTACGGACAACTGCTGGAAACGCCGAAAAACGATTAAATTTAATTTTTCTTTAAAAATTTATTTTCGTTTTTTTTCGAGTCCAGAATCACATTCTGAACACTATTTTGTTATAAAAATTACTTGTGAGACTTACAGAAACTGAGACAAGCAAAATTTATTTTGATGTAAATCGTTCGGACAACTGCTGGAAACGCCGAAAAACGATTAAATTTAATTTTTCTTTAAAAATTTATTTTCGTTTTTTTTCGAGTCCAGAATCACATTCTGAACACTATTTTGTTATAAAAATTATTTGTGAGACTTACAGAAACTGAGACAAGCAAAATTTCTTTTGATTAAAATCGTTCGGACAACTGCTGGAAACGCCGAAAAACGATTAAATTTAATTTTTCTTCAAAAATTTATTTTCGTTATTTTCGAGTCCAGAATCCCATTCTGAACACTATTTTGTTATGAAAATTATTTGTGAGACTTACAGAAACTGAAAACGATTAAATTTAATTTTTCTTTAAAAATTCATTTTCGTTTTTTTTCGAGTCCAGAATCACATTCTGAACACTATTTTGTTATAAAAATTATTTGTGAGACTTACAGAAACTGAGACAAGCAAAATTTTTATTTGATTAAAATCGTTCGGACAACTGCTGGAAACGCCGAAAAACGATTAAATTTAATTTTTCTTCCAAAATTTATTTTCGTTTATTTTCGAGTCCAGAATCACATTCTGAACACTATTTTGTTATAAAAATTATTTGTGAGACTTACAGAAACTGAGACAAGCAAAATTTCTTTTGATGTAAATCGTTCGGACAACTGCTGGAAACGCCGAAAAACGATTAAATTTAATTTTTCTTCAAAAATTTATTTTCGTTTTTTTTCGAGTCCAGAATCACATTCTGAACACTATTTTGTTATAAAAATTATTTCTGAGACTTACAGAAACTGAGACAAGCAAAATTTCTTTTGATGTAAATCGTTCGGACAACTGCTGGAAACGCCGAAAAACGATTAAATTTGATTTTTCTTCAAAAATTCATTTTCGTTATTTTCGTGTCCAGAATCCCATTCTGAACACTATTTTGTTATGAAAATTATTTGTGAGACTTACAGAAACTGAAAACGATTAAATTTAATTTTTCTTTAAAAATTCATTTTCGTTTTTTTTCGAGTCCAGAATCACATTCTGAACACTATTTTGTTATAAAAATTATTTGTGAGACTTACAGAAACTGAGACAAGCAAAATTTCTTTTGATTAAAATCGTTCGGACAACTGCTGGAAACGCCGAAAAACGATTAAATTTAATTTTTCTTCCAAAATTTATTTTCGTTTATTTTCGAGTCCAGAATCACATTCTGAACACTATTTTGTTATAAAAATTATTTGTGGGACTTACAGAAACTGAGACAAGCAAAATTTCTTTTGATGTAAATCGTTCGGACAACTGCTGGAAACGCCGAAAAACGATTAAATTTAATTTTTCTTCAAAAATTTATTTTCGTTTTTTTTCGAGTCCAGAATCACATTCTGAACACTATTTTGTTATAAAAATTATTTGTGAGACTTACAGAAACTGAGACAAGCAAAATTTATTTTGATGTAAATCGTTCGGACAACTGCTGGAAACGCCGAAAAACGATTAAATTTAATTTTTCTTCAAAAATTTATTTTCGTTTTTTTTCGAGTCCAGAATCACATTCTGAACACTATTTTGTTATAAAAATTATTTGTGAGACTTACAGAAACTGAGACAAGCAAAATTTCTTTTGATGTAAATCGTTCGGACAACTGCTGGAAACGCCGAAAAACGATTAAATTTAATTTTTCTTCAAAAATTTATTTTCGTTTTTTTTCGAGTCCAGAATCACATTCTGAACACTATTTTGTTATAAAAATTATTTGTGAGACTTACAGAAACTGAGACAAGCAAAATTTCTTTTGATGTAAATCGTTCGGACAACTGCTGGAAACGCCGAAAAACGATTAAATTTGATTTTTCTTCAAAAATTCATTTTCGTTATTTTCGTGTCCAGAATCCCATTCTGAACACTATTTTGTTATGAAAAATATTTGTGAGACTTACAGAAACTGGAAACGATTAAATTTAATTTTTCTTTAAAAATTCATTTTCGTTTTTTTTTCGAGTCCAGAATCACATTCTGAACACTATTTTGTTATAAAAATTATTTGTGAGACTTACAGAAACTGAGACAAGCAAAATTTTTTTTGATTAAAATCGTTCGGACAACTGCTGGAAACGCCGAAAAACGATTAAATTTAATTTTTCTTCAAAAATTTATTTTCGTTTTTTTTCGAGTCCAGAATCACATTCTGAACACTATTTTGTTATAAAAATTATTTGTGAGACTTACAGAAACTGAGACAAGCAAAATTTCTTTTGATGTAAATCGTTCGGACAACTGCTGGAAACGCCGAAAAACGATTAAATTTAATTTTTCTTCAAAAATTTATTTTCGTTTTTTTTCGAGTCCAGAATCACATTCTGAACACTATTTTGTTATAAAAATTATTTGTGAGACTTACAGAAACTGAGACAAGCAAAATTTCTTTTGATGTAAATCGTTCGGACAACTGCTGGAAACGCCAAAAAACGATTAAATTTAATTTTTCTTCAAAAATTTATTTTCGTTTTTTTTCGAGTCCAGAATCACATTCTGAACACTATTTTGTTATAAAAATTATTTGTGAGACTTACAGAAACTGAGACAAGCAAAATTTCTTTTAATTAAAATCGTTCGGACAACTGCTGGAAACGCCGAAAAACGATTAAATTTAATTTTTCTTCCAAAATTTATTTTCGTTTATTTTCGAGTCCAGAATCACATTCTGAACACTATTTTGTTATAAAAATTATTTGTGAGACTTACAGAAACTGAGACAAGCAAAATTTCTTTTGATGTAAATCGTTCGGACAACTGCTGGAAACGCCGAAAAACGATTAAATTTAATTTTTCTTCAAAAATTTATTTTCGTTTTTTTTCGAGTCCAGAATCACATTCTGAACACTATTTTGTTATAAAAATTATTTGTGAGACTTACAGAAACTGAGACAAGCAAAATTTATTTTGATGTAAATCGTTCGGACAACTGCTGGAAACGCCGAAAAACGATTAAATTTAATTTTTCTTCAAAAATTTATTTTCGTTTTTTTTCGAGTCCAGAATCACATTCTGAACACTATTTTGTTATAAAAATTATTTGTGAGACTTACAGAAACTGAGACAAGCAAAATTTCTTTTGATGTAAATCGTTCGGACAACTGCTGGAAACGCCGAAAAACGATTAAATTTAATTTTTCTTCAAAAATTTATTTTCGTTTTTTTTCGAGTCCAGAATCACATTCTGAACACTATTTTGTTATAAAAATTATTTGTGAGACTTACAGAAACTGAGACAAGCAAAATTTCTTTTGATGTAAATCGTTCGGACAACTGCTGGAAACGCCGAAAAAACGATTAAATTTAATTTTTCTTCAAAAATTTATTTTCGTTTTTTTTCGAGTCCAGAATCACATTCTGAACACTATTTTGTTATAAAAATTATTTGTGAGACTTACAGAAACTGAGACAAGCAAAATTTCTTTTGATGTAAATCGTTCGGACAACTGCTGGAAACGCCAAAAAACGATTAAATTTAATTTTTCTTCAAAAATTTATTTTCGTTTTTTTTCGAGTCCAGAATCACATTCTGAACACTATTTTGTTATAAAAATTATTTGTGAGACTTACAGAAACTGAGACAAGCAAATTTTTTTTTGATTAAAATCGTTCGGACAACTGCTGGAAACGCCGAAAAACGATTAAATTTAATTTTTCTTCAAAAATTTATTTTCGTTTTTTTTTTCGAGTCCAGAATCACATTCTGAACACTATTTTGTTATAAAAATTATTTGTGAGACTTACAGAAACTGAGACAAGCAAAATTTCTTTTGATGTAAATCGTTCGGACAACTGCTGGAAACGCCGAAAAACGATTAAATTTAATTTTTCTTCAAAAATTTATTTTCGTTTTTTTTCGAGTCCAGAATCACATTCTGAACACTATTTTGTTATAAAAATTATTTGTGAGACTTACAGAAACTGAGACAAGCAAAATTTCTTTTGATGTAAATCGTTCGGACAACTGCTGGAAACGCCAAAAAACGATTAAATTTAATTTTTCTTCAAAAATTTATTTTCGTTTTTTTTCGAGTCCAGAATCACATTCTGAACACTATTTTGTTATAAAAATTATTTGTGAGACTTACAGAAACTGAGACAAGCAAAATTTCTTTTGATTAAAATCGTTCGGACAACTGCTGGAAACGCCGAAAAACGATTAAATTTAATTTTTCTTCCAAAATTTATTTTCGTTTATTTTCGAGTCCAGAATCACATTCTGAACACTATTTTGTTATAAAAATTATTTGTGAGACTTACAGAAACTGAGACAAGCAAAATTTCTTTTGATGTAAATCGTTCGGACAACTGCTGGAAACGCCGAAAAACGATTAAATTTAATTTTTCTTCAAAAATTTATTTTCGTTTTTTTTCGAGTCCAGAATCACATTCTGAACACTATTTTGTTATAAAAATTATTTGTGAGACTTACAGAAACTGAGACAAGCAAAATTTATTTTGATGTAAATCGTTCGGACAACTGCTGGAAACGCCGAAAAACGATTAAATTTAATTTTTCTTCAAAAATTTATTTTCGTTTTTTTCGAGTCCAGAATCACATTCTGAACACTATTTTGTTATAAAAATTATTTGTGAGACTTGCAGAAACTGAGACAAGCAAAATTTCTTTTGATGTAAATCGTTCGGACAACTGCTGGAAACGCCGAAAAACGATTAAATTTAATTTTTCTTCAAAAATTTATTTTCGTTTTTTTTCGAGTCCAGAATCACATTCTGAACACTATTTTGTTATAAAAATTATTTGTGAGACTTACAGAAACTGAGACAAGCAAAATTTCTTTTGATGTAAATCGTTCGGACAACTGCTGGAAACGCCGAAAAACGATTAAATTTAATTTTTCTTCAAAAATTTATTTTCGTTTTTTTTCGAGTCCAGAATCACATTCTGAACACTATTTTGTTATAAAAATTATTTGTGAGACTTACAGAAACTGAGACAAGCAAAATTTCTTTTGATGTAAATCGTTCGGACAACTGCTGGAAACGCCAAAAAACGATTAAATTTAATTTTTCTTCAAAAATTTATTTTCGTTTTTTTTCGAGTCCAGAATCACATTCTGAACACTATTTTGTTATAAAAATTATTTGTGAGACTTACAGAAACTGAGACAAGCAAATTTTTTTTTGATTAAAATCGTTCGGACAACTGCTGGAAACGCCGAAAAACGATTAAATTTAATTTTTCTTCAAAAATTTATTTTCGTGTTTTTTTTCGAGTCCAGAATCACATTCTGAACACTATTTTGTTATAAAAATTATTTGTGAGACTTACAGAAACTGAGACAAGCAAAATTTCTTTTGATGTAAATCGTTCGGACAACTGCTGGAAACGCCGAAAAACGATTAAATTTAATTTTTCTTCAAAAATTTATTTTCGTTTTTTTTCGAATCCAGAATCACATTCTGAACACTATTTTGTTATAAAAATTATTTGTGAGACTTACAGAAACTGAGACAAGCAAAATTTCTTTTGATGTAAATCGTTCGGACAACTGCTGGAAACGCCAAAAAACGATTAAATTTAATTTTTCTTCAAAAATTTATTTTCGTTTTTTTTCGAGTCCAGAATCACATTCTGAACACTATTTTGTTATAAAAATTATTTGTGAGACTTACAGAAACTGAGACAAGCAAAATTTTTTTTGATTAAAATCGTTCGGACAACTGCTGGAAACGCCGAAAAACGATTAAATTTAATTTTTCTTCAAAAATTTATTTTCGTTTTTTTTTTCGAGTCCAGAATCACATTCTGAACACTATTTTGTTATAAAAATTATTTGTGAGACTTACAGAAACTGAGACAAGCAAAATTTCTTTTGATGTAAATCGTTCGGACAACTGCTGGAAACGCCGAAAAACGATTAAATTTAATTTTTCTTCAAAAATTTATTTTCGTTTTTTTTCGAGTCCAGAATCACATTCTGAACACTATTTTGTTATAAAAATTATTTGTGAGACTTACAGAAACTGAGACAAGCAAAATTTCTTTTGATGTAAATCGTTCGGACAACTGCTGGAAACGCCGAAAAACGATTAAATTTGATTTTTCTTCAAAAATTCATTTTCGTTATTTTCGTGTCCAGAATCCCATTCTGAACACTATTTTGTTATGAAAATTATTTGTGAGACTTACAGAAACTGAAAACGATTAAATTTAATTTTTCTTTAAAAATTCATTTTCGTTTTTTTTCGAGTCCAGAATCACATTCTGAACACTATTTTGTTATAAAAATTATTTGTGAGACTTACAGAAACTGAGACAAGCAAAATTTCTTTTGATTAAAATCGTTCGGACAACTGCTGGAAACGCCGAAAAACGATTAAATTTAATTTTTCTTCCAAAATTTATTTTCGTTTATTTTCGAGTCCAGAATCACATTCTGAACACTATTTTGTTATAAAAATTATTTGTGAGACTTACAGAAACTGAAAACGATTAAATTTAATTTTTCTTTAAAAATTCATTTTCGTTTTTTTCGAGTCCAGAATCACATTCTGAACACAATTTTGTTATAAAAATTATTTGTGAGACTTACAGAAACTGAGACAAGCAAAATTTCTTTTGATGTAAATCGTTCGGACAACTGCTGGAAACGCCGAAAAACGATTAAATTAAATTTTTCTTCAAAAATTTATTTTCGTTTTTTTTCGAGTCCAGAATCACATTCTGAACATATTTTGTTATAAAAATTATTTGTGAGACTTACAGAAACTGAGACAAGCAAAATTTATTTTGATGTAAATTGTTCGGACAACTGCTGGAAACGCCGAAAAACGATTAAACTTGATTTTTCTTCAAAAATTCATTTTCGTTATTTTCGTGTCCAGAATCCCATTCTGAACACTATTTTGTTATGAAAATTATTTGTGAGACTTACAGAAACTGAAAACGATTAAATTTAATTTTTCTTTAAAAATTCATTTTCGTTTATTTTCGAGTCCAGAATCACATTCTGAACACAATTTTGTTATAAAAATTATTTGTGAGACTTACAGAAACTGAGACAAGCAAAATTTCTTTTGATGTAAATCGTTCGGACAACTGCTGGAAACGCCGAAAAACGATTAAATTTGATTTTTCTTCAAAAATTCATTTTCGTTATTTTCGTGTCCAGAATCCCATTCTGAACACTATTTTGTTATGAAAATTATTTGTGAGACTTACAGAAACTGAAAACGATTAAATTTAATTTTTCTTTAAAAATTCATTTTCGTTTTTTTTCGAGTCCAGAATCACATTCTGAACACTATTTTGTTATAAAAATTATTTGTGAGACTTACAGAAACTGAGACAAGCAAAATTTCTTTTGATTAAAATCGTTCGGACAACTGCTGGAAACGCCGAAAAACGATTAAATTTAATTTTTCTTCCAAAATTTATTTTCGTTTATTTTCGAGTCCAGAATCACATTCTGAACACTATTTTGTTATAAAAATTATTTGTGAGACTTACAGAAACTGAGACAAGCAAAATTTCTTTTGATGTAAATCGTTCGGACAACTGCTGGAAACGCCGAAAAACGATTAAATTTAATTTTTCTTCAAAAATTTATTTTCGTTTTTTTTCGAGTCCAGAATCACATTCTGAACACTATTTTGTTATAAAAATTATTTGTGAGACTTACAGAAACTGAGACAAGCAAAATTTCTTTTGATGTAAATTGTTCGGACAACTGCTGGAAACGCCGAAAAACGATTAAATTTGATTTTTCTTCAAAAATTCATTTTTGTTATTTTCGTGTCCAGAATCCCATTCTGAACACTATTTTGTTATGAAAATTATTTGTAAAACTTACAGAAACTGAAAACGATTAAATTTAATTTTTCTTTAAAAATTCATTTTCGTTTATTTTCGAGTCCAGAATCACATTCTGAACACAATTTTGTTATAAAAATTATTTGTGAGACTTACAGAAACTGAGACAAGCAAAGTTTCTTTTGATGTAAATCGTTCGGACAACTGCTGGAAACGCCGAAAAACGATTAAATTTGATTTTTCTTCAAAAATTCATTTTCGTTATTTTCGTGTTCAGAATCCCATTCTGAACACTATTTTGTTTTGAAAATTATTTGTGAGACTTACAGAAACTGAAAACGATTAAATTTAATTTTTCTTTAAAAATTCATTTTCGTTTTTTTTTTCGAGTCCAGAATCACATTCTGAACACTATTTTGTTATAAAAATTATTTGTGAGACTTACAGAAACTGAGACAAGCAAAATTTCTTTTGATTAAAATCGTTCGGACAACTGCTGGAAACGCCGAAAAACGATTAAATTTAATTTTTCTTCCAAAATTTATTTTCGTTTATTTTCGAGTCCAGAATCACATTCTGAACACTATTTTGTTATAAAAATTATTTGTGAGACTTACAGAAACTGAGACAAGCAAAATTTCTTTTGATGTAAATCGTTCGGACAACTGCTGGAAACGCCGAAAAACGATTAAATTTAATTTTTCTTCAAAAATTTATTTTCGTTTTTTTTCGAGTCCAGAATCACATTCTGAACACTATTTTGTTATAAAAATTATTTGTGAGACTTACAGAAACTGAGACAAGCAAAATTTCTTTTGATGTAAATCGTTCGGACAACTGCTGGAAACGCCGAAAAACGATTAAATTTAATTTTTCTTCAAAAATTTATTTTCGTTTTTTTTCGAGTCCAGAATCACATTCTGAACACTATTTTGTTATAAACATTATTTGTGAGACTTACAGAAACTGAGACAAGCAAAATTTCTTTTGACGTAAATCGTTCGGACAACTGCTGGAAACGCCGAAAAACGATTAAATTTAATTTTTCTTCAAAAATTTATTTTCGTTTTTTTTCGAGTCCAGAATCACATTCTGAACACTATTTTGTTATAAAAATTATTTGTGAGACTTACAGAAACTGAGACAAGCAAAATTTCTTTTGATTAAAATCGTTCGGACAACTGCTGGAAACGCCGAAAAACGATTAAATTTAAT
This sequence comes from Ocypus olens, assembly GCA_910593695.2. Lineage (NCBI taxonomy): Eukaryota > Metazoa > Arthropoda > Insecta > Coleoptera > Staphylinidae > Ocypus > Ocypus olens. Next base: position 20,856,198 of record OU343062.1, on the reverse strand, counting down.
TTTTCTTCAAAAATATATTTTCGTTATTTTCGAGTCCAGAATCCCATTCTGAACACTATTTTGTTATGAAAATTATTTGTGAGACTTACAGAAACTGAAAACGATTAAATTTAATTTTTCTTTAAAAATTCATTTTTGTTTTTTTTCGAGTCCAAAATCACATTCTGAACACAATTTTGTTATAAAAATTATTTGTGAGACTTACAGAAACTGAGACACGCAAAATTTCTTTTGATGTAAATCGTTCGGACAACTGCTGGAAACGCCGAAAAACGATTAAATTTAATTTTTCTTCAAAAATTTATTTTCGTTTTTTTTCGAGTCCAGAATCACATTCTGAACACTATTTTGTTATAAAAATTATTTGTGAGACTTACAGAAACTGAGACAAGCAAAATTTCTTTTGATGTAAATCGTTCGGACAACTGCTGGAAACGCCGAAAAACGATTAAATTTAATTTTTCTTTAAAAATTTATTTTCGTTTTTTTTCGAGTCCAGAATCACATTCTGAACACTATTTTGTTATAAAAATTACTTGTGAGACTTACAGAAACTGAGACAAGCAAAATTTATTTTGATGTAAATCGTTCGGACAACTGCTGGAAACGCCGAAAAACGATTAAATTTAATTTTTCTTTAAAAATTTATTTTCGTTTTTTTTCGAGTCCAGAATCACATTCTGAACACTATTTTGTTATAAAAATTATTTGTGAGACTTACAGAAACTGAGACAAGCAAAATTTCTTTTGATTAAAATCGTTCGGACAACTGCTGGAAACGCCGAAAAACGATTAAATTTAATTTTTCTTCAAAAATTTATTTTCGTTATTTTCGAGTCCAGAATCCCATTCTGAACACTATTTTGTTATGAAAATTATTTGTGAGACTTACAGAAACTGAAAACGATTAAATTTAATTTTTCTTTAAAAATTCATTTTCGTTTTTTTTCGAGTCCAGAATCACATTCTGAACACTATTTTGTTATAAAAATTATTTGTGAGACCTACAGAAACTGAGACAAGCAAAATTTTTATTTGATTAAAATCATTCGGACAACTGCTGGAAACGCCGAAAAACGATTAAATTTAATTTTTCTTCCAAAATTTATTTTCGTTTATTTTCGAGTCCAGAATCACATTCTGAACACTATTTTGTTATAAAAATTATTTGTGAGACTTACAGAAACTGAGACAAGCAAAATTTCTTTTGATTAAAATCGTTCGGACAACTGCTGGAAACGCCGAAAAACGATTAAATTTAATTTTTCTTCCAAAATTTATTTTCGTTTATTTTCGAGTCCAGAATCACATTCTGAACACTATTTTGTTATAAAAATTATTTGTGAGACTTACAGAAACTGAGACAAGCAAAATTTCTTTTGATGTAAATCGTTCGGACAACTGCTGGAAACGCCGAAAAACGATTAAATTTAATTTTTCTTCAAAAATTTATTTTCGTTTTTTTTCGAGTCCAGAATCACATTCTGAACACTATTTTGTTATAAAAATTATTTGTGAGACTTACAGAAACTGAGACAAGCAAAATTTCTTTTGATGTAAATTGTTCGGACAACTGCTGGAAACGCCGAAAAACGATTAAATTTGATTTTTCTTCAAAAATTCATTTTTGTTATTTTCGTGTCCAGAATCCCATTCTGAACACTATTTTGTTATGAAAATTATTTGTAAAACTTACAGAAACTGAAAACGATTAAATTTAATTTTTCTTTAAAAATTCATTTTCGTTTATTTTCGAGTCCAGAATCACATTCTGAACACAATTTTGTTATAAAAATTATTTGTGAGACTTACAGAAACTGAGACAAGCAAAGTTTCTTTTGATGTACATCGTTCGGACAACTGCTGGAAACGCCGAAAAACGATTAAATTTGATTTTTCTTCAAAAATTCATTTTCGTTATTTTCGTGTTCAGAATCCCATTCTGAACACTATTTTGTTTTGAAAATTATTTGTGAGACTTACAGAAACTGAAAACGATTAAATTTAATTTTTCTTTAAAAATTCATTTTCGTTTTTTTTTTCGAGTCCAGAATCACATTCTGAACACTATTTTGTTATAAAAATTATTTGTGAGACTTACAGAAACTGAGACAAGCAAAATTTCTTTTGATTAAAATCGTTCGGACAACTGCTGGAAACGCCGAAAAACGATTAAATTTAATTTTTCTTCCAAAATTTATTTTCGTTTATTTTCGAGTCCAGAATCACATTCTGAACACTATTTTGTTATAAAAATTATTTGTGAGACTTACAGAAACTGAGACAAGCAAAATTTCTTTTGATGTAAATCGTTCGGACAACTGCTGGAAACGCCGAAAAACGATTAAATTTAATTTTTCTTCAAAAATTTATTTTCGTTTTTTTTCGAGTCCAGAATCACATTCTGAACACTATTTTGTTATAAAAATTATTTGTGAGACTTACAGAAACTGAGACAAGCAAAATTTCTTTTGATGTAAATCGTTCGGACAACTGCTGGAAACGCCGAAAAACGATTAAATTTAATTTTTCTTCAAAAATCTATTTTCGTTTTTTTTCGAGTCCAGAATCACATTCTGAACACTATTTTGTTATAAACATTATTTGTGAGACTTACAGAAACTGAGACAAGCAAAATTTCTTTTGATGTAAATCGTTCGGACAACTGCTGGAAACGCCGAAAAACGATTAAATTTAATTTTTCTTCAAAAATTTATTTTCGTTTTTTTTCGAGTCCAGAATCACATTCTGAACACTATTTTGTTATAAAAATTATTTGTGAGACTTACAGAAACTGAGACAAGCAAAATTTCTTTTGATTAAAATCGTTCGGACAACTGCTGGAAACGCCGAAAAACGATTAAATTTAATTTTTCTTCAAAAATATATTTTCGTTATTTTCGAGTCCAGAATCCCATTCTGAACACTATTTTGTTATGAAAATTATTTGTGAGACTTACAGAAACTGAAAACGATTAAATTTAATTTTTCTTTAAAAATTCATTTTCGTTTTTTTTCGAGTCCAAAATCACATTCTGAACACAATTTTGTTATAAAAATTATTTGTGAGACTTACAGAAACTGAGACACGCAAAATTTCTTTTGATGTAAATCGTTCGGACAACTGCTGGAAACGCCGAAAAACGATTATATTTAATTTTTCTTCAAAAATTTATTTTCGTTTTTTTTCGAGTCCAGAATCACATTCTGAACACTATTTTGTTATAAAAATTATTTGTGAGACTTACAGAAACTGAGACAAGCAAAATTTCTTTTGATGTAAATCGTTCGGACAACTGCTGGAAACGCCGAAAAACGATTAAATTTAATTTTTCTTTAAAAATTTATTTTCGTTTTTTTTCGAGTCCAGAATCACATTCTGAACACTATTTTGTTATAAAAATTACTTGTGAGACTTACAGAAACTGAGACAAGCAAAATTTATTTTGATGTAAATCGTTCGGACAACTGCTGGAAACGCCGAAAAACGATTAAATTTAATTTTTCTTTAAAAATTTATTTTCGTTTTTTTTCGAGTCCAGAATCACATTCTGAACACTATTTTGTTATAAAAATTATTTGTGAGACTTACAGAAACTGAGACAAGCAAAATTTCTTTTGATTAAAATCGTTCGGACAACTGCTGGAAACGCCGAAAAACGATTAAATTTAATTTTTCTTCAAAAATTTATTTTCGTTATTTTCGAGTCCAGAATCCCATTCTGAACACTATTTTGTTATGAAAATTATTTGTGAGACTTACAGAAACTGAAAACGATTAAATTTAATTTTTCTTTAAAAATTCATTTTCGTTTTTTTTCGAGTCCAGAATCACATTCTGAACACTATTTTGTTATAAAAATTATTTGTGAGACCTACAGAAACTGAGACAAGCAAAATTTTTATTTGATTAAAATCGTTCGGACAACTGCTGGAAACGCCGAAAAACGATTAAATTTAATTTTTCTTCCAAAATTTATTTTCGTTTATTTTCGAGTCCAGAATCACATTCTGAACACTATTTTGTTATAAAAATTATTTGTGAGACTTACAGAAACTGAGACAAGCAAAATTTCTTTTGATTAAAATCGTTCGGACAACTGCTGGAAACGCCGAAAAACGATTAAATTTAATTTTTCTTCCAAAATTTATTTTCGTTTATTTTCGAGTCCAGAATCACATTCTGAACACTATTTTGTTATAAAAATTATTTGTGAGACTTACAGAAACTGAGACAAGCAAAATTTCTTTTGATGTAAATCGTTCGGACAACTGCTGGAAACGCCGAAAAACGATTAAATTTAATTTTTCTTAAAAAATTTATTTTCGTTATTTTTCGAGTCCAGAATCACATTCTGAACACTATTTTGTTATAAAAATTATTTGTGAGACTTACAGAAACTGAGACAAGCAAAATTTATTTTGATGTAAATCGTTCGGACAACTGCTGGAAACGCCGAAAAACGATTAAATTTAATTTTTCTTCAAAAATTTATTTTCGTTATTTTCGAGTCCAGAATCCCATTCTGAACACTATTTTGTTATGAAAATTATTTGTGAGACTTACAGAAACTGAAAACGATTAAATTTAATTTTTCTTTAAAAATTCATTTTCGTTTTTTTTCGAGTCCAGAATCACATTCTGAACACTATTTTGTTATAAAAATTATTTGTGAGACTTACAGAAACTGAGACAAGCAAAATTTTTATTTGATTAAAATCGTTCGGACAACTGCTGGAAACGCCGAAAAACGATTAAATTTAATTTTTCTTCCAAAATTTATTTTCGTTTATTTTCGAGTCCAGAATCACATTCTGAACACTATTTTGTTATAAAAATTATTTGTGAGACTTACAGAAACTGAGACAAGCAAAATTTCTTTTGATGTAAATCGTTCGGACAACTGCTGGAAACGCCGAAAAACGATTAAATTTAATTTTTCTTCAAAAATTTATTTTCGTTTTTTTTCGAGTCCAGAATCACATTCTGAACACTATTTTGTTATAAAAATTATTTGTGAGACTTACAGAAACTGAGACAAGCAAAATTTCTTTTGATGTAAATCGTTCGGACAACTGCTGGAAACGCCGAAAAACGATTAAATTTAATTTTTCTTTAAAAATTTATTTTCGTTTTTTTTCGAGTCCAGAATCACATTCTGAACACTATTTTGTTATAAAAATTACTTGTGAGACTTACAGAAACTGAGACAAGCAAAATTTATTTTGATGTAAATCGTTCGGACAACTGCTGGAAACGCCGAAAAACGATTAAATTTAATTTTTCTTTAAAAATTTATTTTCGTTTTTTTTCGAGTCCAGAATCACATTCTGAACACTATTTTGTTATAAAAATTATTTGTGAGACTTACAGAAACTGAGACAAGCAAAATTTCTTTTGATTAAAATCGTTCGGACAACTGCTGGAAACGCCGAAAAACGATTAAATTTAATTTTTCTTCAAAAATTTATTTTCGTTATTTTCGAGTCCAGAATCCCATTCTGAACACTATTTTGTTATGAAAATTATTTGTGAGACTTACAGAAACTGAAAACGATTAAATTTAATTTTTCTTTAAAAATTCATTTTCGTTTTTTTTCGAGTCCAGAATCACATTCTGAACACTATTTTGTTATAAAAATTATTTGTGAGACTTACAGAAACTGAGACAAGCAAAATTTTTATTTGATTAAAATCGTTCGGACAACTGCTGGAAACGCCGAAAAACGATTAAATTTAATTTTTCTTCCAAAATTTATTTTCGTTTATATTCGAGTCCAGAATCACATTCTGAACACTATTTTGTTATAAAAATTATTTGTGAGACTTACAGAAACTGAGACAAGCAAAATTTCTTTTGATGTAAATCGTTCGGACAACTGCTGGAAACGCCGAAAAACGATTAAATTTAATTTTTCTTCAAAAATTTATTTTCGTTTTTTTTCGAGTCCAGAATCACATTCTGAACACTATTTTGTTATAAAAATTATTTCTGAGACTTACAGAAACTGAGACAAGCAAAATTTCTTTTGATGTAAATCGTTCGGACAACTGCTGGAAACGCCGAAAAACGATTAAATTTGATTTTTCTTCAAAAATTCATTTTCGTTATTTTCGTGTCCAGAATCCCATTCTGAACACTATTTTGTTATGAAAATTATTTGTGAGACTTACAGAAACTGAAAACGATTACATTTAATTTTTCTTTAAAAATTCATTTTCGTTTTTTTTCGAGGCCAGAATCACATTCTGAACACTATTTTGTTATAAAAATTATTTGTGAGACTTACAGAAACTGAGACAAGCAAAATTTCTTTTGATGTAAATCGTTCGGACAACTGCTGGAAACGCCGAAAAACGATTAAATTTAATTTTTCTTCAAAAATTTATTTTCGTTATTTTTCGAGTCCAGAATCACATTCTGAACACTATTTTGTTATAAAAATTATTTGTGAGACTTACAGAAACTGAGACAAGCAAAATTTATTTTGATGTAAATCGTTCGGACAACTGCTGGAAACGCCGAAAAACGATTAAATTTAATTTTTCTTCAAAAATTTATTTTCGTTATTTTCGAGTCCAGAATCCCATTCTGAACACTATTTTGTTATGAAAATTATTTGTGAGACTTACAGAAACTGAAAACGATTAAATTTAATTTTTCTTTAAAAATTCATTTTCGTTTTTTTTCGAGTCCAGAATCACATTCTGAACACTATTTTGTTATAAAAATTATTTGTGAGACTTACAGAAACTGAGACAAGCAAAATTTTTATTTGATTAAAATCGTTCGGACAACTGCTGGAAACGCCGAAAAACGATTAAATTTAATTTTTCTTCCAAAATTTATTTTCGTTTATTTTCGAGTCCAGAATCACATTCTGAACACTATTTTGTTATAAAAATTATTTGTGAGACTTACAGAAACTGAGACAAGCAAAATTTCTTTTGATGTAAATCGTTCGGACAACTGCTGGAAACGCCGAAAAACGATTAAATTTAATTTTTCTTCAAAAATTTATTTTCGTTTTTTTTCGAGTCCAGAATCACATTCTGAACACTATTTTGTTATAAAAATTATTTGTGAGACTTACAGAAACTGAGACAAGCAAAATTTCTTTTGATGTAAATCGTTCGGACAACTGCTGGAAACGCCGAAAAACGATTAAATTTGATTTTTCTTCAAAAATTCATTTTCGTTATTTTCGTGTCCAGAATCCCATTCTGAACACTATTTTGTTATGAAAATTATTTGTGAGACTTACAGAAACTGAAAACGATTAAATTTAATTTTTCTTTAAAAATTCATTTTCGTTTTTTTTCGAGGCCAGAATCACATTCTGAACACTATTTTGTTATAAAAATTATTTGTGAGACTTACAGAAACTGAGACACGCAAAATTTCTTTTGATGTAAATCGTTCGGACAACTGCTGGAAACGCCGAAAAACGATTAAATTTAATTTTTCTTCAAAAATTTATTTTCGTTTTTTTTCGAGTCCAGAATCACATTCTGAACACTATTTTGTTATAAAAATTATTTGTGAGACTTACAGAAACTGAGACAAGCAAAATTTCTTTTGATGTAAATCGTTCGGACAACTGCTGGAAACGCCGAAAAACGATTAAATTTAATTTTTCTTTAAAAATTTATTTTCGTTTTTTTTCGAGTCCAGAATCACATTCTGAACACTATTTTGTTATAAAAATTACTTGTGAGACTTACAGAAACTGAGACAAGCAAAATTTATTTTGATGTAAATCGTTCGGACAACTGCTGGAAACGCCGAAAAACGATTAAATTTAATTTTTCTTTAAAAATTTATTTTCGTTTTTTTTCGAGTCCAGAATCACATTCTGAACACTATTTTGTTATAAAAATTATTTGTGAGACTTACAGAAACTGAGACAAGCAAAATTTCTTTTGATTAAAATCGTTCGGACAACTGCTGGAAACGCCGAAAAACGATTAAATTTAATTTTTCTTCAAAAATTTATTTTCGTTATTTTCGAGTCCAGAATCCCATTCTGAACACTATTTTGTTATGAAAATTATTTGTGAGACTTACAGAAACTGAAAACGATTAAATTTAATTTTTCTTTAAAAATTCATTTTCGTTTTTTTTCGAGTCCAGAATCACATTCTGAACACTATTTTGTTATAAAAATTATTTGTGAGACCTACAGAAACTGAGACAAGCAAAATTTTTATTTGATTAAAATCATTCGGACAACTGCTGGAAACGCCGAAAAACGATTAAATTTAATTTTTCTTCCAAAATTTATTTTCGTTTATTTTCGAGTCCAGAATCACATTCTGAACACTATTTTGTTATAAAAATTATTTGTGAGACTTACAGAAACTGAGACAAGCAAAATTTCTTTTGATTAAAATCGTTCGGACAACTGCTGGAAACGCCGAAAAACGATTAAATTTAATTTTTCTTCCAAAATTTATTTTCGTTTATTTTCGAGTCCAGAATCACATTCTGAACACTATTTTGTTATAAAAATTATTTGTGAGACTTACAGAAACTGAGACAAGCAAAATTTCTTTTGATGTAAATCGTTCGGACAACTGCTGGAAACGCCGAAAAACGATTAAATTTAATTTTTCTTCAAAAATTTATTTTCGTTTTTTTTCGAGTCCAGAATCACATTCTGAACACTATTTTGTTATAAAAATTATTTGTGAGACTTACAGAAACTGAGACAAGCAAAATTTCTTTTGATGTAAATTGTTCGGACAACTGCTGGAAACGCCGAAAAACGATTAAATTTGATTTTTCTTCAAAAATTCATTTTTGTTATTTTCGTGTCCAGAATCCCATTCTGAACACTATTTTGTTATGAAAATTATTTGTAAAACTTACAGAAACTGAAAACGATTAAATTTAATTTTTCTTTAAAAATTCATTTTCGTTTATTTTCGAGTCCAGAATCACATTCTGAACACAATTTTGTTATAAAAATTATTTGTGAGACTTACAGAAACTGAGACAAGCAAAGTTTCTTTTGATGTAAATCGTTCGGACAACTGCTGGAAACGCCGAAAAACGATTAAATTTGATTTTTCTTCAAAAATTCATTTTCGTTATTTTCGTGTTCAGAATCCCATTCTGAACACTATTTTGTTTTGAAAATTATTTGTGAGACTTACAGAAACTGAAAACGATTAAATTTAATTTTTCTTTAAAAATTCATTTTCGTTTTTTTTTTCGAGTCCAGAATCACATTCTGAACACTATTTTGTTATAAAAATTATTTGTGAGACTTACAGAAACTGAGACAAGCAAAATTTCTTTTGATTAAAATCGTTCGGACAACTGCTGGAAACGCCGAAAAACGATTAAATTTAATTTTTCTTCCAAAATTTATTTTCGTTTATTTTCGAGTCCAGAATCACATTCTGAACACTATTTTGTTATAAAAATTATTTGTGAGACTTACAGAAACTGAGACAAGCAAAATTTCTTTTGATGTAAATCGTTCGGACAACTGCTGGAAACGCCGAAAAACGATTAAATTTAATTTTTCTTCAAAAATTTATTTTCGTTTTTTTTCGAGTCCAGAATCACATTCTGAACACTATTTTGTTATAAAAATTATTTGTGAGACTTACAGAAACTGAGACAAGCAAAATTTCTTTTGATGTAAATCGTTCGGACAACTGCTGGAAACGCCGAAAAACGATTAAATTTAATTTTTCTTCAAAAATTTATTTTCGTTTTTTTTCGAGTCCAGAATCACATTCTGAACACTATTTTGTTATAAACATTATTTGTGAGACTTACAGAAACTGAGACAAGCAAAATTTCTTTTGATGTAAATCGTTCGGACAACTGCTGGAAACGCCGAAAAACGATTAAATTTAATTTTTCTTCAAAAATTTATTTTCGTTTTTTTTCGAGTCCAGAATCACATTCTGAACACTATTTTGTTATAAAAATTATTTGTGAGACTTACAGAAACTGAGACAAGCAAAATTTCTTTTGATTAAAATCGTTCGGACAACTGCTGGAAACGCCGAAAAACGATTAAATTTAATTTTTCTTCAAAAATATATTTTCGTTATTTTCGAGTCCAGAATCCCATTCTGAACACTATTTTGTTATGAAAATTATTTGTGAGACTTACAGAAACTGAAAACGATTAAATTTAATTTTTCTTTAAAAATTCATTTTCGTTTTTTTTCGAGTCCAGAATCACATTCTGAACACAATTTTGTTATAAAAATTATTTGTGAGACTTACAGAAACTGAGACACGCAAAATTTCTTTTGATGTAAATCGTTCGGACAACTGCTGGAAACGCCGAAAAACGATTATATTTAATTTTTCTTCAAAAATTTATTTTCGTTTTTTTTCGAGTCCAGAATCACATTCTGAACACTATTTTGTTATAAAAATTATTTGTGAGACTTACAGAAACTGAGACAAGCAAAATTTCTTTTGATGTAAATCGTTCGGACAACTGCTGGAAACGCCGAAAAACGATTAAATTTAATTTTTCTTTAAAAATTTATTTTCGTTTTTTTTCGAGTCCAGAATCACATTCTGAACACTATTTTGTTATAAAAATTACTTGTGAGACTTACAGAAACTGAGACAAGCAAAATTTATTTTGATGTAAATCGTTCGGACAACTGCTGGAAACGCCGAAAAACGATTAAATTTAATTTTTCTTTAAAAATTTATTTTCGTTTTTTTTCGAGTCCAGAATCACATTCTGAACACTATTTTGTTATAAAAATTATTTGTGAGACTTACAGAAACTGAGACAAGCAAAATTTCTTTTGATTAAAATCGTTCGGACAACTGCTGGAAACGCCGAAAAACGATTAAATTTAATTTTTCTTCAAAAATTTATTTTCGTTATTTTCGAGTCCAGAATCCCATTCTGAACACTATTTTGTTATGAAAATTATTTGTGAGACTTACAGAAACTGAAAACGATTAAATTTAATTTTTCTTTAAAAATTCATTTTCGTTTTTTTTCGAGTCCAGAATCACATTCTGAACACTATTTTGTTATAAAAATTATTTGTGAGACCTACAGAAACTGAGACAAGCAAAATTTTTATTTGATTAAAATCGTTCGGACAACTGCTGGAAACGCCGAAAAACGATTAAATTTAATTTTTCTTCCAAAATTTATTTTCGTTTATTTTCGAGTCCAGAATCACATTCTGAACACTATTTTGTTATAAAAATTATTTGTGAGACTTACAGAAACTGAGACAAGCAAAATTTCTTTTGATTAAAATCGTTCGGACAACTGCTGGAAACGCCGAAAAACGATTAAATTTAATTTTTCTTCCAAAATTTATTTTCGTTTATTTTCGAGTCCAGAATCACATTCTGAACACTATTTTGTTATAAAAATTATTTGTGAGACTTACAGAAACTGAGACAAGCAAAATTTCTTTTGATGTAAATCGTTCGGACAACTGCTGGAAACGCCGAAAAACGATTAAATTTAATTTTTCTTAAAAAATTTATTTTCGTTATTTTTCGAGTCCAGAATCACATTCTGAACACTATTTTGTTATAAAAATTATTTGTGAGACTTACAGAAACTGAGACAAGCAAAATTTATTTTGATGTAAATCGTTCGGACAACTGCTGGAAACGCCGAAAAACGATTAAATTTAATTTTTCTTCAAAAATTTATTTTCGTTATTTTCGAGTCCAGAATCCCATTCTGAACACTATTTTGTTATGAAAATTATTTGTGAGACTTACAGAAACTGAAAACGATTAAATTTAATTTTTCTTTAAAAATTTATTTTCGTTTTTTTTCGAGTCCAGAATCACATTCTGAACACTATTTTGTTATAAAAATTATTTGTGAGACTTACAGAAACTGAGACAAGCAAAATTTTTATTTGATTAAAATCGTTCGGACAACTGCTGGAAACGCCGAAAAACGATTAAATTTAATTTTTCTTCCAAAATTTATTTTCGTTTATTTTCGAGTCCAGAATCACATTCTGAACACTATTTTGTTATAAAAATTATTTGTGAGACTTACAGAAACTGAGACAAGCAAAATTTCTTTTGATGTAAATCGTTCGGACAACTGCTGGAAACGCCGAAAAACGATTAAATTTAATTTTTCTTCAAAAATTTATTTTCGTTTTTTTTCGAGTCCAGAATCACATTCTGAACACTATTTTGTTATAAAAATTATTTGTGAGACTTACAGAAACTGAGACAAGCAAAATTTCTTTTGATGTAAATCGTTCGGACAACTGCTGGAAACGCCGAAAAACGATTAAATTTAATTTTTCTTTAAAAATTTATTTTCGTTTTTTTTCGAGTCCAGAATCACATTCTGAACACTATTTTGTTATAAAAATTACTTGTGAGACTTACAGAAACTGAGACAAGCAAAATTTATTTTGATGTAAATCGTTCGGACAACTGCTGGAAACGCCGAAAAACGATTAAATTTAATTTTTCTTTAAAAATTTATTTTCGTTTTTTTTCGAGTCCAGAATCACATTCTGAACACTATTTTGTTATAAAAATTATTTGTGAGACTTACAGAAACTGAGACAAGCAAAATTTCTTTTGATTAAAATCGTTCGGACAACTGCTGGAAACGCCGAAAAACGATTAAATTTAATTTTTCTTCAAAAATTTATTTTCGTTATTTTCGAGTCCAGAATCCCATTCTGAACACTATTTTGTTATGAAAATTATTTGTGAGACTTACAGAAACTGAAAACGATTAAATTTAATTTTTCTTTAAAAATTCATTTTCGTTTTTTTTCGAGTCCAGAATCACATTCTGAACACTATTTTGTTATAAAAATTATTTGTGAGACTTACAGAAACTGAGACAAGCAAAATTTTTATTTGATTAAAATCGTTCGGACAACTGCTGGAAACGCCGAAAAACGATTAAATTTAATTTTTCTTCCAAAATTTATTTTCGTTTATATTCGAGTCCAGAATCACATTCTGAACACTATTTTGTTATAAAAATTATTTGTGAGACTTACAGAAACTGAGACAAGCAAAATTTCTTTTGATGTAAATCGTTCGGACAACTGCTGGAAACGCCGAAAAACGATTAAATTTAATTTTTCTTCAAAAATTTATTTTCGTTTTTTTTCGAGTCCAGAATCACATTCTGAACACTATTTTGTTATAAAAATTATTTCTGAGACTTACAGAAACTGAGACAAGCAAAATTTCTTTTGATGTAAATCGTTCGGACAACTGCTGGAAACGCCGAAAAACGATTAAATTTGATTTTTCTTCAAAAATTCATTTTCGTTATTTTCGTGTCCAGAATCCCATTCTGAACACTATTTTGTTATGAAAATTATTTGTGAGACTTACAGAAACTGAAAACGATTAAATTTAATTTTTCTTTAAAAATTCATTTTCGTTTTTTTTCGAGGCCAGAATCACATTCTGAACACTATTTTGTTATAAAAATTATTTGTGAGACTTACAGAAACTGAGACAAGCAAAATTTCTTTTGATGTAAATCGTTCGGACAACTGCTGGAAACGCCGAAAAACGATTAAATTTAATTTTTCTTAAAAAATTTATTTTCGTTATTTTTCGAGTCCAGAATCACATTCTGAACACTATTTTGTTATAAAAATTATTTGTGAGACTTACAGAAACTGAGACAAGCAAAATTTATTTTGATGTAAATCGTTCGGACAACTGCTGGAAACGCCGAAAAACGATTAAATTTAATTTTTCTTCAAAAATTTATTTTCGTTATTTTCGAGTCCAGAATCCCATTCTGAACACTATTTTGTTATGAAAATTATTTGTGAGACTTACAGAAACTGAAAACGATTAAATTTAATTTTTCTTTAAAAATTCATTTTCGTTTTTTTTCGAGTCCAGAATCACATTCTGAACACTATTTTGTTATAAAAATTATTTGTGAGACTTACAGAAACTGAGACAAGCAAAATTTTTATTTGATTAAAATCGTTCGGACAACTGCTGGAAACGCCGAAAAACGATTAAATTTAATTTTTCTTCCAAAATTTATTTTCGTTTATTTTCGAGTCCAGAATCACATTCTGAACACTATTTTGTTATAAAAATTATTTGTGAGACTTACAGAAACTGAGACAAGCAAAATTTCTTTTGATGTAAATCGTTCGGACAACTGCTGGAAACGCCGAAAAACGATTAAATTTAATTTTTCTTCAAAAATTTATTTTCGTTTTTTTTCGAGTCCAGAATCACATTCTGAACACTATTTTGTTATAAAAATTATTTGTGAGACTTACAGAAACTGAGACAAGCAAAATTTCTTTTGATGTAAATCGTTCGGACAACTGCTGGAAACGCCGAAAAACGATTAAATTTAATTTTTCTTTAAAAATTTATTTTCGTTTTTTTTCGAGTCCAGAATCACATTCTGAACACTATTTTGTTATAAAAATTACTTGTGAGACTTACAGAAACTGAGACAAGCAAAATTTATTTTGATGTAAATCGTTCGGACAACTGCTGGAAACGCCGAAAAACGATTAAATTTAATTTTTCTTTAAAAATTTATTTTCGTTTTTTTTCGAGTCCAGAATCACATTCTGAACACTATTTTGTTATAAAAATTATTTGTGAGACTTACAGAAACTGAGACAAGCAAAATTTCTTTTGATTAAAATCGTTCGCACAACTGCTGGAAACGCCGAAAAACGATTAAATTTAATTTTTCTTCAAAAATTTATTTTCGTTATTTTCGAGTCCAGAATCCCATTCTGAACACTATTTTGTTATGAAAATTATTTGTGAGACTTACAGAAACTGAAAACGATTAAATTTAATTTTTCTTTAAAAATTCATTTTCGTTTTTTTTCGAGTCCAGAATCACATTCTGAACACTATTTTGTTATAAAAATTATTTGTGAGACTTACAGAAACTGAGACAAGCAAAATTTTTATTTGATTAAAATCGTTCGGACAACTGCTGGAAACGCCGAAAAACGATTAAATTTAATTTTTCTTCCAAAATTTATTTTCGTTTATATTCGAGTCCAGAATCACATTCTGAACACTATTTTGTTATAAAAATTATTTGTGAGACTTACAGAAACTGAGACAAGCAAAATTTCTTTTGATGTAAATCGTTCGGACAACTGCTGGAAACGCCGAAAAACGATTAAATTTAATTTTTCTTCAAAAATTTATTTTCGTTTTTTTTCGAGTCCAGAATCACATTCTGAACACTATTTTGTTATAAAAATTATTTCTGAGACTTACAGAAACTGAGACAAGCAAAATTTCTTTTGATGTAAATCGTTCGGACAACTGCTGGAAACGCCGAAAAACGATTAAATTTGATTTTTCTTCAAAAATTCATTTTCGTTATTTTCGTGTCCAGAATCCCATTCTGAACACTATTTTGTTATGAAAATTATTTGTGAGACTTACAGAAACTGAAAACGATTAAATTTAATTTTTCTTTAAAAATTCATTTTCGTTTTTTTTCGAGGCCAGAATCACATTCTGAACACTATTTTGTTATAAAAATTATTTGTGAGACTTACAGAAACTGAGACAAGCAAAATTTCTTTTGATGTAAATCGTTCGGACAACTGCTGGAAACGCCGAAAAACGATTAAATTTAATTTTTCTTCAAAAATTTATTTTCGTTTTTTTTCGAGTCCAGAATCACATTCTGAACACTATTTTGTTATAAAAATTATTTGTGAGACTTACAGAAACTGAGACAAGCAAAATTTCTTTTGATGTAAATCGTTCGGACAACTGCTGGAAACGCCGAAAAACGATTAAATTTGATTTTTCTTCAAAAATTCATTTTCGTTATTTTCGTGTCCAGAATCCCATTCTGAACACTATTTTGTTATGAAAATTATTTGTGAGACTTACAGAAACTGAAAACGATTAAATTTAATTTTTCTTTAAAAATTCATTTTCGTTTTTTTTCGAGTCCAGAATCACATTCTGAACACTATTTTGTTATAAAAATTATTTGTGAGACTTACAGAAACTGAGACAAGCAAAATTTTTTTTGATTAAAATCGTTCGGACAACTGCTGGAAACGCCGAAAAACGATTAAATTTAATTTTTCTTCAAAAATTTATTTTCGTTTTTTTTCGAGCCCAGAATCACATTCTGAACACTATTTTGTTATAAAAATTATTTGTGAGACTTACAGAAACTGAGACAAGCAAAATTTCTTTTGATGTAAATCGTTCGGACAACTGCTGGAAACGCCGAAAAACGATTAAATTTAATTTTTCTTCAAAAATTTATTTTCGTTTTTTTTCGAGTCCAGAATCACATTCTGAACACTATTTTGTTATAAAAATTATTTGTGAGACTTACAGAAACTGAGACAAGCAAAATTTCTTTTGATGTAAATCGTTCGGACAACTGCTGGAAACGCCAAAAAACGATTAAATTTAATTTTTCTTCAAAAATTTATTTTCGTTTTTTTTCGAGTCCAGAATCACATTCTGAACACTATTTTGTTATAAAAATTATTTGTGAGACTTACAGAAACTGAGACAAGCAAAATTTCTTTTGATTAAAATCGTTCGGACAACTGCTGGAAACGCCGAAAAACGATTAAATTTAATTTTTCTTCCAAAATTTATTTTCGTTTATTTTCGAGTCCAGAATCACATTCTGAACACTATTTTGTTATAAAAATTATTTGTGAGACTTACAGAAACTGAGACAAGCAAAATTTCTTTTGATGTAAATCGTTCGGACAACTGCTGGAAACGCCGAAAAACGATTAAATTTAATTTTTCTTCAAAAATTTATTTTCGTTTTTTTTCGAGTCCAGAATCACATTCTGAACACTATTTTGTTATAAAAATTATTTGTGAGACTTACAGAAACTGAGACAAGCAAAATTTATTTTGATGTAAATCGTTCGGACAACTGCTGGAAACGCCGAAAAACGATTAAATTTAATTTTTCTTCAAAAATTTATTTTCGTTTTTTTTCGAGTCCAGAATCACATTCTGAACACTATTTTGTTATAAAAATTATTTGTGAGACTTACAGAAACTGAGACAAGCAAAATTTCTTTTGATGTAAATCGTTCGGACAACTGCTGGAAACGCCGAAAAACGATTAAATTTAATTTTTCTTCAAAAATTTATTTTCGTTTTTTTTTGAGTCCAGAATCACATTCTGAACACTATTTTGTTATAAAAATTATTTGTGAGACTTACAGAAACTGAGACAAGCAAAATTTCTTTTGATGTAAATCGTTCGGACAACTGCTGGAAACGCCGAAAAACGATTAAATTTGATTTTTCTTCAAAAATTCATTTTCGTTATTTTCGTGTCCAGAATCCCATTCTGAACACTATTTTGTTATGAAAATTATTTGTGAGACTTACAGAAACTGAAAACGATTAAATTTAATTTTTCTTTAAAAATTCATTTTCGTTTTTTTTCGAGTCCAGAATCACATTCTGAACACTATTTTGTTATAAAAATTATTTGTGAGACTTACAGAAACTGAGACAAGCAAAATTTTTTTTGATTAAAATCGTTCGGACAACTGCTGGAAACGCCGAAAAACGATTAAATTTAATTTTTCTTCAAAAATTTATTTTCGTTTTTTTTCGAGTCCAGAATCACATTCTGAACACTATTTTGTTATAAAAATTATTTGTGAGACTTACAGAAACTGAGACAAGCAAAATTTCTTTTGATGTAAATCGTTCGGACAACTGCTGGAAACGCCGAAAAACGATTAAATTTAATTTTTCTTCAAAAATTTATTTTCGTTTTTTTTCGAGTCCAGAATCACATTCTGAACACTATTTTGTTATAAAAATTATTTGTGAGACTTACAGAAACTGAGACAAGCAAAATTTCTTTTGATGTAAATCGTTCGGACAACTGCTGGAAACGCCAAAAAACGATTAAATTTAATTTTTCTTCAAAAATTTATTTTCGTTTTTTTTCGAGTCCAGAATCACATTCTGAACACTATTTTGTTATAAAAATTATTTGTGAGACTTACAGAAACTGAGACAAGCAAAATTTCTTTTGATTAAAATCGTTCGGACAACTGCTGGAAACGCCGAAAAACGATTAAATTTAATTTTTCTTCCAAAATTTATTTTCGTTTATTTTCGAGTCCAGAATCACATTCTGAACACTATTTTGTTATAAAAATTATTTGTGAGACTTACAGAAACTGAGACAAGCAAAATTTCTTTTGATGTAAATCGTTCGGACAACTGCTGGAAACGCCGAAAAACGATTAAATTTAATTTTTCTTCAAAAATTTATTTTCGTTTTTTTTCGAGTCCAGAATCACATTCTGAACACTATTTTGTTATAAAAATTATTTGTGAGACTTACAGAAACTGAGACAAGCAAAATTTATTTTGATGTAAATCGTTCGGACAACTGCTGGAAACGCCGAAAAACGATTAAATTTAATTTTTCTTCAAAAAATTATTTTCGTTTTTTTTCGAGTCCAGAATCACATTCTGAACACTATTTTGTTATAAAAATTATTTGTGAGACTTACAGAAACTGAGACAAGCAAAATTTCTTTTGATGTAAATCGTTCGGACAACTGCTGGAAACGCCGAAAAACGATTAAATTTAATTTTTCTTCAAAAATTTATTTTCGTTTTTTTTCGAGTCCAGAATCACATTCTGAACACTATTTTGTTATAAAAATTATTTGTGAGACTTACAGAAACTGAGACAAGCAAAATTTCTTTTGATGTAAATCGTTCGGACAACTGCTGGAAACGCCGAAAAACGATTAAATTTGATTTTTCTTCAAAAATTCATTTTCGTTATTTTCGTGTCCAGAATCCCATTCTGAACACTATTTTGTTATGAAAATTATTTGTGAGACTTACAGAAACTGAAAACGATTAAATTTAATTTTTCTTTAAAAATTCATTTTCGTTTTTTTTCGAGTCCAGAATCACATTCTGAACACTATTTTGTTATAAAAATTATTTGTGAGACTTACAGAAACTGAGACAAGCAAAATTTTTTTTGATTAAAATCGTTCGGACAACTGCTGGAAACGCCGAAAAACGATTAAATTTAATTTTTCTTCAAAAATTTATTTTCGTTTTTTTTCGAGTCCAGAATCACATTCTGAACACTATTTTGTTATAAAAATTATTTGTGAGACTTACAGAAACTGAGACAAGCAAAATTTCTTTTGATGTAAATCGTTCGGACAACTGCTGGAAACGCCGAAAAACGATTAAATTTAATTTTTCTTCAAAAATTTATTTTCGTTTTTTTTCGAGTCCAGAATCACATTCTGAACACTATTTTGTTATAAAAATTATTTGTGAGACTTACAGAAACTGAGACAAGCAAAATTTCTTTTGATGTAAATCGTTCGGACAACTGCTGGAAACGCCAAAAAACGATTAAATTTAATTTTTCTTCAAAAATTTATTTTCGTTTTTTTTCGAGTCCAGAATCACATTCTGAACACTATTTTGTTATAAAAATTAATTGTGAGACTTACAGAAACTGAGACAAGCAAAATTTTTTTTGATTAAAATCGTTCGGACAACTGCTGGAAACGCCGAAAAACGATTAAATTTAATTTTTCTTCAAAGATTTATTTTCGTGTTTTTTTTCGAGTCCAGAATCACATTCTGAACACTATTTTGTTATAAAAATTATTTGTGGGACTTACAGAAACTGAGACAAGCAAAATTTCTTTTGATGTAAATCGTTCGGACAACTGCTGGAAACGCCGAAAAACGATTAAATTTAATTTTTCTTCAAAAATTTATTTTCGTTTTTTTTCGAGTCCAGAATCACATTCTGAACACTATTTTGTTATAAAAATTATTTGTGAGACTTACAGAAACTGAGACAAGCAATATTTCTTTTGATGTAAATCGTTCGGACAACTGCTGGAAACGCCAAAAAACGATTAAATTTAATTTTACTTCAAAAATTTATTTTCGTTTTTTTTCGAGTCCAGAATCACATTCTGAACAGTATTTTGTTATAAAAATTATTTGTGAGACTTACAGAAACTGAGACAAGCAAAATTTTTTTTGATTAAAATCGTTCGGACAACTGCTGGAAACGCCGAAAAACGATTAAATTTAATTTTTCTTCAAAAATTTATTTTCGTGTTTTTTTTCGAGTCCAGAATCACATTCTGAACACTATTTTGTTATAAAAATTATTTGTGAGACTTACAGAAACTGAGACAAGCAAAATTTCTTTTGATGTAAATCGTTCGGACAACTGCTGGAAACGCCGAAAAACGATTAAATTTAATTTTTCTTCAAAAATTTATTTTCGTTTTTTTTCGAGTCCAGAATCACATTCTGAACACTATTTTGTTATAAAAATTATTTGTGAGACTTACAGAAACTGAGACAAGCAAAATTTCTTTTGATGTAAATCGTTCGGACAACTGCTGGAAACGCCAAAAAACGATTAAATTTAATTTTTCATCAAAAAATTATTTTCGTTTTTTTTCGAGTCCAGAATCACATTCTGAACACTATTTTGTTATTAATATTATTTGTGAGACTTACAGAAACTGAGACAAGCAAAATTTCTTTTGATGTAAATCGTTCGGACAACTGCTGGAAACGCCGAAAAACGATTAAATTTGATTTTTCTTCAAAAATTCATTTTCGTTATTTTCGTGTCCAGAATCCCATTCTGAACACTATTTTGTTATGAAAATTATTTGTGAGACTTACAGAAACTGAAAACGATTAAATTTAATTTTTCTTTAAAAATTCATTTTCGTTTTTTTTCGAGTCCAGAATCACATTCTGAACACTATTTTGTTATAAAAATTATTTGTGAGACTTACAGAAACTGAGACAAGCAAAATTTCTTTTGATTAAAATCGTTCGGACAACTGCTGGAAACGCCGAAAAACGATTAAATTTAATTTTTCTTCAAAAATTTATTTTCGTTTATTTTCGAGTCCAGAATCACATTCTGAACACTATTTTGTTATAAAAATTATTTATGAGACTTACAGAAACTGAGACAAGCAAAATTTCTTTTGATGTAAATCGTTCGGACAACTGCTGGAAACGCCAAAAAACGATTAAATTTAATTTTTCTTCAAAAATTTATTTTCGTTTTTTTTCGAGTCCAGAATCACATTCTGAACACTATTTTGTTATAAAAATTATTTGTGAGACTTACAGAAACTGAGACAAGCAAAATTTTTTTTGATTAAAATCGTTCGGACAACTGCTGGAAACGCCGAAAAACGATTAAATTTAATTTTTCTTCAAAAATTTATTTTCGTGTTTTTTTTCGAGTCCAGAATCACATTCTGAACACTATTTTGTTATAAAAATTATTTGTGAGACTCACAGAAACTGAGACAAGCAAAATTTCTTTTGATGTAAATCGTTCGGACAACTGCTGGAAACGCCGAAAAACGATTAAATTTAATTTTTCTTCAAAAATTTATTTTCGTTTTTTTTCGAGTCCAGAATCACATTCTGAACACTATTTTGTTATAAAAATTATTTGTGAGACTTACAGAAACTGAGACAAGCAATATTTCTTTTGATGTAAATCGTTCGGACAACTGCTGGAAACGCCAAAAAACGATTAAATTTAATTTTTCTTCAAAAATTTATTTTCGTTTTTTTTCGAGTCCAGAATCACATTCTGAACACTATTTTGTTATAAAAATTATTTGTGAGACTTACAGAAACTGAGACAAGCAAAATTTTTTTTGATTAAAATCGTTCGGACAACTGCTGGAAACGCCGAAAAACGATTAAATTTAATTTTTCTTCAAAAATTTATTTTCGTGTTTTTTTTCGAGTCCAGAATCACATTCTGAACACTATTTTGTTATAAAAAATATTTGTGAGACTTACAGAAACTGAGACAAGCAAAATTTCTTTTGATGTAAATCGTTCGGACAACTGCTGGAAACGCCGAAAAACGATTAAATTTAATTTTTCTTCAAAAATTTATTTTCGTTTTTTTTCGAGTCCAGAATCACATTCTGAACACTATTTTGTTATAAAAATTATTTGTGAGACTTACAGAAACTGAGACAAGCAAAATTTCTTTTGATGTAAATCGTTCGGACAACTGCTGGAAACGCCAAAAAACGATTAAATTTAATTTTTCTTCAAAAAATTATTTTCGTTTTTTTTCGAGTCCAGAATCACATTCTGAACACTATTTTGTTATTAATATTATTTGTGAGACTTACAGAAACTGAGACAAGCAAAATTTCTTTTGATGTAAATCGTTCAGACAACTGCTGGAAATGCCGAAAAACGATTAAATTTGATTTTTCTTCAAAAATTCATTTTCGTTATTTTCGTGTCCAGAATCCCATTCTGAACACTATTTTGTTATGAAAATTATTTGTGAGACTTACAGAAACTGAAAACGATTAAATTTAATTTTTCTTTAAAAATTCATTTTCGTTTTTTTTCGAGTCCAGAATCACATTCTGAACACTATTTTGTTATAAAAATTATTTGTGAGACTTACAGAAACTGAGACAAGCAAAATTTATTTTGATGTAAATCGTTCGGACAACTGCTGGAAACGCCGAAAAACGATTAAATTTGATTTTTCTTCAAAAATTCATTTTCGTAATTTTCGTGTCCAGAATCCCATTCTGAACACTATTTTGTGTGAAAATTATTTGTGAGACTTACAGAAACTGAAAACGATTAAATTTAATTTTTCTTTAAAAATTCATTTTCGTTTTTTTTCGAGTCCAGAATCACATTCTGAACACTATTTTGTTATAAAACTTATTTGTGAGACTTACAGAAACTGAGACAAGAAAATTTTCTTTTGATTAAAATCGTTCGGACAACTGATGGAAACGCCGAAAAACGATTAAATTTAATTTTTCTTCCAAAATTTATTTTCGGGTATTTTCGAGTCCAGAATCACATTCTGAACACTATTTTGTTATAAAAATTATTTGTGAGACTTACAGAAACTGTGACAAGCAAAATTTCTTTTGATGTAAATCGTTCGGACAACTGCTGGAAACGCCGAAAAACGATTAAATTTAATTTTTCTTCAAAAATTTATTTTCGTTTTTTTTCGAGTCCAGAATCACATTCTGAACACTATTTTGTTATAAAAATTATTTGTGAGACTTACAGAAACTGAGACAAGCAATATTTCTTTTGATGTAAATCGTTCGGACAACTGCTGGAAACGCCAAAAAACGATTAAATTTAATTTTTCTTCAAAAATTTATTTTCGTTTTTTTTCGAGTCCAGAATCACATTCTGAACACTATTTTGTTATAAAAATTATTTGTGAGACTTACAGAAACTGAGACAAGCAAAATTTTTTTTGATCAAAATCGTTCGGACAACTGCTGGAAACGCCGAAAAACGATTAAATTTAATTTTTCTTTAAAAATTTATTTTCGTGTTTTTTTCGAGTCCAGAATCACATTCTGAACACTATTTTGTTATAAAAATTATTTGTGAGACTTACAGAAACTGAGACAAGCAAAATTTCTTTTGATGTAAATCGTTCGGACAACTGCTGGAAACGCCGAAAAACGATTAAATTTAATTTTTCTTCAAAAATTTATTTTCGTTTTTTTTCGAGTCCAGAATCACATTCTGAACACTATTTTGTTATAAAAATTATTTGTGAGACTTACAGAAACTGAGACAAGCAAAATTTCTTTTGATGTAAATCGTTCGGACAACTGCTGGAAACGCCGAAAAACGATTAAATTTAATTTTTCTTCAAAAATTTATTTTCGTTTTTTTTCGAGTCCAGAATCACATTCTGAACACTATTTTGTTATAAAAATTATTTGTGAGACTTACAGAAACTGAGACAAGCAATATTTCTTTTGATGTAAATCGTTCGGACAACTGCTGGAAACGCCAAAAAACGATTAAATTTAATTTTTCTTCAAAAATTTATTTTCGTTTTTTTTCGAGTCCAGAATCACATTCTGAACACTATTTTGTTATAAAAATTATTTGTGAGACTTACAGAAACTGAGACAAGCAAAATTTTTTTTGATTAAAATCGTTCGGACAACTGCTGGAAACGCCGAAAAACGATTAAATTTAATTTTTCTTCAAAAATTTATTTTCGTGTTTTTTTCGAGTCCAGAATCACATTCTGAACACTATTTTGTTATAAAAATTATTTGTGAGACTTACAGAAACTGAGACAAGCAAAATTTCTTTTGATGTAAATCGTTCGGACAACTGCTGGAAACGCCGAAAAACGATTAAATTTAATTTTTCTTCAAAAATTTATTTTCGTTTTTTTTCGAGTCCAGAATCACATTCTGAACACTATTTTGTTATAAAAATTACTTGTGAGACTTACAGAAACTGAGACAAGCAAAATTTCTTTTGATGTAAATCGTTCGGACAACTGCTGGAAACGCCAAAAAACGATTAAATTTAATTTTTCTTCAAAAAATTATTTTCGTTTTTTTTCGAGTCCAGAATCACATTCTGAACACTTTTTTGTTATTAATATTATTTGTGAGACTTACAGAAACTGAGACAAGCAAAATTTCTTTTGATGTAAATCGTTCGGACAACTGCTGGAAACGCCGAAAAACGATTAAATTTGATTTTTCTTCAAAAATTCATTTTCGTTATTTTCGTGTCCAGAATCCCATTCTGAACACTATTTTGTTATGAAAATTATTTGTGAGACTTACAGAAACTGAAAACGATTAAATTTAATTTTTCTTTAAAAATTCATTTTCGTTTTTTTTCGAGTCCAGAATCACATTCTGAACACTATTTTGTTATAAAAATTATTTGTGAGACTTACAGAAACTGAGACAAGCAAAATTTCTTTTGATTAAAATCGTTCGGACAACTGCTGGAAACGCCGAAAAACGATTAAATTTAATTTTTCTTCCAAAATTTATTTTCGTTTATTTTCGAGTCCAGAATCACATTCTGAACACTATTTTGTTATAAAAATTATTTGTGAGACTTACAGAAACTGTGACAAGCAAAATTTCTTTTGATGTAAATCGTTCGGACAACTGCTGGAAACGCCGAAAAACGATTAAATTTAATTTTTCTTCAAAAATTTATTTTCGTTTTTTTTCGAGTCCAGAATCACATTCTGAACACTATTTTGTTATAAAAATTATTTGTGAGACTTACAGAAACTGAGACTAGCAAAATTTCTTTTGATGTAAATCGTTCGGACAACTGCTGGAAACGCCGAAAAACGATTAAATTTAATTTTTCTTCAAAAATTTATTTTCGTTATTTTCGAGTCCAGAATCCCATTCTGAACACTATTTTGTTATGAAAATTATTTGTGAGACTTACAGAAACTGAAAACGATTAAATTTAATTTTTTTTAAAAATTCATTTTCGTTTTTTTTCGAGTCCAAAATCACATTCTGAACACAATTTTGTTATAAAAATTATTTGTGAGACTTACAGAAACTGAGACACGCAAAATTTCTTTTGATGTAAATCGTTCGGACAACTGCTGGAAACGCCGAAAAACGATTAAATTTAATTTTTCTTCAAAAATTTATTTTCGTTTTTTTTCGAGTCCAGAATCACATTCTGAACACTATTTTGTTATAAAAATTATTTGTGAGACTTACAGAAACTGAGACAAGCAAAATTTCTTTTGATGTAAATCGTTCGGACAACTGCTGGAAACGCCGAAAAACGATTAAATTTAATTTTTCTTTAAAAATTTATTTTCGTTTTTTTTCGAGTCCAGAATCACATTATGAACACTATTTTGTTATAAAAATTACTTGTGAGACTTACAGAAACTGAGACAAGCAAAATTTATTTTGATGTAAATCGTTCGGACAACTGCTGGAAACGCCGAAAAACGATTAAATTTAATTTTTCTTCAAAAATTTATTTTCGTTTTTTTTCGAGTCCAGAATCACATTCTGAACACTATTTTGTTATAAAAATTATTTGTGAGACTTACAGAAACTGAGACAAGCAAAATTTCTTTTGATGTAAATCGTTCGGACAACTGCTGGAAACGCCGAAAAACGATTAAATTTAATTTTTCTTTAAAAATTTATTTTCGTTTTTTTTCGAATCCAGAATCACATTCTGAACACTATTTTGTTATAAAAATTACTTGTGAGACTTACAGAAACTGAGACAAGCAAAATTTATTTTGATGTAAATCGTTCGGACAACTGCTGGAAACGCCGAAAAACGATTAAATTTAATTTTTCTTCAAAAATTTATTTTCGTTTTTTTTCGAGTCCAGAATCACATTCTGAACACTATTTTGCTATAAAAATTATTTGTGAGACTTACAGAAACTGAGACAAGCAAAATTCCTTTTGATGTAAATCGTTCGGACAACTGCTGGAAACGCCGAAAAACGATTAAATTTGATTTTTCTTCAAAAATTCATTTTCGTTATTTTCGTGTCCAGAATCCCATTCTGAACACTATTTTGTTATGAAAATTTCTTGTGAGACTTACAGAAACTGAAAACGATTAAATTTAATTTTTCTTTAAAAATTCATTTTCGTTTTTTTCGAGTCCAGAATCACATTCTGAACACTATTTTGTTATAAAAATTATTTGTGGGACTTACAGAAACTGAGACAAGCAAAATTTTTATTTGATTAAAATCGTTCGGACAACTGCTGGAAACGCCGAAAAACGATTAAATTTAATTTTTCTTCCAAAATTTATTTTCGTTTATTTTCGAGTCCAGAATCACATTCTGAACACTATTTTGTTATAAAAATTATTTGTGAGACTTACAGAAACTGAGACAAGCAAAATTTCTTTTGATGTAAATCGTTCGGACAACTGCTGGAAACGCCGAAAAACGATTAAATTTAATTTTTCTTCAAAAATTTATTTTCGTTTTTTTTCGAGTCCAGAATCACATTCTGAACACTATTTTGTTATAAAAATTATTTGTGAGACTTACAGAAACTGAGACAAGCAAAATTTCTTTTGATGTAAATCGTTCGGACAACTGCTGGAAACGCCGAAAAACGATTAAATTTGATTTTTCTTCAAAAATTCATTTTCGTTATTTTCGTGTCCAGAATCCCATTCTGAACACTATTTTGTTATGAAAATTATTTGTGAGACTTACAGAAACTGAGACAAGCAAAATTTCTTTTGATGTAAATCGTTCGGACAACTGCTGGAAACGCCGAAAAACGATTTAATTTAATTTTTCTTCAAAAATTTATTTTCGTTTTTTTTTCGAGTCCAGAATCACATTCTGAACACTATTTTGTTATTAAAATTATTTGTGAGACTTACAGAAACTGAAAACGATTAAATTTAATTTTTCTTTAAAAATTCATTTTCGTTTTTTTTCGAGTCCAGAATCACATTCTGAACACTATTTTGTTATAAAAATTATTTGTGAGACTTACAGAAACTGAGACAAGCAAAATTTCTTTTGATGTAAATCGTTCGGACAACTGCTGGAAACGCCGAAAAACGATTAAATTTAATTTTTCTTCAAAAATTTATTTTCGTTTTTTTTCGAGTCCAGAATCACATTCTGAACACTATTTTGTTATAAAAATTATTTGTGAGACTTACAGAAACTGAGACAAGCAAAATTTCTTTTGATGTAAATCGTTCGGACAACTGCTGGAAACGCCAAAAAACGATTAAATTTAATTTTTCTTCAAAAATTTATTTTCGTTTTTTTTCGAGTCCAGAATCACATTCTGAACACTATTTTTTTATTAATATTATTTGTGAGACTTACAGAAACTGAGACAAGCAAAATTTCTTTTGATGTAAATCGTTCGGACAACTGCTGGAAACGCCGAAAAACGATTAAATTTAATTTTTCTTCAAAAATTTATTTTCGTTTTTTTTCGAGTCCAGAATCACATTCTGAACACTATTTTGTTATAAAAATTATTTGTGAGACTTACAGAAACTGAGACAAGCAAAATTTCTTTTGATGTAAATCGTTCGGACAACTGCTGGAAACGCCGAAAAACGATTAAATTTGATTTTTCTTCAAAAATTCATTTTCGTTATTTTCGTGTCCAGAATCCCATTCTGAACACTATTTTGTTATGAAAATTATTTGTGAGACTTACAGAAACTGAAAACGATTAAATTTAATTTTTCTTTAAAAATTCATTTTCGTTTTTTTTCGAGTCCAGAATCACATTCTGAACACTATTTTGTTATAAAAATTATTTGTGAGACTTACAGAAACTGAGACAAGCAAAATTTCTTTTGATTAAAATCGTTCGGACAACTGCTGGAAACGCCGAAAAACGATTAAATTTAATTTTTCTTCCAAAATTTATTTTCGTTTATTTTCGAGTCCAGAATCACATTCTGAACACTATTTTGTTATAAAAATTATTTGTGAGACTTACAGAAACTGTGACAAGCAAAATTTCTTTTGATGTAAATCGTTCGGACAACTGCTGGAAACGCCGAAAAACGATTAAATTTAATTTTTCTTCAAAAATTTATTTTCGTTTTTTTTCGAGTCCAGAATCACATTCTGAACACTATTTTGTTATAAAAATTATTTGTGAGACTTACAGAAACTGAGACAAGCAAAATTTCTTTTGATGTAAATCGTTCGGACAACTGCTGGAAACGCCGAAAAACGATTAAATTTAATTTTTCTTCAAAAATTTATTTTCGTTTTTTTTCGAGTCCAGAATCACATTCTAAACACTATTTTGTTATAAAAATTATTTGTGAGACTTACAGAAACTGAGACAAGCAAAATTTCTTTTGATGTAAATCGTTCGGACAACTGCTGGAAACGCCGAAAAACGATTAAATTTGATTTTTCTTCAAAAATTCATTTTCGTTATTTTCGTGTCCAGAATCCCATTCTGAACACTATTTTGTTATGAAAATTATTTGTGAGACTTACAGAAACTGAAAACGATTAAATTTAATTTTTCTTTAAAAATTCATTTTCGTTTTTTTTTCGAGTCCAGAATCACATTCTGAACACTATTTTGTTATAAAAATTATTTGTGAGACTTACAGAAACTGAGACAAGCAAAATTTCTTTTGATTAAAATCGTTCGGACAACTGCTGGAAACGCCGAAAAACGATTAAATTTAATTTTTCTTCCAAAATTTATTTTCGTTTATTTTCGAGTCCAGAATCACATTCTGAACACTATTTTGTTATAAAAATTATTTGTGAGACTTACAGAAACTGTGACAAGCAAAATTTCTTTTGATGTAAATCGTTCGGACAACTGCTGGAAACGCCGAAAAACGATTAAATTGAATTTTTCTTCAAAAATTTATTTTCGTTTTTTTTAGAGTCCAGAATCACATTCTGAACACTATTTTGTTATAAAAATTATTTGTGAGACTTACAGAAACTGAGACAAGCAAAATTTCTTTTGATGTAAATCGTTCGGACAACTGCTGGAAACGCCGAAAAACGATTAAATTTAATTTTTCTTCAAAAATTTATTTTCGTTTTTTTTCGAGTCCAGAATCACATTCTGAACACTATTTTGTTATAAAAATTATTTGTGAGACTTACAGAAACTGAGACAAGCAAAATTTCTTTTGATGTAAATCGTTCGGACAACTGCTGGAAACGCCGAAAAACGATTTAATTTAATTTTTCTTCAAAAATTTATTTTCGTTTTTTTTCGAGTCCAGAATCACATTCTGAACACTATTTTGTTATAAAAATTATTTATGATACTTACAGAAACTGAGACAAGCAAAATTTCTTTTGATTAAAATCGTTCGGACAACTGCTGGAAACGCCGAAAAACGATTAAATTTAATTTTTCTTCAAAAATTTATTTTCGTTATTTTCGAGTCCAGAATCCCATTCTGAACACTATTTTGTTATGAAAATTATTTGTGAGACTTACAGAAACTGAAAACGATTAAATTTAATTTTTCTTTAAAAATTCATTTTCGTTTTTTTTCGAGTCCAGAATCACATTCTGAACACAATTTTGTTAAAAAAATTATTTGTGAGACTTACAGAAACTGAGACACGCAAAATTTCTTTTGATGTAAATCGTTCGGACAACTGCTGGAAACGCCGAAAAACGATTAAATTTAATTTTTCTTCAAAAATTTATTTTCGTTTTTTTTTCGAGTCCAGAATCACATTCTGAACACTATTTTGTTATAAAAATTATTTGTGAGACTTACAGAAACTGAGACAAGCAAAATTTCTTTTGATGTAAATCGGTCGGACAACTGCTGGAAACGCCGAAAAACGATTAAATTTAATTTTTCTTCAAAAATTTATTTTCGTTTTTTTTCGAGTCCAGAATCACATTCTGAACACTATTTTGTTATAAAAATTATTTGTGAGACTTACAGAAACTGAGACAAGCAAAATTTCTTTTGATGTAAATCGTTCGGACAACTGCTGGAAACGCCGAAAAACGATTAAATTTAATTTTTCTTCAAAAATTTATTTTCGTTTTTTTTCGAGTCCAGAATCACATTCTGAACACTATTTTGTTATAAAAATTATTTGTGAGACTTACAGAAACTGAGACAAGCAAAATTTCTTTTGATGTAAATCGTTCGGACAACTGCTGGAAACGCCGAAAAACGATTAAATTTAATTTTTCTTCAAAAATTTATTTTCGTTTTTTTTCGAGTCCAGAATCACATTCTGAACACTATTTTGTTATTAAAATTATTTGTGAGACTTACAGAAACTGAGACAAGCAAAATTTCTTTTGATGTAAATCGTTCGGACAACTGCTGGAAACGCCGAAAAACGATTAAATTTGATTTTTCTTCAAAAATTCATTTTCGTTATTTTCGTGTCCAGAATCCCATTCTGAACACTATTTTGTTATGAAAATTATTTGTGAGACTTACAGAAACTGAAAACGATTAAATTTAATTTTTCTTTAAAAATTCATTTTCGTTTTTTTTCGAGTCCAGAATCACATTCTGAACACTATTTTGTTATAAAAATTATTTATGAGACTTACAGAAACTGAGACAAGCAAAATTTCTTTTGATTAAAATCGTTCGGACAACTGCTGGAAACGCCGAAAAACGATTAAATTTATTTTTTCTTCAAAAATTTATTTTCGTTTTTTTTCGGTCCAGAATCACATTCTGAACACTATTTTGTTATAAAAATTATTTGTGAGACTTACAGAAACTGAGACAAGCAAAATTTCTTTTGATGTAAATCGTTCGGACAACTGCTGGAAACGCCGAAAAACGATTAAATTTAATTTTTCTTCAAAAATTTATTTTCGTTTTTTTTCGAGTCCAGAATCACATTCTGAACACTATTTTGTTATAAAAATTATTTATGAGACTTACAGAAACTGAGACAAGCAAAATTTCTTTTGATTAAAATCGTTCGGACAACTGCTGGAAACGCCGAAAAACGATTAAATTTAATTTTTCTTCAAAAATTTATTTTCGTTTTTTTTCGAGTCCAGAATCACATTCAGAACACTATTTTGTTATAAAAATTATTTGTGAGACTTACAGAAACTGAGACAAGCAAAATTTCTTTTGATGTAAATCGTTCGGACAACTGCTGGAAACGCCGAAAAACGATTAAATTTAATTTTTCTTCAAAAATTTATTTTCGTTTTTTTTCGAGTCCAGAATCACATTCTGAACACTATTTTGTTATAAAAATTATTTGTGAGACTTACAGAAACTGAGACAAGCAAAATTTCTTTTGATGTAAATCGTTCGGACAACTGCTGGAAACGCCGAAAAACGATTAAATTTAATTTTTCTTCAAAAATTTATTTTCGTTTTTTTTCGAGTCCAGAATCACATTCTGAACACTATTTTGTTATAAAAATTATTTGTGAGACTTACAGAAACTGAGACAAGCAAAATTTCTTTTGATGTAAATCGTTCGGACAACTGCTGGAAACGCCGAAAAACGATTAAATTTAATTTTTCTTCAAAAATTTATTTTCGTTTTTTTTCGAGTCCAGAATCACATTCTGAACACTATTTTGTTATAAAAATTATTTGTGAGACTTACAGAAACTGAGACAAGAAAAATTTCTTTTGATGTAAATCGTTCGGACAACTGCTGGAAACGCCGAAAAACGATTAAATTTAATTTTTCTTCAAAAATTTATTTTCGTTTTTTTTCGAGTCCAGAATCACATTCTGAACACTATTTTGTTACAAAAATTATTTGTGAGACTTACAGAAACTGAGACAAGCAAAATTTCTTTTGATGTAAATCGGTCGGACAACTGCTGGAAACGCCGAAAAACGATTAAATTTAATTTTTCTTCAAAAATTTATTTTCGTTTTTTTTCGAGTCCAGAATCACATTCTGAACACTATTTTGTTATAAAAATTATTTGTGAGACTTACAGAAACTGAGACAAGCAAAATTTCTTTTGATGTAAATCGTTCGGACAACTGCTGGAAACGCCGAAAAACGATTAAATTTAATTTTTCTTCAAAAATTTATTTTCGTTTTTTTTTCGAGCCCAGAATCACATTCTGAACACTATTTTGTTATAAAAATTATTTGTGAGACTTACAGAAACTGAGACAAGCAAAATTTCTTTTGATGTAAATCGTTCGGACAACTGCTGGAAACGCCGAAAAACGATTAAATTTAATTTTTCTTCAAAAATTTATTTTCGTTTTTTTTCGAGTCCAGAATCCCATTCTGAACACTATTTTGTTATTAAAATTATTTGTGAGACTTTCAGAAACTGAGACAAGCAAAATTTCTTTTTATGTAAATCGTTCGGACAACTGCTGGAAACGCCGAAAAACGATTAAATTTGATTTTTCTTCAAAAATTCATTTTCGTTATTTTCGTGTCCAGAATCCCATTCTGAACACTATTTTGTTATGAAAATTATTTGTGAGACTTACAGAAACTGAAAACGATTAAATTTAATTTTTCTTTAAAAATTCATTTTCGTTTTTTTTTCGAGTCCAGAATCACATTCTGAACACTATTTTGTTATAAAAATTATTTGTGAGACTTACAGAAACTGAGACAAGCAAAATTTCTTTTGATTAAAATCGTTCGGACAACTGCTGGATACGCCGAAAAACGATTAAATTTAATTTTTCTTCCAAAATTTATTTTCGTTTATTTTCGAGTCCAGAATCACATTCTGAACACTATTTTGTTATAAAAATTATTTGTGAGACTTACAGAAACTGTGACAAGCAAAATTTCTTTTGATGTAAATCGTTCGGACAACTGCTGGAAACGCCGAAAAACGATTAAATTTAATTTTTCTTCAAAAATTTATTTTCGTTTTTTTTCGAGTCCAGAATCACATTCTGAACACTATTTTGTTATAAAAATTATTTGTGAGACTTACAGAAACTGAGACAAGCAAAATTTCTTTTGATGTAAATCGTTCGGACAACTGCTGGAAACGCCGAAAAACGATTAAATTTAATTTTTCTTCAAAAATTTATTTTCGTTTTTTTTCGAGTCCAGAATCACATTCTGAACACTATTTTGTTATAAAAATTATTTGTGAGACTTACAGAAACTGAGACAAGCAAAATTTCTTTTGATGTAAATCGTTCGGACAACTGCTGGAAACGCCGAAAAACGATTTAATTTAATTTTTCTTCAAAAATTTATTTTCGTTTTTTTTCGAGTCCAGAATCACATTCTGAACATTTTGGTATAAAAATTATTTATGAGACTTACAGAAACTGAGACAAGCAAAATTTCTTTTGATTAAAATCGTTCGGACAACTGCTGGAAACGCCGAAAAACGATTAAATTTAATTTTTCTTCAAAAATTTATTTTCGTTATTTTCGAGTCCAGAATCCGATTCTGAACACTATTTTGTTATGAAAATTATTTGTGAGACTTACAGAAACTGAAAACGATTAAATTTAATTTTTCTTCAAAAATTTATTTTCGTTTTTTTTCGAGTCCAGAATCACATTCTGAACACTATTTTGTTACAAAAATTATTTGTGAGACTTACAGAAACTGAGACAAGCAAAATTTCTTTTGATGTAAATCGGTCGGACAACTGCTGGAAACGCCGAAAAACGATTAAATTTAATTTTTCTTCAAAAATTTATTTTCGTTTTTTTTCGAGTCCAGAATCACATTCTGAACACTATTTTGTTATAAAAATTATTTGTGAGACTTACAGAAACTGAGACAAGCAAAATTTCTTTTGATGTAAATCGTTCGGACAACTGCTGGAAACGCCGAAAAACGATTAAATTTAATTTTTCTTCAAAAATTTATTTTCGTTTTTTTTCGAGTCCAGAATCACATTCTGAACACTATTTTGTTATAAAAATTATTTGTGAGACTTACAGAAACTGAGACAAGCAAAATTTCTTTTGATGTAAATCGTTCGGACAACTGCTGGAAACGCCGAAAAACGATTAAATTTAATTTTTCTTCAAAAATTTATTTTCGTTTTTTTTCGAGTCCAGAATCACATTCTGAACACTACTTTGTTATTAAAATTATTTGTGAGACTTACAGAAACTGAGACAAGCAAAATTTCTTTTGATGTAAATCGTTCGGACAACTGCTGGAAACGCCGAAAAACGATTAAATTTGATTTTTCTTCAAAAATTCATTTTCGTTATTTTCGTGTCCAGAATCCCATTCTGAACACTATTTTGTTATGAAAATTATTTGTGAGACTTACAGAAACTGAAAACGATTAAATTTAATTTTTCTTTAAAAATTCATTTTCGTTTTTTTTCGAGTCCAGAATCACATTCTGAACACTATTTTGTTATAAAAATTATTTGTGAGACTTACAGAAACTGAGACAAGCAAAATTTCTTTTGATTAAAATCGTTCGGACAACTGCTGGAAACGCCGAAAAACGATTAAATTTAATTTTTCTTCCAAAATTTATTTTCGTTTATTTTCGAGTCCAGAATCACATTCTGAACACTATTTTGTTATAAAAATTATTTGTGAGACTTACAGAAACTGTGACAAGCAAAATTTCTTTTGATGTAAATCGTTCGGACAACTGCTGGAAACGCCGAAAAACGATTAAATTTAATTTTTCTTCAAAAATTTATTTTCGTTTTTTTTCGAGTCCAGAATCACATTCTGAACACTATTTTGTTATAAAAATTATTTGTGAGACTTACAGAAACTGAGACAAGCAAAATTTCTTTTGATGTAAATCGTTCGGACAACTGCTGGAAACGCCGAAAAACGATTAAATTTAATTTTTCTTCAAAAATTTATTTTCGTTTTTTTTCGAGTCCAGAATCACATTCTGAACACTATTTTGTTATAAAAATTATTTGTGAGACTTACAGAAACTGAGACAAACAAAATTTCTTTTGATGTAAATCGTTCGGACAACTGCTGGAAACGCCGAAAAACGATTTAATTTAATTTTTCTTCAAAAATTTATTTTCGTTTTTTTTCGAGTCCAGAATCACATTCTGAACACTATTTTGTTATAAAAATTATTTATGAGACTTACAGAAACTGAGACAAGCAAAATATCTTTTGATTAAAATCGTTCGGACAACTGCTGGAAACGCCGAAAAACGATTAAATTTAATTTTTCTTCAAAAATTTATTTTTGTTATTTTCGAGTCCAGAATCCCATTCTGAACACTATTTTGTTATGAAAATTATTTGTGAGACTTACAGAAACTGAAAACGATTAAATTTAATTTTTCTTTAAAAATTCATTTTTGTTTTTTTTCGAGTCCAGAATCACATTCTGAACACAATTTTGTTAAAAAAATTATTTGTGAGACTTACAGAAACTGAGACACGCAAAATTTCTTTTGATGTAAATCGTTCGGACAACTGCTGGAAACGCCGAAAAACGATTAAATTTAATTTTTCTTCAAAAATTTATTTTCGTTTTTTTTCGAGTCCAGAATCACATTCTGAACACTATTTTGTTGTTATAAAAATTATTTGTGAGACTTACAGAAACTGAGACAAGCAAAATTTCTTTTGATGTAAATCGGTCGGACAACTGCTGGAAACGCCGAAAAACGATTAAATTTAATTTTTCTTCAAAAATTTATTTTCGTTTTTTTTCGAGTCCAGAATCACATTCTGACACTATTTTGTTATAAAAATTATTTGTGAGACTTATAGAAACTGAGACAAGCAAAATTTATTTTGATGTAAATCGTTCGGACAACTGCTGGAAACGCCGAAAAACGATTAAATTTAATTTTTCTTCAAAAATTTATTTTCGTTTTTTTTCGAGTCCAGAATCACATTCTGAACACTATTTTGTTATAAAAATTATTTGTGAGA
Source organism: Ocypus olens (assembly GCA_910593695.2). Taxonomy (NCBI): domain Eukaryota; kingdom Metazoa; phylum Arthropoda; class Insecta; order Coleoptera; family Staphylinidae; genus Ocypus; species Ocypus olens. The sequence continues at coordinate 20,820,011 of OU343062.1, read as the reverse complement.
CTTACAGAAACTGAGACAAGCAAAATTTCTTTTGATGTAAATCGTTCGGACAACTGCTGGAAACGCCGAAAAACGATTAAATTTAATTTTTCTTCAAAAATTTATTTTCGTTTTTTTTCGAGTCCAGAATCACATTCTGAACACTATTTTGTTATTAAAATTATTTGTGAGACTTACAGAAACTGAGACAAGCAAAATTTCTTTTGATGTAAATCGTTCGGACAACTGCTGGAAACGCCGAAAAACGATTAAATTTGATTTTTCTTCAAAAATTCATTTTCGTTATTTTCGTGTCCAGAATCCCATTCTGAACACTATTTTGTTATGAAAATTATTTGTGAGACTTACAGAAACTGAAAACGATTAAATTTAATTTTTCTTTAAAAATTCATTTTCGTTTTTTTTCGAGTCCAGAATCACATTCTGAACAATATTTTGTTATAAAAATTATTTGTGAGACTTACAGAAACTGAGACAAGCAAAATTTCTTTTGATTAAAATCGTTCGGACAACTGCTGGAAACGCCGAAAAACGATTAAATTTAATTTTTCTTCAAAAATTTATTTTCGTTTATTTTCGAGTCCAGAATCACATTCTGAACACTATTTTGTTATAAAAATTATTTGCGAGACTTACAGAAACTGTGACAAGCAAAATTTCTTTTGATGTAAATCGTTCGGACAACTGCTGGAAACGCCGAAAAACGATTAAATTTAATTTTTCTTCAAAAATTTATTTTCGTTTTTTTTCGAGTCCAGAATCACATTCTGAACACTATTTTGTTATAAAAATTATTTGTGAGACTTACAGAAACTGAGACAAGCAAAATTTCTTTTGATGTAAATCGTTCGGACAACTGCTGGAAACGCCGAAAAACGATTAAATTTAATTTTTCTTCAAAAATTTATTTTCGTTTTTTTTCGAGTCCAGAATCACATTCTGAACACTATTTTGTTATAAAAATTATTTGTGAGACTTACAGAAACTGAGACAAGCAAAATTTCTTTTGATGTAAATCGTTCGGACAACTGCTGGAAACGCCGAAAAACGATTTAATTTAATTTTTCTTCAAAAATTTATTTTCGTTTTTTTTCGAGTCCAGAATCACATTCTGAACACTATTTTGTTATAAAAATTATTTATGAGACTTACAGAAACTGAGACAAGCAAAATTTCTTTTGATTAAAATCGTTCGGACAACTGCTGGAAACGCCGAAAAACGATTAAATTTAATTTTTCTTCAAAAATTTATTTTCGTTATTTTCGAGTCCAGAATCCCATTCTGAACACTATTTTGTTATGAAAATTATTTGTGAGACTTACAGAAACTGAAAACGATTAAATTTAATTTTTCTTTAAAAAATCATTTTCGTTTTTTTTCGAGTCCAGAATCACATTCTGAACACAATTTTGTTAAAAAAATTATTTGTGAGACTTACAGAAACTGAGACACGCAAAATTTCTTTTGATGTAAATCGTTCGGACAACTGCTGGAAACGCCGAAAAACGATTAAATTTAATTTTTCTTCAAAAATTTATTTTCGTTTTTTTTCGAGTCCAGAATCACATTCTGAACACTATTTTGTTATAAAAATTATTTGTGAGACTTACAGAAACTGAGACAAGCAAAATTTCTTTTGATGTAAATCGGTCGGACAACTGCTGGAAACGCCGAAAAACGATTAAATTTAATTTTTCTTCAAAAATTTATTTTCGTTTTTTTTCGAGTCCAGAATCACATTCTGAACACTATTTTGTTATAAAAATTATTTGTGAGACTTACAGAAACTGAGACAAGCAAAATTTCTTTTGATGTAAATCGTTCGGACAACTGCTGGAAACGCCGAAAAACGATTAAATTTAATTTTTCTTCAAAAATTTATTTTCGTTTTTTTTCGAGTCCAGAATCACATTCAGAACACTATTTTGTTATAAAAATTATTTGTGAGAGTTACAGAAACTGAGACAAGCAAAATTTCTTTTGATGTAAATCGTTCGGACAACTGCTGGAAACGCCGAAAAACGATTAAATTTAATTTTTCTTCAAAAATTTATTTTCGTTTTTTTTCGAGTCCAGAATCACATTCTGAACACTATTTTGTTATAAAAATTATTTGTGAGACTTGCAGAAACTGAAAACGATTAAATTTATATTTTCTTCAAAAATTAATTTTTGTATTTTTTCAAGTCTTGAATCCCATTCTGAACACTATTTTGTTATAAAAATTATTTGTGAGACTAACAGAAACTGAGACAAGCAAAATTTCTTTTGATGTAAATCGTTCGGACAACTGCTGGAAACGCCGAAAAACGATTAAATTTAATTTCTCTTCAAAAATTTATTTTCGTTTTTTTTCGAGTCCAGAATCACAGTTCAGTTTCTGTAAGTCTCACAAATAATTTTCATAACAAAATAGTGTTCAGAATGTGATTCTGGACACGAAAATAACAAAAATAAATTTTTGAAGAAAAAACAAATTTAATCGTTTTTCGGCGTTTCCAGCAGTTGTCCGAACGATTTACATCAAAAGAAATTTTGCTTGTCTCAGTTTCTGTAAGTCTCACAAATAATTTTTATAACAAAATAGTGTTCAGAATGTGATTCCGGACTCGAAAAAAAACGAAAATAAATTTTTGAAGAAAAATTAAATTTAATCGTTTTTCGGCGTTTCCAGCAGTTGTCCGAACGATTTACATCAAAAGAAATTTTGCTTGTCTCAGTTTCTGTAAGTCTCACAAATAATTTTTATAACAAAATTGTGTTCAGAATGTGATTCTGGACTCGAAAAAAAACGAAAATAAATTTTTGAAGAGAAATTAAATTTAATCGTTTTTCGGCGTTTCCAGCAGTTGTCCGAACGATTTACATCAAAAGAAATTTTGCTTGTCTCAGTTTCTGTTAGTCTCACAAATAATTTTTATAACAAAATAGTGTTCAGAATGGGATTCAAGACTTGAAAAAATACAAAAATTAATTTTTGAAGAAAATATAAATTTAATCGTTTTCAGTTTCTGTAAGTCTCACAAATAATTTTCATAACAAAATAGTGTTCAGAATGGGGTTCTGGACTCGAAAATAACGAAAATAAATTTTTGAAGAAAAATTAAATTTAATCGTTTTTCGGCGTTTCCAGCAGTTGTCCGAACGATTTACATCAAAAGAAATTTTGCTTGTCTCAGTTTCTGTAAGTCTCACAAATAATTTTTATAACAAAATAGTGTTCAGAATGTGATTCTGGACTCGAAAAAAAACGAAAATAAATTTTTGAAGAAAAATTAAATTTAATCGTTTTTCGGCGTTTCCAGCAGTTGTCCGAACGATTTACATCTAAAGAAATTTTGCGTGTCTCAGTTTCTGTAAGTCTCACAAATAATTTTTATAACAAAATTGTGTTCAGAATGTGATTCTGGACTCGAAAAAAAACGAAAATGAATTTTTAAAGAAAAATTAAATTTAATCGTTTTCAGTTTCTGTAAGTCTCACAAATAATTTTCATAACAAAATAGTGTTCAGAATGTTATTCTGGACACGAAAATAACGAAAATGAATTTTTGAAGAAAAATCAAATTTAATCGTTTTTCGGCGTTTCCAGCAGTTGTCCGAACGATTTACATCAAAAGAAATTTTGCTTGTCTCAATTTCTGTAAGTCTCACAAATAATTTTTATAACAAAATAGTGTTCAGAATGTAATTCTGGACTCGAAACAAAACGAAAATAAATTTTTGAAGAAAAATTAAATTTAATCGTTTTTCGGCGTTTCCAGCAGTTGTCCGAACGATTTACATCAAAAGAAATTTTGCTTGTCTCAGTTTCTGTAAGTCTCACAAATAATTTTTATAACAAAATAGTGTTCAGAATGTGATTCTGGACTCGAAAAAAAACGAAAATAAATTTTTGAAGAAAAATTAAATTTAATCGTTTTTCGGCGTTTCCAGCAGTTGTCCGAACGATTTACATCAAAAGAAATTTTGCGTGTCTCAGTTTCTGTAAGTCTCACAAATAATTTTTATAACAAAATTGTGTTCAGATTATGATTCTGGACTCGAAAAAAACGAAAATGAATTTTTAAAGAAAAATTAAATTTAATCGTTTTCAGTTTCTGTAAGTCTCACAAATAATTTTCATAACAAAATAGTGTTCAGAATAGGATTCTGGACTCGAAAATAACGAATATAAATTTTTGAAGAAAAATTAAATTTAATCGTTTTTCGATTGTTGTCCGAACGATTTTAATCAAAAGAAATTTTGCTTGTCTCAGTTTCTGTAAGTCTCACAAATAATTTTTATAACAAAATAGTGTTCAGAATGTGATTCTGGACTCGAAAAAAAACGAAAATAAATTTTTGAAGAAAAATTAAATTTAATCGTATTTCGGCGTTTCCAGCATTTGTCCGAACGATTTACATCAAAAGAAATATTGCTTGTCTCAGTTTCTGTAAGTCTCACAAATAATTTTTATAACAAAATAGTGTTCAGAATGTGATTCTGGACTCGAAAATAAACGAAAATAAATTTTGGAAGAAAATTTAAATTTAATCGTTTTTCGGCGTTTCCAGCAGTTGTCCGAACGATTTTAATCAAAAGAAATTTTGCTTGTCTCAGTTTCTGTAAGTCTTACAAATAATTTTTATAACAAAATAGTGTCCAGAATGTGATTCTGGACTCGAAAAAAAACGAAAATGAATTTAAAAAAAAAAATTAAATTTAATCGTTTTCAGTTTCTGTAAGTCTCACAAATAATTTTCATAACAAAATAGTGTTCAGAATGGGATTCTGGACACGAAAATAACGGAAATGAATTTTTGAAGAAAAATCAAATTTAATCGTTTTTCGGCGTTTCCAGCAGTTGTCCGAACGATTTACATCAAAAGAAATTTTGCTTGTCTCAGTTTCTGTAAGTCTCACAAATAATTTTTATAACAAAATATGTTCAGAATGTGATTCTGGACTCGAAAAAAAACGAAAATAATTTTTTGAAGAAAAATTAAATTTAATCGTTTTTCGGCGTTTCCAGCAGTTGTCCGAACGATTTACATCAAAAGAAATTTTGCTTGTCTCAGTTTCTGTAAGTCTCACAAATAATTTTTATAACAAAATTGTGTTCAGAATGTGATTCTGGACTCGAAAAAAAACGAAAATAAATTTTTGAAGAAAAATTAAATTTAATCGTTTTTCGGCGTTTCCAGCAGTTGTCCGAACGATTTACATCAAAAGAAATTTTGCTTGTCTCAGTTTCTGTAAGTCTCACAAATAATTTTTATAACAAAATAGTGTTCGGAATGTGATTCTGGACTCGAAAAAAAACGAAAATAAATTTTTGAAGAAAAATTAAATTTAATCGTTTTTCGGCGTTTCCAGCAGTTGTCCGAACGATTTACATCAAAAGAAATTTTGCTTGTCTCAGTTTCTGTAAGTCTCACAAATAATTTTTATAACAAAATAGTGTTCAGAATGTGATTCTGGACTCGAAAAAAAACGAAAATAAATTTTTGAAGAAAAATTAAATTTAATCGTTTTTCGGCGTTTCCAGCAGTTGTCCGAACGATTTACATCAGAAGAAATTTTGCTTGTCTCAGTTTCTGTAATCCTCACAAATAATTTTTATAACAAAATTGTGTTCAGAATGTGATTCTGGACTCGAAAAAAAACGAAAATAAATTTTTGAAGAAAAATTAAATTTAATCGTTTTTCGGCGTTTCCAGCAGTTGTCCGAACGATTTACATCAAAAGAAATTTTGCTTGTCTTAGTTTCTGTAAGTCTCACAAATAATTTTTATAACAAAATTGTGTTCAGAATGTGATTCTGGACTCGAAAAAAAACGAAAATAAATTTTTGAAGAGAAATTAAATTTAATCGTTTTTCGGCGTTTCCAGCAGTTGTCCGAACGATTTACATCAAAAGAAATTTTGCTTGTCTCAGTTTCTGTTAGTCTCACAAATAATTTTTATAACAAGATAGTGTTCAGAATGGGATTCAAGACTTGAAAAAATACAAAAATTAATTTTTGAAGAAAATATAAATTTAATCGTTTTCAGTTTCTGTAAGTCTCACAAATAATTTTTATAACAAAATAGTGTTCAGAATGTGATTCTGGACTCGAAAAAAAACGAAAATAAATTTTTGAAGAAAAATTAAATTTAATCGTTTTTCGGCGTTTCCAGCAGTTGTCCGAACGATTTACATCAAAAGAAATTTTGCTTGTCTCAGTTTCTGTAACTCTCACAAATAATTTTTATAACAAAATAGTGTTTAGAATGTGATTCTGGACTCGAAAAAAAACGAAAATAAATTTTTGAAGAAAAATTAAATTTAATCGTTTTTCGGCGTTTCCAGCAGTTGTCCGAACGATTTACATCAAAAGAAATTTTGCTTGTCTCAGTTTCTGTAAGTCTCACAAATAATTTTTATAACAAAATAGTGTTCAGAATGTGATTCTGGACTCGAAAATAAACGAAAATACATTTTGAAAGAAAAATTAAATTTAATCGTTTTTCGGCGTTTCCAGCAGTTGTCCGAACGATTTTAATCAAAAGAAATTTTGCTTGTCTCAGTTTCTGTAAGTCTCACAAATAATTTTTATAACAAAATAGTGTTCAGAATGTGATTCTGGACTCGAAAAAAAAAGAAAATGAATTTTTAAAGAAAAATTAAATTTAATCGTTTTCAGTTTCTGTAAGTCTCACAAATAATTTTCATAACAAAATAGTTTTCAGAATGGGATTCTGGACACGAAAATAACGAAAATGAATTTTTGATGAAAAATCAAATTTAATCGTTTTTCGGCGTTTCCAGCAGTTGTCCGAACGATTTACATCAAAAGAAATTTTGCTTGTCTCAGTTTCTGTAAGTCTCACAAATAATTTTTATAACAAAATTGTGTTCAGAATGTGATTCTGGACTCGAAAAAAAACGAAAATAAATTTTTGAAGAGAAATTAAATTTAATCGTTTTTCGGCGTTTCCAGCAGTTGTCCGAACGATTTACATCAAAAGAAATTTTGCTTGTCTCAGTTTCTGTTAGTCTCACAAATAATTTTTATAACAAAATAGTGTTCAGAATGGGATTCAAGACTTGAAAAAATACAAAAATTAATTTTTGAAGAAAATATAAATTTAATCGTTTTCAGTTTCTGTAAGTCTCACAAATAATTTTCATAACAAAATAGTGTTCAGAATGGGATTCTGGACTCGAAAATAACGAAAATAAATTTTTGAAGAAAAATTAAATTTAATCGTTTTTCGGCGTTTCCAGCAGTTGTCCGAACGATTTACATCAAAAGAAATTTTGCTTGTCTCAGTTTCTGTAAGTCTCACAAATAATTTTTATAACAAAATAGTGTTCAGAATGTGATTCTGGACTCGAAAAAAAACGAAAATAATTTTTTGAAGAAAAATTAAATTTAATCGTTTTTCGGCGTTTCCAGCAGTTGTCCGAACGATTTACATCTAAAGAAATTTTGCGTGTCTAAGTTTCTGTAAGTCTCACAAATAATTTTTATAACAAAATTGTGTTCAGAATGTGATTCTGGACTCGAAAAAAAACGAAAATGAATTTTTAAAGAAAAATTAAATTTAATCGTTTTCAGTTTCTGTAAGTCTCACAAATAATTTTCATAACAAAATAGTGTTCAGAATGTTATTCTGGACACGAAAATAACGAAAATAAATTTTTGAAGAAAAATCAAATTTAATCGTTTTTCGGCGTTTCCAGCAGTTGTCCGAACGATTTACATCAAAAGAAATTTTGCGTGTCTCAGTTTCTGTAAGTCTCACAAATAATTTTTATAACAAAATAGTGTTCAGAATGTGATTCTGGACTCGAAAAAAAACGAAAATAAATTTTTGAAGAAAAATTCAATTTAATCGTTTTTCGGCGTTTCCAGCAGTTGTCCGAACGATTTACATCAAAAGAAATTTTGCTTGTCTCAGTTTCTGTAAGTCTCACAAATAATTTTTATAACAAAATTGTGTTCAGAATGTGATTCTGGACTCGAAAAAAAACGAAAATAAATTTTTGAAGAAAAATTAAATTTAATCGTTTTTCGGCGTTTCCAGCAGTTGTCCGAACGATTTACATCAAAAGAAATTTTGCTTGTCTCAGTTTCTGTAAGTCTCACAAATAATTTTTATAACAAAATAGTGTTCGGAATGTGATTCTGGACTCGAAAAAAAACGAAAATAAATTTTTGAAGAAAAATTAAATTTAATCGTTTTTCGGCGTTTCCAGCAGTTGTCCGAACGATTTACATCAAAAGAAATTTTGCTTGTCTCAGTTTCTGTAAGTCTCACAAATAATTTTTATAACAAAATAGTGTTCAGAATGTGATTCTGGACTCGAAAAAAAACGAAAATAAATTTTTGAAGAAAAATTAAATTTAATCGTTTTTCGGCGTTTCCAGCAGTTGTCCGAACGATTTACATCAGAAGAAATTTTGCTTGTCTCAGTTTCTGTAAGTCTCACAAATAATTTTTATAACAAAATTGTGTTCAGAATGTGATTCTGGACTCGAAAAAAAACGAAAATAAATTTTTGAAGAAAAATTAAATTTAATCGTTTTTCGGCGTTTCCAGCAGTTGTCCGAACGATTTACATCAAAAGAAATTTTGCTTGTCTTAGTTTCTGTAAGTCTCACAAATAATTTTTATAACAAAATTGTGTTCAGAATGTGATTCTGGACTCGAAAAAAAACGAAAATAAATTTTTGAAGAGAAATTAAATTTAATCGTTTTTCGGCGTTTCCAGCAGTTGTCCGAACGATTTACATCAAAAGAAATTTTGCTTGTCTCAGTTTCTGTTAGTCTCACAAATAATTTTTATAACAAGATAGTGTTCAGAATGGGATTCAAGACTTGAAAAAATACAAAAATTAATTTTTGAAGAAAATATAAATTTAATCGTTTTCAGTTTCTGTAAGTCTCACAAATAATTTTTATAACAAAATAGTGTTCAGAATGTGATTCTGGACTCGAAAAAAAACGAAAATAAATTTTTGAAGAAAAATTAAATTTAATCGTTTTTCGGCGTTTCCAGCAGTTGTCCGAACGATTTACATCAAAAGAAATTTTGCTTGTCTCAGTTTCTGTAACTCTCACAAATAATTTTTATAACAAAATAGTGTTTAGAATGTGATTCTGGACTCGAAAAAAAACGAAAATAAATTTTTGAAGAAAAATTAAATTTAATCGTTTTTCGGCGTTTCCAGCAGTTGTCCGAACGATTTACATCAAAAGAAATTTTGCTTGTCTCAGTTTCTGTAAGTCTCACAAATAATTTTTATAACAAAATAGTGTTCAGAATGTGATTCTGGACTCGAAAATAAACGAAAATAAATTTTGAAAGAAAAATTAAATTTAATCGTTTTTCGGAGTTTCCAGCAGTTGTCCGAACGATTTTAATCAAAAGAAATTTTGCTTGTCTCAGTTTCTGTAAGTCTCACAAATAATTTTTATAACAAAATAGTGTTCAGAATGTGATTCTGGACTCGAAAAAAAAAGAAAATGAATTTTTAAAGAAAAATTAAATTTAATCGTTTTCAGTTTCTGTAAGTCTCACAAATAATTTTCATAACAAAATAGTGTTCAGAATGGGATTCTGGACACGAAAATAACGGAAATGAATTTTTGAAGAAAAATCAAATTTAATCGTTTTTCGGCGTTTCCAGCAGTTGTCCGAACGATTTACATCAAAAGAAATTTTGCTTGTCTCAGTTTCTGTAAGTCTCACAAATAATTTTTATAACAAAATTTGTTCAGAATGTGATTCTGGACTCGAAAAAAAACGAAAATAATTTTTTGAAGAAAAATTAAATTTAATCGTTTTTCGGCGTTTCCAGCAGTTGTCCGAACGATTTACATCAAAAGAAATTTTGCTTGTCTCAGTTTCTGTAAGTCTCACAAATAATTTTTATAACAAAATAGTGTTCAGAATGGGATTCTGGACTCGAAAATTACAAAAATAAATTTTTGAAGAAAAATCAAATTAAATCGTTTTTCGGCGTTTCCAGCAGTTGTCCGAACGATTTACATCAAAAGAAATTTTGCGTGTCTCAGTTTCTGTAAGTCTCACAAATAATTTTTATAACAAAATAGTGTTCAGAATGTGATTCTGGACTCGAAAAAAAACGAAAATAAATTTTTGAAGAAAAATTAAATTTAATCGTTTTTCGGCGTTTCCAGCAGTTGTCCGAACGATTTACATCAAAAGAAATTTTGCTTGTCTCAGTTTCTGTAAGTCTCACAAATAATTTTTATAACAAAATTGTGTTCAGAATGTGATTCTGGACTCGAAAAAAAACGAAAATAAATTTTTGAAGAAAAATTAAATTTAATCGTTTTTCGGCGTTTCCAGCAGTTGTCCGAACGATTTACATCAAAAGAAATTTTGCTTGTCTCAGTTTCTGTTAGTCTCACAAATAATTTTTATAACAAGATAGTGTTCAGAATGGGATTCAAGACTTGAAAAAATACAAAAATTAATTTTTGAAGAAAATATAAATTTAATCGTTTTCAGTTTCTGTAAGTCTCACAAATAATTTTTATAACAAAATAGTGTTCAGAATGTGATTCTGGACTCGAAAAAAAACGAAAATAAATTTTTGAAGAAAAATTAAATTTAATCGTTTTTCGGCGTTTCCAGCAGTTGTCCGAACGATTTACATCAAAAGAAATTTTGCTTGTCTCAGTTTCTGTAACTCTCACAAATAATTTTTATAACAAAATAGTGTTTAGAATGTGATTCTGGACTCGAAAAAAAACGAAAATAAATTTTTGAAGAAAAATTAAATTTAATCGTTTTTCGGCGTTTCCAGCAGTTGTCCGAACGATTTACATCAAAAGAAATTTTGCTTGTCTCAGTTTCTGTAAGTCTCACAAATAATTTTTATAACAAAATAGTGTTCAGAATGTGATTCTGGACTCGAAAATAAACGAAAATAAATTTTGAAAGAAAAATTAAATTTAATCGTTTTTCGGAGTTTCCAGCAGTTGTCCGAACGATTTTAATCAAAAGAAATTTTGCTTGTCTCAGTTTCTGTAAGTCTCACAAATAATTTTTATAACAAAATAGTGTTCAGAATGTGATTCTGGACTCGAAAAAAAAAGAAAATGAATTTTTAAAGAAAAATTAAATTTAATCGTTTTCAGTTTCTGTAAGTGTCACAAATAATTTTCATAACAAAATAGTGTTCAGAATGGGATTCTGGACACGAAAATAACGGAAATGAATTTTTGAAGAAAAATCAAATTTAATCGTTTTTCGGCGTTTCCAGCAGTTGTCCGAACGATTTACATCAAAAGAAATTTTGCTTGTCTCAGTTTCTGTAAGTCTCACAAATAATTTTTATAACAAAATTTGTTCAGAATGTGATTCTGGACTCGAAAAAAAACGAAAATAATTTTTTGAAGAAAAATTAAATTTAATCGTTTTTCGGCGTTTCCAGCAGTTGTCCGAACGATTTACATCAAAAGAAATTTTGCTTGTCTCAGTTTCTGTAAGTCTCACAAATAATTTTTATAACAAAATAGTGTTCAGAATGGGATTCTGGACTCGAAAATTACAAAAATAAATTTTTGAAGAAAAATCAAATTAAATCGTTTTTCGGCGTTTCCAGCAGTTGTCCGAACGATTTACATCAAAAGAAATTTTGCGTGTCTCAGTTTCTGTAAGTCTCACAAATAATTTTTATAACAAAATAGTGTTCAGAATGTGATTCTGGACTCGAAAAAAAACGAAAATAAATTTTTGAAGAAAAATTAAATTTAATCGTTTTTCGGCGTTTCCAGCAGTTGTCCGAACGATTTACATCAAAAGAAATTTTGCTTGTCTCAGTTTCTGTAAGTCTCACAAATAATTTTTATAACAAAATTGTGTTCAGAATGTGATTCTGGACTCGAAAAAAAACGAAAATAAATTTTTGAAGAAAAATTAAATTTAATCGTTTTTCGGCGTTTCCAGCAGTTGTCCGAACGATTTACATCAAAAGAAATTTTGCTTGTCTCAGTTTCTGTAAGTCTCACAAATAATTTTTATAACAAAATAGTGTTCGGAATGTGATTCTGGACTCGAAAAAAAACGAAAATAAATTTTTGAAGAAAAATTAAATTTAATCGTTTTTCGGCGTTTCCAGCAGTTGTCCGAACGATTTACATCAAAAGAAATTTTGCTTGTCTCAGTTTCTGTAAGTCTCACAAATAATTTTTATAACAAAATAGTGTTCAGAATGTGATTCTGGACTCGAAAAAAAACGAAAATAAATTTTTGAAGAAAAATTAAATTTAATCGTTTTTCGGCGTTTCCAGCAGTTGTCCGAACGATTTACATCAAAAGAAATTTTGCTTGTCTCAGTTTCTGTAAGTCTCACAAATAATTTTTATAACAAAATTGTGTTCAGAATGTGATTCTGGACTCGAAAAAAAACGAAAATAAATTTTTGAAGAAAAATTAAATTTAATCGTTTTTCGGCGTTTCCAGCAGTTGTCTGAACGATTTACATCAAAAGAAATTTTGCTTGTCTCAGTTTCTGTAAGTCTCACAAATAATTTTTATTAAAAAATTGTGTTCAGAATGTGATTCTGGACTCGAAAAAAAACGAAAATAAATTTTTGAAGAAAAATCAAATTTGATCGTTTTTCGGCGTTTCCAGCAGTTGTCCGAACGATTTACATCAAAAGTAATTTTGCTTGTCTCAGTTTCTGTTAGTCTCACAAATAATTTTTATTACAAAATTGTGTTCAGAATGTGATTCTGGACTCGAAAAAAACGAAAATAAATTTTTGAAGAAAAATTAAATTTAATCGTTTTTCGGCGTTTCCAGCAGTTGTCCGAACGATTTACATCAAAAGAAATTTTGCTTGTCTTAGTTTCTGTAAGTCTCACAAATAATTTTTATAACAAAATTGTGTTCAGAATGTGATTCTGGACTCGAAAAAAAACGAAAATAAATTTTTGAAGAGAAATTAAATTTAATCGTTTTTCGGCGTTTCCAGCAGTTGTCCGAACGATTTACATCAAAAGAAATTTTGCTTGTCTCAGTTTCTGTTAGTCTCACAAATAATTTTTATAACAAGATAGTGTTCAGAATGGGATTCAAGACTTGAAAAAATACAAAAATTAATTTTTGAAGAAAATATAAATTTAATCGTTTTCAGTTTCTGTAAGTCTCACAAATAATTTTTATAACAAAATAGTGTTCAGAATGTGATTCTGGACTCGAAAAAAAACGAAAATAAATTTTTGAAGAAAAATTAAATTTAATCGTTTTTCGGCGTTTCCAGCAGTTGTCCGAACGATTTACATCAAAAGAAATTTTGCTTGTCTCAGTTTCTGTAACTCTCACAAATAATTTTTATAACAAAATAGTGTTTAGAATGTGATTCTGGACTCGAAAAAAAACGAAAATAAATTTTTGAAGAAAAATTAAATTTAATCGTTTTTCGGCGTTTCCAGCAGTTGTCCGAACGATTTACATCAAAAGAAATTTTGCTTGTCTCAGTTTCTGTAAGTCTCACAAATAATTTTTATAACAAAATAGTGTTCAGAATGTGATTCTGGACTCGAAAATAAACGAAAATAAATTTTGAAAGAAAAATTAAATTTAATCGTTTTTCGGAGTTTCCAGCAGTTGTCCGAACGATTTTAATCAAAAGAAATTTTGCTTGTCTCAGTTTCTGTAAGTCTCACAAATAATTTTTATAACAAAATAGTGTTCAGAATGTGATTCTGGACTCGAAAAAAAAAGAAAATGAATTTTTAAAGAAAAATTAAATTTAATCGTTTTCAGTTTCTGTAAGTGTCACAAATAATTTTCATAACAAAATAGTGTTCAGAATGGGATTCTGGACACGAAAATAACGGAAATGAATTTTTGAAGAAAAATCAAATTTAATCGTTTTTCGGCGTTTCCAGCAGTTGTCCGAACGATTTACATCAAAAGAAATTTTGCTTGTCTCAGTTTCTGTAAGTCTCACAAATAATTTTTATAACAAAATTTGTTCAGAATGTGATTCTGGACTCGAAAAAAAACGAAAATAATTTTTTGAAGAAAAATTAAATTTAATCGTTTTTCGGCGTTTCCAGCAGTTGTCCGAACGATTTACATCAAAAGAAATTTTGCTTGTCTCAGTTTCTGTAAGTCTCACAAATAATTTTTATAACAAAATAGTGTTCAGAATGGGATTCTGGACTCGAAAATTACAAAAATAAATTTTTGAAGAAAAATCAAATTAAATCGTTTTTCGGCGTTTCCAGCAGTTGTCCGAACGATTTACATCAAAAGAAATTTTGCGTGTCTCAGTTTCTGTAAGTCTCACAAATAATTTTTATAACAAAATAGTGTTCAGAATGTGATTCTGGACTCGAAAAAAAACGAAAATAAATTTTTGAAGAAAAATTAAATTTAATCGTTTTTCGGCGTTTCCAGCAGTTGTCCGAACGATTTACATCAAAAGAAATTTTGCTTGTCTCAGTTTCTGTAAGTCTCACAAATAATTTTTATAACAAAATTGTGTTCAGAATGTGATTCTGGACTCGAAAAAAAACGAAAATAAATTTTTGAAGAAAAATTAAATTTAATCGTTTTTCGGCGTTTCCAGCAGTTGTCCGAACGATTTACATCAAAAGAAATTTTGCTTGTCTCAGTTTCTGTAAGTCTCACAAATAATTTTTATAACAAAATAGTGTTCGGAATGTGATTCTGGACTCGAAAAAAAACGAAAATAAATTTTTGAAGAAAAATTAAATTTAATCGTTTTTCGGCGTTTCCAGCAGTTGTCCGAACGATTTACATCAAAAGAAATTTTGCTTGTCTCAGTTTCTGTAAGTCTCACAAATAATTTTTATAACAAAATAGTGTTCAGAATGTGATTCTGGACTCGAAAAAAAACGAAAATAAATTTTTGAAGAAAAATTAAATTTAATCGTTTTTCGGCGTTTCCAGCAGTTGTCCGAACGATTTACATCAAAAGAAATTTTGCTTGTCTCAGTTTCTGTAAGTCTCACAAATAATTTTTATAACAAAATTGTGTTCAGAATGTGATTCTGGACTCGAAAAAAAACGAAAATAAATTTTTGAAGAAAAATTAAATTTAATCGTTTTTCGGCGTTTCCAGCAGTTGTCCGAACGATTTACATCAAAAGAAATTTTGCTTGTCTCAGTTTCTGTAAGTCTCACAAATAATTTTTATTAAAAAATTGTGTTCAGAATGTGATTCTGGACTCGAAAAAAAACGAAAATAAATTTTTGAAGAAAAATCAAATTTGATCGTTTTTCGGCGTTTCCAGCAGTTGTCCGAACGATTTACATCAAAAGTAATTTTGCTTGTCTCAGTTTCTGTTAGTCTCACAAATAATTTTTATTACAAAATTGTGTTCAGAATGTGATTCTGGACTCGAAAAAAACGAAAATAAATTTTTGAAGAAAAATTAAATTTAATCGTTTTTCGGCGTTTCCAGCAGTTGTCCGAACGATTTACATCAAAAGAAATTTTGCTTGTCTTAGTTTCTGTAAGTCTCACAAATAATTTTTATAACAAAATTGTGTTCAGAATGTGATTCTGGACTCGAAAAAAAACGAAAATAAATTTTTGAAGAGAAATTAAATTTAATCGTTTTTCGGCGTTTCCAGCAGTTGTCCGAACGATTTACATCAAAAGAAATTTTGCTTGTCTCAGTTTCTGTTAGTCTCACAAATAATTTTTATAACAAGATAGTGTTCAGAATGGGATTCAAGACTTGAAAAAATACAAAAATTAATTTTTGAAGAAAATATAAATTTACTCGTTTTCAGTTTCTGTAAGTCTCACAAATAATTTTTATAACAAAATAGTGTTCAGAATGTGATTCTGGACTCGAAAAAAAACGAAAATAAATTTTTGAAGAAAAATTAAATTTAATCGTTTTTCGGCGTTTCCAGCAGTTGTCCGAACGATTTACATCAAAAGAAATTTTGCTTGTCTCAGTTTCTGTAACTCTCACAAATAATTTTTATAACAAAATAGTGTTTAGAATGTGATTCTGGACTCGAAAAAAAACGAAAATAAATTTTTGAAGAAAAATTAAATTTAATCGTTTTTCGGCGTTTCCAGCAGTTGTCCGAACGATTTACATCAAAAGAAATTTTGCTTGTCTCAGTTTCTGTAAGTCTCACAAATAATTTTTATAACAAAATAGTGTTCAGAATGTGATTCTGGACTCGAAAATAAACGAAAATAAATTTTTGAAGAAAAATTTAATTTAATCGTTTTTCGGCGTTTCCAGCAGTTGTCCGAACGATTTACATCAAAAGAAATTTTGCTTGTCTCAGTTTCTGTAAGTCTCACAAATAATTTTTATAACAAAATTGTGTACAGAATGTGATTCTGGACTCGAAAAAAAACGAAAATAAATTTTTGAAGAGAAATTAAATTTAATCGTTTTTCGGCGTTTCCAGCAGTTGTCCGAACGATTTACATCAAAAGAAATTTTGCTTGTCTCAGTTTCTGTTAGTCTCACAAATAATTTTTATAACAAAATAGTGTTCAGAATGGGATTCAAGACTTGAAAAAATACAAAAATTAATTTTTGAAGAAAATATAAATTTAATCGTTTTCAGTTTCTGTAAGTCTCACAAATAATTTTTATAATAAAATAGTGTTCAGAATGTGATTCTGGACTCGAAAAAAAACGAAAATAAATTTTTGAAGAAAAATTAAATTTAATCGTTTTTCGGCGTTTCCAGCAGTTGTCCGAACGATTTACATCAAAAGAAATTTTGCTTGTCTCAGTTCCTGTAAGTCTCACAAATAATTTTTATAACAAAATAGTGTTCAGAATGTGATTCTGCACTCGAAAAAAAACGAAAATAAATTTTTGAAGAAAAATTAAATTTAATCGTTTTTCGGCGTTTCCAGCAGTTGTCCGAACGATTTACATCAAAAGAAATTTTGCTTGTCTCAGTTTCTGTAAGTCTCACAAATAATTTTTATAACAAAATAGTGTTCAGAATGTGATTCTGGACTCGAAAAAAAACGAAAATAAATTTTTGAAGAAAAATTAAATTTAATCGTTTTTCGGCGTTTCCAGCAGTTGTCCGAACGATTTACATCAAAAGAAATTTTGCATGTCTCAGTTTCTGTAAGTCTCACAAATAATTTTTATAACAAAATAGTGTTCAGGATGTGATTCTGGACTCGAAAATAAACGAAAATAAATTTTGAAAGAAAAATTAAATTTAATCGTTTTTCGGCGTTTCCAGCAGTTGTCCGAACGATTTTAATCAAAAGAAATTTTGCTTGTCTCAGTTTCTGTAAGTCTCACAAATAATTTTTATAACAAAATAGTGTTCAGAATGTGATTCTGGACTCGAAAAAAAAAAGAAAATGAATTTTTAAAGAAAAATTAAATTTAATCGTTTTCAGTTTCTGTAAGTCTCACAAATAATTTTCATAACAAAATAGTGTTCAGAATGGGATTCTGGACACGAAAATAACGAAAATGAATTTTTGAAGAAAATGCAAATTTAATCGTTTTTCGGCGTTTCCAGCAGTTGTCCGAACGATTTACATCAAAAGAAATTTTGCTTGTCTCAGTTTCTGTAAGTCTCACAAATAATTTTTATAACAAAATAGTGTTCAGAATGTGATTCTGGACTCGAAAAAAAACGAAAATAAATTTTTGAAGAAAATTCAAATTTGATCGTTTTTCGGCGTTTCCAGCAGTTGTCCGAACGATTTACATCAAAAGAAATTTTGCTTGTCTCAGTTTCTGTAAGTCTCACAAATAATTTTTATAACAAAATTGTGTTCAGAATGTGATTCTGGACTCGAAAAAAAACGAAAATAAATTTTTGAAGAAAAATTAAATTTAATCGTTTTTCGGCGTTTCCAGCAGTTGTCCGAACGATTTACATCAAAAGAAATTTTGCTTGTCTCAGTTTCTGTAAGTCTCACAAATAATTTTTATAACAAAATTGTGTTCAGAATGTGATTCTGGACTCGAAAAAAAACGAAAATAAATTTTTGAAGAAAAATTAAATTTAATCGTTTTTCGGCGTTTCCAGCAGTTGTCCGAACGATTTACATCAAAAGAAATTTTGCTTGTCTCAGTTTCTGTAAGTCTCACAAATAATTTTTATAACAAAATAGTGTTCGGAATGTGATTCTGGACTCGAAAAAAAACGAAAATAAATTTTTGAAGAAAAATTAAATTTAATCGTTTTTCGGCGTTTCCAGCAGTTGTCCGAACGATTTACATCAAAAGAAATTTTGCTTGTCTCAGTTTCTGTAAGTCTCACAAATAATTTTTATAACAAAATAGTGTTCAGAATGTGATTCTGGACTCGAAAAAAAACGAAAATAAATTTTTGAAGAAAAATTAAATTTAATCGTTTTTCGGCGTTTCCAGCAGTTGTCCGAACGATTTACATCAAAAGAAATTTTGCTTGTCTCAGTTTCTGTAAGTCTCACAAATAATTTTTATAACAAAATTGTGTTCAGAATGTGATTCTGGACTCGAAAAAAAACGAAAATAAATTTTTGAAGAAAAATTAAATTTAATCGTTTTTCGGCGTTTCCAGCAGTTGTCTGAACGATTTACATCAAAAGAAATTTTGCTTGTCTCAGTTTCTGTAAGTCTCACAAATAATTTTTATTAAAAAATTGTGTTCAGAATGTGATTCTGGACTCGAAAAAAAACGAAAATAAATTTTTGAAGAAAAATCAAATTTGATCGTTTTTCGGCGTTTCCAGCAGTTGTCCGAACGATTTACATCAAAAGTAATTTTGCTTGTCTCAGTTTCTGTAAGTCTCACAAATAATTTTTATTACAAAATTGTGTTCAGAATGTGATTCTGGACTCGAAAAAAACGAAAATAAATTTTTGAAGAAAAATTAAATTTAATCGTTTTTCGGCGTTTCCAGCAGTTGTCCGAACGATTTACATCAAAAGAAATTTTGCTTGTCTTAGTTTCTGTAAGTCTCACAAATAATTTTTATAACAAAATTGTGTTCAGAATGTGATTCTGGACTCGAAAAAAGAGAAATTAAATTTAATCGTTTTTCGGCGTTTCCAGCAGTTGTCCGAACGATTTACATCAAAAGAAATTTTGCTTGTCTCAGTTTCTGTTAGTCTCACAAATAATTTTTATAACAAGATAGTGTTCAGAATGGGATTCAAGACTTGAAAAAATACAAAAATTAATTTTTGAAGAAAATATAAATTTACTCGTTTTCAGTTTCTGTAAGTCTCACAAATAATTTTTATAACAAAATAGTGTTCAGAATGTGATTCTGGACTCGAAAAAAAACGAAAATAAATTTTTGAAGAAAAATTAAATTTAATCGTTTTTCGGCGTTTCCAGCAGTTGTCCGAACGATTTACATCAAAAGAAATTTTGCTTGTCTCAGTTTCTGTAACTCTCACAAATAATTTTTATAACAAAATAGTGTTTAGAATGTGATTCTGGACTCGAAAAAAAACGAAAATAAATTTTTGAAGAAAAATTAAATTTAATCGTTTTTCGGCGTTTCCAGCAGTTGTCCGAACGATTTACATCAAAAGAAATTTTGCTTGTCTCAGTTTCTGTAAGTCTCACAAATAATTTTTATAACAAAATAGTGTTCAGAATGTGATTCTGGACTCGAAAATAAACGAAAATAAATTTTTGAAGAAAAATTTAATTTAATCGTTTTTCGGCGTTTCCAGCAGTTGTCCGAACGATTTACATCAAAAGAAATTTTGCTTGTCTCAGTTTCTGTAAGTCTCACAAATAATTTTTATAACAAAATTGTGTACAGAATGTGATTCTGGACTCGAAAAAAAACGAAAATAAATTTTTGAAGAGAAATTAAATTTAATCGTTTTTCGGCGTTTCCAGCAGTTGTCCGAACGATTTACATCAAAAGAAATTTTGCTTGTCTCAGTTTCTGTTAGTCTCACAAATAATTTTTATAACAAAATAGTGTTCAGAATGGGATTCAAGACTTGAAAAAATACAAAAATTAATTTTTGAAGAAAATATAAATTTAATCGTTTTCAGTTTCTGTAAGTCTCACAAATAATTTTTATAATAAAATAGTGTTCAGAATGTGATTCTGGACTCGAAAAAAAACGAAAATAAATTTTTGAAGAAAAATTAAATTTAATCGTTTTTCGGCGTTTCCAGCAGTTGTCCGAACGATTTACATCAAAAGAAATTTTGCTTGTCTCAGTTCCTGTAAGTCTCACAAATAATTTTTATAACAAAATAGTGTTCAGAATGTGATTCTGCACTCGAAAAAAAACGAAAATAAATTTTTGAAGAAAAATTAAATTTAATCGTTTTTCGGCGTTTCCAGCAGTTGTCCGAACGATTTACATCAAAAGAAATTTTGCTTGTCTCAGTTTCTGTAAGTCTCACAAATAATTTTTATAACAAAATAGTGTTCAGAATGTGATTCTGGACTCGAAAAAAAACGAAAATAAATTTTTGAAGAAAAATTAAATTTAATCGTTTTTCGGCGTTTCCAGCAGTTGTCCGAACGATTTACATCAAAAGAAATTTTGCATGTCTCAGTTTCTGTAAGTCTCACAAATAATTTTTATAACAAAATAGTGTTCAGGATGTGATTCTGGACTCGAAAATAAACGAAAATAAATTTTGAAAGAAAAATTAAATTTAATCGTTTTTCGGCGTTTCCAGCAGTTGTCCGAACGATTTACATCAAAAGAAATTTTGCTTGTCTCAGTTTCTGTAAGTCTCACAAATAATTTTTATAACAAAATAGTGTTCAGAATGTGATTCTGGACTCGAAAAAAAAAAGAAAATGAATTTTTAAAGAAAAATTAAATTTAATCGTTTTCAGTTTCTGTAAGTCTCACAAATAATTTTCATAACAAAATAGTGTTCAGAATGGGATTCTGGACACGAAAATAACGAAAATGAATTTTTGAAGAAAATGCAAATTTAATCGTTTTTCGGCGTTTCCAGCAGTTGTCCGAACGATTTACATCAAAAGAAATTTTGCTTGTCTCAGTTTCTGTAAGTCTCACAAATAATTTTTATAACAAAATAGTGTTCAGAATGTGATTCTGGACTCGAAAAAAAACGAAAATAAATTTTTGAAGAAAATTCAAATTTGATCGTTTTTCGGCGTTTCCAGCAGTTGTCCGAACGATTTACATCAAAAGAAATTTTGCTTGTCTCAGTTTCTGTAAGTCTCACAAATAATTTTTATAACAAAATTGTGTTCAGAATGTGATTCTGGACTCGAAAAAAAACGAAAATAAATTTTTGAAGAGAAATTAAATTTAATCGTTTTTCGGCGTTTCCAGCAGTTGTCCGAACGATTTACATCAAAAAAAATTTTGCTTGTCTCAGTTTCTGTTAGTCTCACAAATAATTTTAATAACAAGATAGTGTTCAGAATGGGATTCAAGACTTGAAAAAATACAAAAATTAATTTTTGAAGAAAATATAAATTTAATCGTTTTCAGTTTCTGTAAGTCTCACAAATAATTTTTATAACAAATTAGTGTTCAGAATGTGATTCTGGACTCGAAAAAAAACGAAAATAAATTTTTGAAGAAAAATTAAATTTAATCGTTTTTCGGCGTTTCCAGCAGTTGTCCGAACGATTTACATCAAAAGAAATTTTGCTTGTCTCAGTTTCTGTAACTCTCACAAATAATTTTTATAACAAAATAGTGTTTAGAATGTGATTCTGGACTCGAAAAAAAACGAAAATAAATTTTTGAAGAAAAATTAAATTTAATCGTTTTTCGGCGTTTCCAGCAGTTGTCCGAACGATTTACATCAAAACAAATTTTGCTTGTCTCAGTTTCTGTAAGTCTCACAAATAATTTTTATAACAAAATAGTGTTCAGAATGTGATTCTGGACTCGAAAATAAACGAAAATAAATTTTGAAAGAAAAATTAAATTTAATCGTTTTTCGGCGTTTCCAGCAGTTGTCCGAACGATTTTAATCAAAAGAAATTTTGCTTGTCTCAGTTTCTGTAAGTCTCACAAATAATTTTTATAACAAAATAGTGTTCAGAATGTGATTCTGGACTCGAAAAAAAAAGAAAATGAATTTTTAAAGAAAAATTAAATTTAATCGTTTTCAGTTTCTGTAAGTCTCACAAATAATTTTCATAACAAAATAGTGTTCAGAATGGGATTCTGGACACGAAAATAACGAAAATGAATTTTTGAAGAAAAATCAAATTTAATCGTTTTTCGGCGTTTCCAGCAGTTGTCCGAACGATTTACATCAAAAGAAATTTTGCTTGTCTCAGTTTCTGTAAGTCTCACAAATAATTTTTATAACAAAATAGTGTTCAGAATGTGATTCTGGACTCGAAAAAAAACGAAAATAAATTTTTGAAGAAAAATTAAATTTAATCGTTTTTCGGCGTTTCCAGCAGTTGTCCGAACGATTTACATCAAAAGAAATTTTGCTTGTCTCAGTTTCTGTAAGTCTCACAAATAATTTTTATAACAAAATTGTGTACAGAATGTGATTCTGGACTCGAAAAAAAACGAAAATAAATTATTGAAGAGAAATTAAATTTAATCGTTTTTCGGCGTTTCCAGCAGTTGTCCGAACGATTTACATCAAAAGAAATTTTGCTTGTCTCAGTTTCTGTTAGTCTCACAAATAATTTTTATAACAAAATAGTGTTCAGAATGGGATTCAAGACTTGAAAAAATACAAAAATTAATTTTTGAAAAAAATATAAATTTAATCGTTTTCAGTTTCTGTAAGTCTCACAAATAATTTTTATAACAAAATAGTGTTCAGAATGTGATTCTGGACTCGAAAAAAAACGAAAATAAATTTTTGAAGAAAAATTAAATTTAATCGTTTTTCGGCGTTTCCAGCAGTTGTCCGAACGATTTACATCAAAAGAAATTTTGCTTGTCTCAGTTCCTGTAAGTCTCACAAATAATTTTTATAACAAAATAGTGTTCAGAATGTGATTCTGGACTCGAAAAAAAACGAAAATAAATTTTTGAAGAAAAATTTAATTTAATCGTTTTTCGGCGTTTCCAGCAGTTGTCCGAACGATTTACATCAAAAGAAATTTTGCTTGTCTCAGTTTCTGTAAGTCTCACAAATAATTTTTATAACAAAATAGTGTTCAGAATGTGATTCTGCACTCGAAAAAAAACGAAAATAAATTTTTGAAGAAAAATTAAATTTAATCGTTTTTCGGCGTTTCCAGCAGTTGTCCGAACGATTTACATCAAAAGAAATTTTGCTTGTCTCAGTTTCTGTAAGTCTCACAAATAATGTTTATAACAAAATAGTGTTCAGAATGTGATTCTGGACTCGAAAAAAAACGAAAATAAATTTTTGAAGAAAAATTAAATTTAATCGTTTTTCGGCGTTTCCAGCAGTTGTCCGAACGATTTACATCAAAAGAAATTTTGCATGTCTCAGTTTCTGTAAGTCTCACAAATAATTTTTATAACAAAATAGTGTTCAGGATGTGATTCTGGACTCGAAAATAAACGAAAATAAATTTTGAAAGAAAAATTAAATTTAATCGTTTTTCGGCGTTTCCAGCAGTTGTCCGAACGATTTTAATCAAAAGAAATTTTGCTTGTCTCAGTTTCTGTAAGTCTCACAAATAATTTTTAAAACAAAATAGTGTTCAGAATGTGATTCTGGACTCGAAAAAAAAAGAAAATGAATTTTTAAAGAAAAATTAAATTTAATCGTTTTCAGTTTCTGTAAGTCTCACAAATAATTTTCATAACAAAATAGTGTTCAGAATGGGATTCTGGACACGAAAATAACGAAAATGAATTTTTGAAGAAAAATCAAATTTAATCGTTTTTCGGCGTTTCCAGCAGTTGTCCGAACGATTTACATCAAAAGAAATTTTGCTTGTCTCAGTTTCTGTAAGTCTCACAAATAATTTTTATAACAAAATAGTGTTCAGAATGTGATTCTGGACTAGAAAAAAAACGAAAATAAATTTTTGAAGAAAAATTTAATTTAATCGTTTTTCGGCGTTTCCAGCAGTTGTCTGAACGATTTACATCAAAAGAAATTTTGCTTGTCTCAGTTTCTGTAAGTCTCACAAATAATTTTTATAACAAAATTGTGTTCAGAATGTGATTCTGGACTCGAAAAAAAACGAAAATAAATTTTTGAAGAGAAATTCAATTTAATCGTTTTTCGGCGTTTCCAGCAGTTGTCCGAACGATTTACATCAAAAGAAATTTTGCTTGTCTCAGTTTCTGTTAGTCTCACAAATAATTTTTATAACAAAATAGTGTTCAGAATGGGATTCAAGACTTGAAAAAATACAAAAATTAATTTTTGAAGAAAATATAAATTTAATCGTTTTCAGTTTCTGTAAGTCTCACAAATAATTTTTATAACAAAATAGTGTTCAGAATGTGATTCTGGACTCGAAAAAAAACGAAAATAAATTTTTGAAGAAAAATTAAATTTAATCGTTTTTCGGCGTTTCCAGCAGTTGTCCGAACGATTTACATCAAAAGAAATTTTGCTTGTCTCAGTTCCTGTAAGTCTCACAAATAATTTTTATAACAAAATAGTGTTCAGAATGTAATTCTGGACTCGAAAAAAAACGAAAATAAATTTTTGAAGCAAAATTAAATTTAATCGTTTTTCGGCGTTTCCAGCAGTTGTCCGAACGATTTACATCAAAAGAAATTTTGCTTGTCTCAGTTTCTGTAAGTCTCACAAATAATTTTTATAACAAAATAGTGTTCAGAATGTGATTCTGGACTCGAAAAAAAACGAAAATAAATTTTTGAAGAAAAATTAAATTTAATCGTTTTTCGGCGTTTCCAGCTGTTGTCCGAACGATTTACATCAAAAGAAATTTTGCTTGTCTCAGTTCCTGTAAGTCTCACAAATAATTTTTATAACAAAATAGTGTTCAGAATGTGATTCTGGACTCGAAAAAAAACGAAAATAAATTTTTGAAGAAAAATTAAATTTAATCGTTTTTCGGCGTTTCCAGCAGTTGTCCGAACGATTTACATCAAAAGAAATTTTGCTTGTCTCAGTTTCTGTAAGTCTCACAAATAATTTTTATAACAAAATAGTGTTCAGAATGTGATTCTGGACTCGAAAATAAACGAAAATAAATTTTGAAAGAAAAATTAAATTTAATCGTTTTTCGGCGTTTCCAGCAGTTGTCCGAACGATTTTAATCAAAAGAAATTTTGCTTGTCTCAGTTTCTGTAAGTCTCACAAATAATTTTTATAACAAAATAGTGTTCAGAATGTGATTCTGGACTCGAAAAAAAAAGAAAATGAATTTTTAAAGAAAAATTAAATTTAATCGTTTTCAGTTTCTGTAAGTCTCACAAATAATTTTCATAACAAAATAGTGTTCAGAATGGGATTCTGGACACGAAAATAACGAAAATGAATTTTTGAAGAAAAATCAAATTTAATCGTTTTTCGGCGTTTCCAGCAGTTGTCCGAACGATTTACATCAAAAGAAATTTTGCTTGTCTCAGTTTCTGTAAGTCTCACAAATAATTTTTATAACAAAATAGTGTTCAGAATGTGATTCTGGACTCGAAAAAAAACGAAAATAAATTTTTGAAGAAAAATTTAATTTAATCGTTTTTCGGCGTTTCCAGCAGTTGTCCGAACGATTTACATCAAAAGAAATTTTGCTTGTCTCAGTTTCTGTAAGTCTCACAAATAATTTTTATAACAAAATAGTGTTCAGAATGTGATTCTGGACTCGAAAAAAAACGAAAATAAATTTTTGAAGAAAAATTAAATTTAATCATTTTTCGGCGTTTCCAGCAGTTGTCCGAACGATTTACATCAAAAGAAATTTTGCTTGTCTCAGTTTCTGTAAGTCTCACAAATAATTTTTATAATAAAATAGTGTTCAGAATGTGATTCTGGACTCGAAAATAAACGAAAATAAATTTTGGAAGAAAAATTAAATTTAATCGTTTTTCGGCATTCCAGCAGTTGTCCGAACGATTTTAATCAAAAGAAAATTTGCTTGTCTCAGTTTCTGTAAGTCTCACAAATAATTTTTATAACAAAATAGTGTTCAGAATGTGATTCTGGACTCGAAAAAAAACGAAAATGAATTTTTAAAGAAAAATTAAATTTAATCGTTCTCAGTTTCTGTAAGTCTCACAAATAATTATTATAACAAAATAGTGTTCAGAATGGGATTCTGGACACGAAAATAACGAAAATGAATTTTTGAAGAAAAATCAAATTTAATCGTTTTTCGGCGTTTCCAGCAGTTGTCCGAACGATTTACTTCAAAATAAATTTTGCTTGTCTCAGTTTCTGTAAGTCTTACAAATAATTTTTATAACAAAATAGTGTTCAGAATGTGATTCTGGACTCGAAAAAAAACGAAAATAAATTTTTGAAGAAAAATTAAATTTAATCTTTTTCGGCGTTTCCAGCAGTTGTCCGAACGATTTACATCAAAAGAAATTTTGCTTGTCTCAGTTTCTGTAAGTCTCACAAATAATTTTTATAACAAAATAGTGTTCAGAATGTGATTCTGGACTCGAAAAAAAACGAAAATAAATTTTTGAAGAAAAATTAAATTTAATCGTTTTTCGGCGTTTCCAGCAGTTGTCCGAACGATTTACATCAAAAGAAATTTTGCTTGTCTCAGTTTCTGTAAGTCTCACAAATAATTTTTATAACAAAATTGTGTTCAGAATGTGATTCTGGACTCGAAAAAAAACGAAAATAAATTTTTGAAGAAAAATTAAATTTAATCGTTTTTCGGCGTTTCCAGCAGTTGTCCGAACGATTTACATCAAAAGAAATTTTGCTTGTCTCAGTTTCTGTAAGTCTCACAAATAATTTTTATAACAAAATAGTGTTCAGAATGTGATTCTGGACTCGAAAAAAAACGAAAATAAATTTTTGAAGAAAAATTAAATTTAATCGTTTTTCGGCGTTTCCAGCAGTTGTCCGAACGATTTACATCAAAAGAAATTTTGCTTGTCTCAGTTTCTGTAAGTCTCACAAATAATTTTTTAACAAAATAGTGTTCAGAATGTGATTCTGGGCTCGAAAAAAAACGAAAATAAATTTTTGAAGAAAAATTAAATTTAATCGTTTTTCGGCGTTTCCAGCAGTTGTCCGAACGATTTACATCAAAAGAAATTTTGCTTGTCTCAGTTTCTGTAAGTCTCACAAATAATTTTTATAACAAAATAGTGTTCAGAATGTGATTCTGGACTCGAAAATAAACGAAAATAAATTTTGGAAGAAAAATTAAATTTAATCGTTTTTCGGCGTTTCCAGCAGTTGTCCGAACGATTTTAATCAAAAGAAATTTTGCTTGTCTCAATTTCTGTAAGTCTCACAAATAATTTTTATAACAAACTAGTGTCCAGAATGTGATTCTGGACTCGAAAAAAAAACGAAAATGAATTTTTAAAGAAAAATTAAATTTAATCGTTTTCAGTTTCTGTAAGTCTCACAAATAATTTTCATAACAAAATAGTGTTCAGAATGTGATTCTGGACTCGAAAAAAAACGAAAATAAATTTTTGAAGAAAAATTAAATTTAATCGTTTTTCGGCGTTTCCAGCAGTTGTCCGAACGATTTACATCAAAAGAAATTTTGCTTGTCTCAGTTTCTGTATGTCTCACAAATAATTTTTATAACAAAATAGTGTTCAGAATGGGATTCTAGACTTGAAAAAAAACGAAAATAAATTTTTGAAGAAAAATTAAATTTAATCGTTTATCGGTGTTTCCAGCAGTTGTCCGAACGATTTACATCAAAAGAAATTTTGCTTGTCTCAGTTTCTGTAAGTCTCACAAATAATTTTTATAACAAAATAGTGTTCAGAATATGATTCTGGACTCGAAAATAAACGAAAATAAATTTTGGAAGAAAAATTAAATTTAATCGTTTTTCGGCGTTTCCAGCAGTTGTCTGAACGATTTACATCAAAAGAAATTTTGCTTGTCTCAGTTTCTGTAAGTCTCACAAATAATTTTTATAACAAAATAGTGTTCAGAATGTGATTCTGGACTCGAAAATAAACGAAAATAAATTTTTGAAGAAAAATTAAATTTAATCGTTTTTCGGCGTTTCCAGTAGTTGTCCGAACGATTTACATCAAAAGAAATTTTGCTTGTCTCAGTTTCTGTAAGTCTCACAAATAATTTTTATAACAAAATAGTGTTCAGAATGGGATTCTAGACTTGAAAAAAAAACGAAAATAAATTTTTGAAGAAAAATTAAATTTAATCGTTTTTCGGCGTTTCCAGCAGTTGTCCGAACGATTTACATCAAAAGAAATTTTGCTTGTCTCAGTTTCTGTAAGTCTCACAAATAATTTTTATAACAAAATAGTGTTCAGAATGTGATTCTGGACTCGAAAAAAAACGAAAATAAATTTTTGAAGAAAAATTAAATTTAATCGTTTTTCGGCGTTTCCAGCAGTTGTCCGAACGATTTACATCAAAAGAAATTTTGCTTGTCTCAGTTTCTGTAAGTCTCACAAATAATTTTTATAACAAAATTGTGTTCAGAATGTGATTCTGGACTCGAAAAAAAACGAAAATGAAATTTTAAAGAAAAAATAAATTTAATCGTTTTCAGTTTCTGTAAGTCTCACAAATAATTTTCATCACAAAATAGTGTTCAGAATGGGATTCTGGACTCGAAAATTACAAAAATAAATTTTTGAAGAAAAATCAAATTTAATCGTTTTTCGGCGTTTCCAGCAGTTGTCCGAACGATTTACATCAAAAGAAATGTTGCTTGTCTCAGTTTCTGTAAGTCTCACAAATAATTTTTATAACAAAACAGTGTTCAGAATGTGATTCTGGACTCGAAAAAAAACGAAAATAAATTTTTGAAGAAAAATTAAATTTAATCGTTTTTCGGCGTTTCCAGCAGATGTCCGAACGATTTACATCAAAAGAAATTTTGCTTGTCTCAGTTTCTGTATGTCTCACAAATAATTTTTATAACAAAATAGTGTTCAGAATGGGATTCTAGACTTGAAAAAAAACGAAAATAAATTTTTGAAGAAAAATTAAATTTAATCGTTTATCGGTGTTTCCAGCAGTTGTCCGAACGATTTACATCAAAAGAAATTTTGCTTGTCTCAGTTTCTGTAAGTCTCACAAATAATTTTTATAACAAAATAGTGTTCAGAATATGATTCTGGACTCGAAAATAAACGAAAATAAATTTTGGAAGAAAAATTAAATTTAATCGTTTTTCGGCGTTTCCAGCAGTTGTCTGAACGATTTACATCAAAAGAAATTTTGCTTGTCTCAGTTTCTGTAAGTCTCACAAATAATTTTTATAACAAAATAGTGTTCAGAATGTGATTCTGGACTCGAAAATAAACGAAAATAAATTTTTGAAGAAAAATTAAATTTAATCGTTTTTCGGCGTTTCCAGTAGTTGTCCGAACGATTTACATCAAAAGAAATTTTGCTTGTCTCAGTTTCTGTAAGTCTCACAAATAATTTTTATAACAAAATAGTGTTCAGAATGGGATTCTAGACTTGAAAAAAAACGAAAATAAATTTTTGAAGAAAAATTAAATTTAATCGTTTTTCGGCGTTTCCAGCAGTTGTCCGAACGATTTACATCAAAAGAAATTTTGCTTGTCTCAGTTTCTGTAAGTCTCACAAATAATTTTTATAACAAAATAGTGTTCAGAATGTGATTCTGGACTCGAAAAAAAACGAAAATAAATTTTTGAAGAAAAATTAAATTTAATCGTTTTTCGGCGTTTCCAGCAGTTGTCCGAACGATTTACATCAAAAGAAATTTTGCTTGTCTCAGTTTCTGTAAGTCTCACAAATAATTTTTATAACAAAATTGTGTTCAGAATGTGATTCTGGACTCGAAAAAAAACGAAAATGAAATTTTAAAGAAAAAATAAATTTAATCGTTTTCAGTTTCTGTAAGTCTTACAAATAATTTTCATAACAAAATAGTGTTCAGAATGGGATTCTGGACACGAAAATAACGAAAATAAATTTTTGAAGAAAAATCAAATTTAATCGTTTTTCGGCGTTTCCAGCAGTTGTCCGAACGATTTACATCAAAAGAAATTTTGCGTGTCTCAGTTTCTGTAAGTCTCACAAATAATTTTTATAACAAAATAGTGTTCAGAATGTGATTCTGGACTCGAAAAAAAACGAAAATAAATTTTTGAAGAAAAATTAAATTTAATCGTTTTTCGGCGTTTCCAGCAGTTGTCCGAACGATTTAAATCAAAAGAAATTTTGCTTGTCTCAGTTTCTGTAAGTCTCACAAATAATTTTTATAACAAAATTGTGTTCAGAATGTGATTCTGGACTCGAAAAAAAACGAAAATAAATTTTTGAAGAAAAATTAAATTTAATCGTTTTTCGGCGTTTCCAGCAGTTGTCCGAACGATTTACATCAAAAGAAATTTTGCTTGTCTCAGTTTCTGTAAGTCTCACAAATAATTTTTATAACAAAATAGTGTTCAGAATGTGATTCTGGACTCGAAAAAAAACGAAAATAAATTTTTGAAGAAAAATTAAATTTAATCGTTTTTCGGCGTTTCCAGCAGTTGTCCGAACGATTTACATCAAAAGAAATTTTGCTTGTCTCAGTTTCTGAAAGTCTCACAAATAATTTTTATAACAAAATTGTGTTCAGAATGTGATTCTGGACTCGAAAAAAAACGAAAATGAAATTTTAGAGAAAAATTAAATTTAATCGTTTTCAGTTTCTGTAAGTCTCACAAATAATTTTCATAACAAAATAGTGTTCAGAATGTGATTCTGGACTCGAAAAAAAACGAAAATAAATTTTTGAAGAAAAATTAAATTTAATCGTTTTTCGGCGTTTCCAGCAGTTGTCCGAACGATTTACATCAAAAGAAATTTTGCTTGTCTCAGTTTCTGTAAGTCTTACAAATAATTTTTATAACAAAATAGTGTTCAGAATGTGATTCTGGACTCGAAAAAAAACGAAAATAAATTTTTGAAGAAAAATTAAATTTAATCGTTTTTCGGCGTTTCCAGCAGTTGTCCGAACGATTTACATCAAAAGAAATTTTGCTTGTCTCAGTTTCTGTAAGTCTCACAAATAATTTTTTTAACAAAATAGTGTTCAGAATGTGATTCTGGGCTCGAAAAAAAACGAAAATAAATTTTTGAAGAAAAATTAAATTTAATCGTTTTTCGGCGTTTCCAGCAGTTGTCCGAACGATTTACATCAAAAGAAATTTTGCTTGTCTCAGTTTCTGTAAATCTCACAAATAATTTTTATAACAAAATAGTGTTCAGAATGTGATTCTGGACTCGAAAAAAAACGAAAATAAATTTTTGAAGAAAAATTAAATTTAATCGTTTTTCGGCGTTTCCAGCAGTTGTCCGAACGATTTACATCAAAAGAAATTTTGCTTGTCTCAGTTTCTGTAAGTCTCACAAATAATTTTTATAACAAAATAGTGTTCAGAATGTGATTCTGGACTCGAAAATAAACGAAAATAAATTTTGGAAGAAAAATTAAATTTAATCGTTTTTCGGCGTTTCCAGCAGTTGTCCGAACGATTTTAATCAAAAGAAATTTTGCTTATCTCAGTTTCTGTAAGTCTCACAAATAATTTTTATAACAAAATAGTGTCCAGAATGTGATTCTGGACTCGAAAAAAAACGAAAATGAATTTTTAAAGAAAAATTAAATTTAATCGTTTTCAGTTTCTGTAAGTCTCACAAATAATTTTCATAACAAAATAGTGTTCAGAATGGAATTCTGGACACGAAAATAACGGAAATGAATTTTTGAAGAAAAATCAAATTTAATCGTTTTTCGGCGTTTCCAGCAGTTGTCCGAACGATTTACATCAAAAGAAATTTTGCTTGTCTCAGTTTCTGTAAGTCTCACAAATAATTTTTATAACAAAATATGTTCAGAATGTGATTCTGGACTCGAAAAAAAACGAAAATAAATTTTTGAAGAAAAATTAAATTTAATCGTTTTTCGGCGTTTCCAGCAGTTGTCCGAACGATTTACATCAAAAGAAATTTTGCTTGTCTCAGTTTCTGTAAGTCTCACAAATAATTTTTATAACAAAATAGTGTTCAGAATGTGATTCTGGACTCGAAAAAAAACGAAAATAAATTTTTGAAGAAAAATTAAATTTAATCGTTTTTCGGCGTTTCCAGCAGTTGTCCGAACGATTTACATCAAAAGAAATGTTTCGTGTCTCAGTTTCTGTAAGTCTCACAAATAATTTTTATAACAAAATTGTGTTCAGAATGTGATTCTGGACTCGAAAAAAACGAAAATGAAGTTTTAAAGAAAAATTAAATTTAATCGTTTTCAGTTTCTGTAAGTCTCACAAATAATTTTCATAACAAAATAGTGTTCAGAATGGGATTCTGGACTCGAAAATTACAAAAATAAATTTTTGAAGAAAAATCAAATTTAATCGTTTTTCGGCGTTTCCAGCAGTTGTCCGAACGATTTACATCAAAAGAAATGTTGCTTGTCTCAGTTTCTGTAAGTCTCACAAATAATTTTTATAACAAAACAGTGTTCAGAATGTGATTCTGGACTCGAAAAAAAACGAAAATAAATTTTTGAAGAAAAATTAAATTTAATCGTTTTTCGGCGTTTCCAGCAGTTGTCCGAACGATTTACATCAAAAGAAATTTTGCTTGTCTCAGTTTCTGTATGTCTCACAAATAATTTTTATAACAAAATAGTGTTCAGAATGGGATTCTAGACTTGAAAAAAAACGAAAATAAATTTTTGAAGAAAAATTAAATTTAATCGTTTATCGGTGTTTCCAGCAGTTGTCCGAACGATTTACATCAAAAGAAATTTTGCTTGTCTCAGTTTCTGTAAGTCTCACAAATAATTTTTATAACAAAATAGTGTTCAGAATATGATTCTGGACTCGAAAATAAACGAAAATAAATTTTGGAAGAAAAATTAAATTTAATCGTTTTTCGGCGTTTCCAGCAGTTGTCTGAACGATTTACATCAAAAGAAATTTTGCTTGTCTCAGTTTCTGTAAGTCTCACAAATAATTTTTATAACAAAATAGTGTTCAGAATGTGATTCTGGACTCGAAAATAAACGAAAATAAATTTTTGAAGAAAAATTAAATTTAATCGTTTTTCGGCGTTTCCAGTAGTTGTCCGAACGATTTACATCAAAAGAAATTTTGCTTGTCTCAGTTTCTGTAAGTCTCACAAATAATTTTTATAACAAAATAGTGTTCAGAATGGGATTCTAGACTTGAAAAAAAAACGAAAATAAATTTTTGAAGAAAAATTAAATTTAATCGTTTTTCGGCGTTTCCAGCAGTTGTCCGAACGATTTACATCAAAAGAAATTTTGCTTGTCTCAGTTTCTGTAAGTCTCACAAATAATTTTTATAACAAAATAGTGTTCAGAATGTGATTCTGGACTCGAAAAAAAACGAAAATAAATTTTTGAAGAAAAATTAAATTTAATCGTTTTTCGGCGTTTCCAGCAGTTGTCCGAACGATTTACATCAAAAGAAATTTTGCTTGTCTCAGTTTCTGTAAGTCTCACAAATAATTTTTATAACAAAATTGTGTTCAGAATGTGATTCTGGACTCGAAAAAAAACGAAAATGAAATTTTAAAGAAAAAATAAATTTAATCGTTTTCAGTTTCTGTAAGTCTCACAAATAATTTTCATAACAAAATAGTGTTCAGAATGGGATTCTGGACTCGAAAATTACAAAAATAAATTTTTGAAGAAAAATCAAATTTAATCGTTTTTCGGCGTTTCCAGCAGTTGTCCGAACGATTTACATCAAAAGAAATGTTGCTTGTCTCAGTTTCTGTAAGTCTCACAAATAATTTTTATAACAAAACAGTGTTCAGAATGTGATTCTGGACTCGAAAAAAAACGAAAATAAATTTTTGAAGAAAAATTAAATTTAATCGTTTTTCGGCGTTTCCAGCAGATGTCCGAACGATTTACATCAAAAGAAATTTTGCTTGTCTCAGTTTCTGTATGTCTCACAAATAATTTTTATAACAAAATAGTGTTCAGAATGGGATTCTAGACTTGAAAAAAAACGAAAATAAATTTTTGAAGAAAAATTAAATTTAATCGTTTATCGGTGTTTCCAGCAGTTGTCCGAACGATTTACATCAAAAGAAATTTTGCTTGTCTCAGTTTCTGTAAGTCTCACAAATAATTTTTATAACAAAATAGTGTTCAGAATATGATTCTGGACTCGAAAATAAACGAAAATAAATTTTGGAAGAAAAATTAAATTTAATCGTTTTTCGGCGTTTCCAGCAGTTGTCTGAACGATTTACATCAAAAGAAATTTTGCTTGTCTCAGTTTCTGTAAGTCTCACAAATAATTTTTATAACAAAATAGTGTTCAGAATGTGATTCTGGACTCGAAAATAAACGAAAATAAATTTTTGAAGAAAAATTAAATTTAATCGTTTTTCGGCGTTTCCAGTAGTTGTCCGAACGATTTACATCAAAAGAAATTTTGCTTGTCTCAGTTTCTGTAAGTCTCACAAATAATTTTTATAACAAAATAGTGTTCAGAATGGGATTCTAGACTTGAAAAAAAACGAAAATAAATTTTTGAAGAAAAATTAAATTTAATCGTTTTTCGGCGTTTCCAGCAGTTGTCCGAACGATTTACATCAAAAGAAATTTTGCTTGTCTCAGTTTCTGTAAGTCTCACAAATAATTTTTATAACAAAATTTAATCGTTTTTCGGCGTTTCCAGCAGTTGTCCGAACGATTTACATCAAAAGAAATTTTGCGTGTCTCAGTTTCTGTAAGTCTCACAAATAATTTTTATAACAAAATAGTGTTCAGAATGTGATTCTGGACTCGAAAAAAAACGAAAATAAATTTTTGAAGAAAAATTAAATTTAATCGTTTTTCGGCGTTTCCAGCAGTTGTCCGAACGATTTACATCAAAAGAAATTTTGCTTGTCTCAGTTTCTGTAAGTCTCACAAATAATTTTTATAACAAAATAGTGTTCAGAATGTGATTCTGGACTCGAAAAAAAACGAAAATAAATTTTTGAAGAAAAATTAAATTTAATCGTTTTTCGGCGTTTCCAGCAGTTGTCCGAACGATTTACATCAAAAGAAATTTTGCTTGTCTCAGTTTCTGTAAGTCTCACAAATAATTTTTATAACAAAATTGTGTTCAGAATGTGATTCTGGACTCGAAAAAAAACGAAAATGAAATTTTAAAGAAAAAATAAATTTAATCGTTTTCAGTTTCTGTAAGTCTCACAAATAATTTTCATAACAAAATAGTGTTCAGAATGGGATTCTGGACACGAAAATAACGAAAATAAATTTTTGAAGAAAAATCAAATTTAATCGTTTTTCGGCGTTTCCAGCAGTTGTCCGAACGATTTACATCAAAAGAAATTTTGCGTGTCTCAGTTTCTGTAAGTCTCACAAATAATTTTTATAACAAAATAGTGTTCAGAATGTGATTCTGGACTCGAAAAAAAACGAAAATAAATTTTTGAAGAAAAATTAAATTTAATCGTTTTCAGTTTCTGTAAGTCTCACAAATAATTTTCATAACAAAATAGTGTTCAGAATGTGATTCTGGACTCGAAAAAAAACGAAAATAAATTTTTGAAGAAAAATTAAATTTAATCGTTTTTCGGCGTTTCCAGCAGTTGTCCGAACGATTTACATCAAAAGAAATTTTGCTTGTCTCAGTTTCTGTAAGTCTTACAAATAATTTTTATAACAAAATAGTGTTCAGAATGTGATTCTGGACTCGAAAAAAAACGAAAATAAATTTTTGAAGAAAAATTAAATTTAATCGTTTTTCGGCGTTTCCAGCAGTTGTCCGAACGATTTACATCAAAAGAAATTTTGCTTGTCTCAGTTTCTGTAAGTCTCACAAATAATTTTTTTAACAAAATAGTGTTCAGAATGTGATTCTGGGCTCGAAAAAAAACGAAAATAAATTTTTGAAGAAAAATTAAATTTAATCGTTTTTCGGCGTTTCCAGCAGTTGTCCGAACGATTTACATCAAAAGAAATTTTGCTTGTCTCAGTTTCTGTAAATCTCACAAATAATTTTTATAACAAAATAGTGTTCAGAATGTGAATCTGGACTCGAAAAAAAACGAAAATAAATTTTTGAAGAAAAATTAAATTTAATCGTTTTTCGGCGTTTCCAGCAGTTGTCCGAACGATTTACATCAAAAGAAATTTTGCTTGTCTCAGTTTCTGTAAGTCTCACAAATAATTTTTATAACAAAATAGTGTTCAGAATGTGATTCTGGACTCGAAAATAAACGAAAATAAATTTTGGAAGAAAAATTAAATTTAATCGTTTTTCGGCGTTTCTAGCAGTTGTCCGAACGATTTTAATCAAAAGAAATTTTGCTTATCTCAGTTTCTGTAAGTCTCACAAATCATTTTTATAACAAAATAGTGTCCAGAATGTGATTCTGGACTCGAAAAAAAAACGAAAATGAATTTTTAAAGAATAATTAAATTTAATCGTTTTCAGTTTCTGTAAGTCTCACAAATAATTTTCATAACAAAATAGTGTTCAGAATGGAATTCTGGACACGAAAATAACGGAAATGAATTTTTGAAGAAAAATCAAATTTAATCGTTTTTCGGCGTTTCCAGCAGTTGTCCGAACGATTTACATCAAAAGAAATTTTGCTTGTCTCAGTTTCTGTAAGTCTCACAAATAATTTTTATAACAAAATATGTTCAGAATGTGATTCTGGACTCGAAAAAAAACGAAAATAAATTTTTGAAGAAAAATTAAATTTAATCGTTTTTCGGCGTTTCCAGCAGTTGTCCGAACGATTTACATCAAAAGAAATTTTGCTTGTCTCAGTTTCTGTAAGTCTCACAAATAATTTTTATAACAAAATAGTGTTCAGAATGTGATTCTGGACTCGAAAAAAAAACGAAAATAAATTTTTGAAGAAAAATTAAATTTAATCGTTTTTCGGCGTTTCCAGCAGTTGTCCGAACGATTTACATCAAAAGAAATTTTTCGTGTCTCAGTTTCTGTAAGTCTCACAAATAATTTTTATAACAAAATTGTGTTCAGAATGTGATTCTGGACTCGAAAAAAACGAAAATGAAGTTTTAAAGAAAAATTAAATTTAATCGTTTTCAGTTTCTGTAAGTCTCACAAATAATTTTCATAACAAAATAGTGTTCAGAATGGGATTCTGGACTCGAAAATTACAAAAATAAATTTTTGAAGAAAAATCAAATTTAATCGTTTTTCGGCGTTTCCAGCAGTTGTCCGAACGATTTACATCAAAAGAAATGTTGCTTGTCTCAGTTTCTGTAA
The DNA here is from genome assembly GCA_910593695.2 of Ocypus olens. Classification (NCBI taxonomy): domain Eukaryota; kingdom Metazoa; phylum Arthropoda; class Insecta; order Coleoptera; family Staphylinidae; genus Ocypus; species Ocypus olens. Next base: position 20,782,730 of record OU343062.1, on the reverse strand, counting down.
GTCTCACAAATAATTTTTATAACAAAACAGTGTTCAGAATGTGATTCTGGACTCGAAAAAAAACGAAAATAAATTTTTGAAGAAAAATTAAATTTAATCGTTTTTCGGCGTTTCCAGCAGTTGTCCGAACGATTTACATCAAAAGAAATTTTGCTTGTCTCAGTTTCTGTATGTCTCACAAATAATTTTTATAACAAAATAGTGTTCAGAATGGGATTCTAGACTTGAAAAAAAACGAAAATAAATTTTTGAAGAAAAATTAAATTTAATCGTTTATCGGTGTTTCCAGCAGTTGTCCGAACGATTTACATCAAAAGAAATTTTGCTTGTCTCAGTTTCTGTAAGTCTCACAAATAATTTTTATAACAAAATAGTGTTCAGAATATGATTCTGGACTCGAAAATAAACGAAAATAAATTTTGGAAGAAAAATTAAATTTAATCGTTTTTCGGCGTTTCCAGCAGTTGTCTGAACGATTTACATCAAAAGAAATTTTGATTGTCTCAGTTTCTGTAAGTCTCACAAATAATTTTTATAACAAAATAGTGTTCAGAATGTGATTCTGGACTCGAAAATAAACGAAAATAAATTTTTGAAGAAAAATTAAATTTAATCGTTTTTCGGCGTTTCCAGCAGTTGTCCGAACGATTTACATCAAAAGAAATTTTGCTTGTCTCAGTTTCTGTAAGTCTCACAAATAATTTTTATAACAAAATAGTGTTCAGAATGTGATTCTGGACTCGAAAAAAAACGAAAATAAATTTTTGAAGAAAAATTAAATTTAATCGTTTTTCGGCGTTTCCAGCAGTTGTCCGAACGATTTACATCAAAAGAAATTTTGCTTGTCTCAGTTTCTGTAAGTCTCACAAATAATTTTTATAACAAAATAGTGTTCAGAATGTGATTCTGGACTCGAAAAAAAACGAAAATAAATTTTTGAAGAAAAATTCAATTTAATCGTTTTTCGGCGTTTCCAGCAGTTGTCCGAACGATTTACATCAAAAGATATTTTGCTTGTCTCAGTTTCTGTAAGTTTCACAAATAATTTTTATAACAAAATAGTGTTCAGAATGTGATTCTGGACTCGAAAAAAACGAAAATGAAGTTTTAAAGAAAAATTAAATTTAATCGTTTTCAGTTTCTGTAAGTCTCACAAATAATTTTCATAACAAAATAGTGTTCAGAATGGGATTCTGGACTCGAAAATTACAAAAATAAATTTTTGAAGAAAAATCAAATTTAATCGTTTTTCGGCGTTTCCAGCAGTTGTCCGAACGATTTACATCAAAAGAAATGTTGCTTGTCTCAGTTTCTGTACGTCTCACAAATAATTTTTATAACAAAACAGTGTTCAGAATGTGATTCTGGACTCGAAAAAAAAAAGAAAATAAATTTTTGAAGAAAAATTAAATTTAATCGTTTTTCGGCGTTTCCAGCAGTTGTCCGAACGATTTACATCAAAAGAAATTTTGCTTGTCTCAGTTTCTGTATGTCTCACAAATAATTTTTATAACAAAATAGTGTTCAGAATGGGATTCTAGACTTGAAAAAAAACGAAAATAAATTTTTGAAGAAAAATTAAATTTAATCGTTTATCGGTGTTTCCAGCAGTTGTCCGAACGATTTACATCAAAAGAAATTTTGCTTGTCTCAGTTTCTGTAAGTCTCACAAATAATTTTTATAACAAAATAGTGTTCAGAATGTGATTCTGGACTCGAAAATAAACGAAAATAAATTTTGGAAGAAAAATTAAATTTAATCGTTTTTCGGCGTTTCCAGCAGTTGTCTGACCGATTTACATCAAAAGAAATTTTGATTGTCTCAGTTTCTGTAAGTCTCACAAATAATTTTTATAACAAAATAGTGTTAAGAATGTGATTCTGGACTCGAAAATAAACGAAAATAAATTTTTGAAGAAAAATTAAATTTAATCGTTTTTCGGCGTTTCCAGCAGTTGTCCGAACGATTTACATCAAAAGAAATTTTGCTTGTCTCAGTTTCTGTAAGTCTCACAAATAATTTTTATAACAAAATAGTGTTCAGAATGTGATTCTGGACTCGAAAAAAAACGAAAATAAATTTTTGAAGAAAAATTAAATTTAATCGTTTTTCGGCGTTTCCAGCAGTTGTCCGAACGATTTACATCAAAAGAAATTTTGCTTGTCTCAGTTTCTGTAAGTCTCACAAATAATTTTTATAACAAAATAGTGTTCAGAATGTGATTCTGGACTCGAAAAAAAACGAAAATAAATTTTTGAAGAAAAATTCAATTTAATCGTTTTTCGGCGTTTCCAGCAGTTGTCCGAACGATTTACATCAAAAGATATTTTGCTTGTCTCAGTTTCTGTAAGTTTCACAAATAATTTTTATAACAAAATAGTGTTCAGAATGTGATTCTGGACTCGAAAAAAAACGAAAATAAATTTTTGAAGAAAAATTAAATTTAATCGTTTTTCGGCGTTTCCAGCAGTTGTCCGAACGATTTACAACAAAAGAAATTTTGCTTGTCTCAGTTTCTGTAAGTCTCACAAATAATTTTTATAACAAAATAGTGTTCAGAATGTGATTCTGGACTCGAAAATAAACGAAAATAAATTTTGAATGAAAAATTAAATTTAATCGTTTTTCGGCGTTTCCAGCAGTTGTCCGAACGATTTTAATCAAAAGAAATTTTGCTTGTCTCAGTTTCTGTAAGTCTCACAAATAATTTTTATAACAAAATAGTGTTCAGAATGTGATTCTGCACACGAAAATAACGAAAATGAATTTTTGAAGAAAAATCAAATTTAATCGTTTTCAGTTTCTGTAAGTCTCACAAATAATTTTCATAACAAAATAGTGTTCAGAATGGGATTTTGGACACGAAAATAATGAAAATGAATTTTTGAAGAAAAATCAAATTTAATCGTTTTTCGGCGTTTCCAGCAGTTGTCCGAACGATTTACATCAAAAGAAATTTTGCTTGTCTCAGTTTCTGTAAGTCTCACAAATAATTTTTATAACAAAATAGTGTTCAGAATGTGATTCTGGACTCGAAAAAAAACGAAAATAAATTTTTGAAGAAAAATTAAATTTAATCGTTTTTCGGCGTTTCCAGCAGTTGTCCGAACGATTTACATCAAAAGAAATTTTGCTTGTCTCAGTTTCTCAAAGTCTCACAAATAATTTTTATAACAAAATAGTGTTCAGAATGTGATTCTGGACTCGAAAAAAAACGAAAATAAATTTTTGAAGAAAAATTAAATTTAATCGTTTTTCGGCGTTTCCAGCAGTTGTCCGAACGATTTACATCAAAAGTAATTTTGCTTGTCTCAGTTACTGTAAGTCTCACAAATAATTTTTATAACAAAATAGTGTTCAGAATGTGATTCTGGACTCGAAAATAAACGAAAATAAATTTTGGAAGAAAAATTAAATTTAATCGTTTTTCGGCGTTTCCAGCAGTTGTCCGAACGATTTTAATCAAAAGAAAATTTGCTTGTCTCAGTTTCTGTAAGTCTCAGAAATAAGTTTTATAACAAAATAGTGTTCAGAATGTGATTCTGGACTCGAAAAAAAACGAAAATGAATTTTTAAAGAAAAATTAAATTTAATCGTTTTCAGTTTCTGTAAGTCTCACAAATAATTATTATCACAAAATAGTGTTCAGAATGGGATTCTGGACACGAAAATAACGAAAATGAATTTTTGAAGAAAAATCAAATTTAATCGTTTTTCGGCGTTTCCAGCAGTTGTCCGAACGATTTACATCAAAATAAATTTTGCTTGTCTCAGTTTCTGTAAGTCTCACAAATAATTTTTATAACAAAATAGTGTTCAGAATGTGATTCTGGACTCGAAAAAAAACGAAAATAAATTTTTGAAGAAAAATTAAATTTAATCGTTTTTCGGCGTTTCCAGCAGTTGTCCGAACGATTTACATCAAAAGAAATTTTGCTTGTCTCAGTTTCTGTAAGTCTCACAAATAATTTTTTTTTTAAAATAGTGTTCAGAATGTGATTCTGGACTCGAAAAAAAACGAAAATAAATTTTTGAAGAAAAATTAAATTTAATCGTTTTTCGGCGTTTCCAGCAGTTGTCCGAACGATTTTAATCAAAAGAAAATTTGCTTGTCTCAGTTTCTGTAAGTCTCAGAAATAAGTTTTATAACAAAATAGTGTTCAGAATGTGATTCTGGACTCGAAAAAAAACGAAAATAAATTTTTGAAGAAAAATTAAATTTAATCGTTTTTCGGCGTTTCCAGCAGTTGTCCGAACGATTTACATCAAAAGAAATTTTGCTTGTCTCAGTTTCTGTAAGTCTCACAAATAATTTTTATAACAAAATAGTGTTCAGAATGTGATTCTGGACTCGAAAATAAACGAAAATAAATTTTGAATGAAAAATTAAATTTAATCGTTTTTCGGCGTTTCCAGCAGTTGTCCGAACGATTTTAATCAAAAGAAATTTTGCTTGTCTCAGTTTCTGTAAGTCTCACAAATAATTTTTATAACAAAATAGTGTTCAGAATGTGATTCTGCACACGAAAATAACGAAAATGAATTTTTGAAGAAAAATCAAATTTAATCGTTTTCAGTTTCTGTAAGTCTCACAAATAATTTTCATAACAAAATAGTGTTCAGAATGGGATTTTGGACACGAAAATAATGAAAATGAATTTTTGAAGAAAAATCAAATTTAATCGTTTTTCGGCGTTTCCAGCAGTTGTCCGAACGATTTACATCAAAAGAAATTTTGCTTGTCTCAGTTTCTGTAAGTCTCACAAATAATTTTTATAACAAAATAGTGTTCAGAATGTGATTCTGGACTCGAAAAAAAACGAAAATAAATTTTTGAAGAAAAATTAAATTTAATCGTTTTTCGGCGTTTCCAGCAGTTGTCCGAACGATTTACATCAAAAGAAATTTGGCTTGTCTCAGTTTCTCAAAGTCTCACAAATAATTTTTATAACAAAATAGTGTTCAGAATGTGATTCTGGACTCGAAAAAAAACGAAAATAAATTTTTGAAGAAAAATTAAATTTAATCGTTTTTCGGCGTTTCCAGCAGTTGTCCGAACGATTTACATCAAAAGAAATTTTGCTTGTCTCAGTTACTGTAAGTCTCACAAATAATTTTTATAACAAAATAGTGTTCAGAATGTGATTCTGGACTCGAAAATAAACGAAAAAAAATTTTGGAAGAAAAATTAAATTTAATCGTTTTTCGGCGTTTCCAGCAGTTGTCCGAACGATTTTAATCAAAAGAAAATTTGCTTGTCTCAGTTTCTGTAAGTCTCAGAAATAAGTTTTATAACAAAATAGTGTTCAGAATGTGATTCTGGACTCGAAAAAAAACGAAAATGAATTTTTAAAGAAAAATTAAATTTAATCGTTTTCAGTTTCTGTAAGTCTCACAAATAATTATTATAACAAAATAGTGTTCAGAATGGGATTCTGGACACGAAAATAACGAAAATGAATTTTTGAAGAAAAATCAAATTTAATCGTTTTTCGGCGTTTCCAGCAGTTGTCCGAACGATTTACATCAAAATAAATTTTGCTTGTCTCAGTTTCTGTAAGTCTCACAAATAATTTTTATAACAAAATAGTGTTCAGAATGTGATTCTGGACTCGAAAAAAAACGAAAATAAATTTTTGAAGAAAAATTAAATTTAATCGTTTTTCGGCGTTTCCAGCAGTTGTCCGAACGATTTACATCAAAAGAAATTTTGCTTGTCTCAGTTTCTGTAAGTCTCACAAATAATTTTTTTAACAAAATAGTGTTCAGAATGTGATTCTGGACTCGAAAAAAAACGAAAATAAATTTTTGAAGAAAAATTAAATTTAATCGTTTTTCGGCGTTTCCAGCAGTTGTCCGAACGATTTTAATCAAAAGAAAATTTGCTTGTCTCAGTTTCTGTAAGTCTCAGAAATAAGTTTTATAACAAAATAGTGTTCAGAATGTGATTCTGGACTCGAAAAAAAACGAAAATGAATTTTTAAAGAAAAATTAAATTTAATCGTTTTCAGTTTCTGTAAGTCTCACAAATAATTATTATAACAAAATAGTGTTCAGAATGGGATTCTGGACACGAAAATAACGAAAATGAATTTTTGAAGAAAAATCAAATTTAATCGTTTTTCGGCGTTTCCAGCAGTTGTCCGAACGATTTACATCAAAAGAAATTTTGCTTGTCTCAGTTTCTGTAAGTCTCACAAATAATTTTTTTAACAAAATAGTGTTCAGAATGTGATTCTGGACTCGAAAAAAAACGAAAATAAATTTTTAAAGAAAAATTAAATTTAATCGTTTTTCGGCGTTTCCAGCAGTTGTCCGAACGATTTACATCAAAAGAAATTTTGCTTGTCTCAGTTTCTGTAAGTCTCACAAATAATTTTTATAACAAAATAGTGTTCAGAATGTGATTCTGGACTCGAAAATAAACGAAAATAAATTTTGGAAGAAAAATTAAATTTAATCGTTTTTCGGCGTTTCCAGCAGTTGTCCGAACGATTTTAATCAAAAGAAATTTTGCTTGTCTCAGTTTCTGTAAGTCTCACAAATAATTTTTATAACAAAATAGTGTCCAGAATGTGATTCTGGACTCGAAAAAAAAACGAAAATGAATTTTTAAAGAAAAATTAAATTTAATCGTTTTCAGTTTCTGTAAGTCTCACAAATAATTTTCATAACAAAATAGTGTTCAGAATGGGATTCTGGACACGAAAATAACGGAAATGAATTTTTGAAGAAAAATCAAATTTAATCGTTTTTCGGCGTTTCCAGCAGTTGTCCGAACGATTTACATCAAAAGAAATTTTGCTTGTCTCAGTTTCTGTAAGTCTCACAAATAATTTTTATAACAAAATATGTTCAGAATGTGATTCTGGACTCGAAAATAAACGAAAATAAATTTTTGAAGAAAAATTTAATTTAATCGTTTTTCGGCGTTTCCAGCAGTTGTCCGAACGATTTACATCAAAAGAAATTTTTCGTGTCTCAGTTTCTGTAAGTCTCACAAATAATTTTTATAACAAAATTGTGTTCAGAATGTGATTCTGGACTCGAAAAAAAACGAAAATTAAGTTTTAAAGAAAAATTAAATTTAATCGTTTTCAGTTTCTGTAAGTCTCACAAATAATTTTCATAACAAAATAGTGTTCAGAATGGGATTCTGGACTCGAAAATTACAAAAATAAATTTTTGAAGAAAAATCAAATTTAATCGTTTTTCGGCGTTTCCAGCAGTTGTCCGAACGATTTACATCAAAAGAAATGTTGCTTGTTTCAGTTTCTGTAAGTCTCACAAATAATTTTTATAACAAAACAGTGTTCAGAATGTGATTCTGGACTCGAAAAAAAACGAAAATAAATTTTTGAAGAAAAATTAAATTTAATCGTTTTTCGGCGTTTCCAGCAGTTGTCCGAACGATTTACATCAAAAGAAATTTTGCTTGTCTCAGTTTCTGTATGTCTCACAAATAATTTTTATAACAAAATAGTGTTCAGAATGGGATTCTAGACTTAAAAAAAAACGAAAATAAATTTTTGAAGAAAAATTAAATTTAATCGTTTATCGGTGTTTCCAGCAGTTGTCCGAACGATTTACAACAAAAGAAATTTTGCTTGTCTCAGTTTCTGTAAGTCTCACAAATAATATTTATAACAAAATAGTGTTCAGAATATGATTCTGGACTCGAAAATAAACGAAAATAAATTTTGGAAGAAAAATTAAATTTAATCGTTTTTCGGCGTTTCCAGCAGTTGTCTGAACGATTTACATCAAAAGAAATTTTGCTTGTCTCAGTTTCTGTAAGTCTCACAAATAATTTTTATAACAAAATAGTGTTCAGAATGTGATTCTGGACTCGAAAATAAACGAAAATAAATTTTTGAAGAAAAATTAAATTTAATCGTTTTTCGGCGTTTCCAGTAGTTGTCCGAACGATTTACATCAAAAGAAATTTTGCTTGTCTCAGTTTCTGTAAGTCTCACAAATAATTTTTATAACAAAATAGTGTTCAGAATGGGATTCTAGACTTGAAAAAAAACGAAAATAAATTTTTGAAGAAAAATTAAATTTAATCGTTTTTCGGCGTTTCCAGCAGTTGTCCGAACGATTTACATCAAAAGAAATTTTGCTTGTCTCAGTTTCTGGAAGTCTCACAAATAATTTTTATAACAAAATTGTGTTCAGAATGTGTTTCTGGACTCGAAAAAAAACGAAAATGAAATTTTAAAGAAAAATTAAATTTAATCGTTTTCAGTTTCTGTAAGTCTCACAAATAATTTACATAACAAAATAGTGTTCAGAATGGGATTCTGGACACGAAAATAACGAAAATAAATTTTTAAAGAAAAATTAAATTTAATCGTTTTTCGGCGTTTCCAGCAGTTGTCCGAACGATTTACATCAAAAGAAATTTTGCTTGTCTCAGTTTCTGTAAGTCTCACAAATAATTTTTATAACAAAATAGTGTTCAGAATGTGATTCTGGACTCGAAAAAAAACGAAAATAAATTTTGGAAGAAAAATTAAATTTAATCGTTTTTCGGCGTTTCCAGCAGTTGTCCGAACGATTTTAATCAAAAGAAATTTTGCTTGTCTCAGTTTCTGTAAGTCTCACAAATAATTTTTATAACAAAATAGTGTCCAGAATGTGATTCTGGACTCGAAAAAAAAACGAAAATGAATTTTTAAAGAAAAATTAAATTTAATCGTTTTCAGTTTCTGTAAGTCTCACAAATAATTTTCATAACAAAATAGTGTTCAGAATGGGATTCTGGACACGAAAATAACGGAAATGAATTTTTGAAGAAAAATCAAATTTAATCGTTTTTCGGCGTTTCCAGCAGTTGTCCGAACGATTTACATCAAAAGAAATTTTGCTTGTCTCAGTTTCTGTAAGTCTCACAAATAATTTTTATAACAAAATATGTTCAGAATGTGATTCTGGACTCGAAAATAAACGAAAATAAATTTTTGAAGAAAAATTTAATTTAATCGTTTTTCGGCGTTTCCAGCAGTTGTCCGAACGATTTACATCAAAAGAAATTTTTCGTGTCTCAGTTTCTGTAAGTCTCACAAATAATTTTTATAACAAAATTGTGTTCAGAATGTGATTCTGGACTCGAAAAAAAACGAAAATGAAGTTTTAAAGAAAAATTAAATTTAATCGTTTTCAGTTTCTGTAAGTCTCACAAATAATTTTCATAACAAAATAGTGTTCAGAATAGGATTCTGGAGTCGAAAATTACAAAAATAAATTTTTGAAGAAAAATCAAATTTAATCGTTTTTCGGCGTTTCCAGCAGTTGTCCGAACGATTTACATCAAAAGAAATGTTGCTTGTCTCAGTTTCTGTAAGTCTCACAAATAATTTTTATAACAAAACAGTGTTCAGAATGTGATTCTGGACTCGAAAAAAAACGAAAATAAATTTTTGAAGAAAAATTAAATTTAATCGTTTTTCGGCGTTTCCAGCAGTTGTCCGAACGATTTACATCAAAAGAAATTTTGCTTGTCTCAGTTTCTGTATGTCTCACAAATAATTTTTATAACAAAATAGTGTTCAGAATGGGATTCTAGACTTAAAAAAAAACGAAAATAAATTTTTGAAGAAAAATTAAATTTAATCGTTTATCGGTGTTTCCAGCAGTTGTCCGAACGATTTACATCAAAAGAAATTTTGCTTGTCTCAGTTTCTGTAAGTCTCACAAATAATATTTCTAACAAAATAGTGTACAGAATATGATTCTGGACTCGAAAATAAACGAAAATAAATTTTGGAAGAAAAATTAAATTTAATCGTTTTTCGGCGTTTCCAGCAGTTGTCTGAACGATTTACATCAAAAGAAATTTTGCTTGTCTCAGTTTCTGTAAGTCTCACAAATAATTTTTATAACAAAATAGTGTTCAGAATGTGATTCTGGACTCGAAAATAAACGAAAATAAATTTTTGAAGAAAAATTAAATTTAATCGTTTTTCGGCGTTTCCAGTAGTTGTCCGAACGATTTACATCAAAAGAAATTTTGCTTGTCTCAGTTTCTGTAAGTCTCACAAATAATTTTTATAACAAAATAGTGTTCAGAATGGGATTCTAGACTTGAAAAAAAACGAAAATAAATTTTTGAAGAAAAATTAAATTTAATCGTTTTTCGGCGTTTCCAGCAGTTGTCCGAACGATTAACATCAAAAGAAATTTTGCTTGTCTCAGTTTCTGGAAGTCTCACAAATAATTTTTATAACAAAATTGTGTTCAGAATGTGTTTCCGGACTCGAAAAAAAACGAAAATGAAATTTTAAAGAAAAATTAAATTTAATCGTTTTCAGTTTCTGTAAGTCTCACAAATAATTTTCATAACAAAATAGTGTTCAGAATGGGATTCTGGACACGAAAATAACGAAAATAAATTTTGAAAGAAAAATTAAATTTAATCGTTTTTCGGCGTTTCCAGCAGTTGTCCGAACGATTTACATCAAAAGAAATTTTGCTTGTCTCAGTTTCTGTAAGTCTCACAAATAATTTTTATAACAAAATAGTGTTCAGAATGTGATTCTGGACTCGAAAAAAAACGAAAATAAATTTTTGAAGAAAAATTAAATTTAATCGTTTTTCGGCGTTTCCAGCAGTTGTCCGAACGATTTACATCAAAAGAAATTTTGCTTGTCTCAGTTTCTGTAAGTCTCACAAATAATTTTTATAACAAAATAGTGTTCAGAATGTGATTCTGGACTCAAAAAAAAACGAAAATAAATTTTTGAAGAAAAATTAAATTTAATCGTTTTTCGGCGTTTCCAGCAGTTGTCCGAACGATTTACATCAAAAGAAATTTTGCTTGTCCCAGTTTCTGTAAGTCTCATAAATAATTTTTATAACAAAATAGTGTTCAGAATGTGATTCTGGACTCGAAAATAAACGAAAATAAATTTTGAAAGAAAAATTAAATTTAATCGTTTTCGGCGTTTCCAGCAGTTGTCCGAACGATTTTAATCAAAATAAATTTTGCTTGTCTCAGTTTCTGTAAGTCTCACAAATAATTTTTATAACAAAATAGTATTCAGAATGTGATTCTGGACTCGAAAAAAAACGAAAATGAATTTTTAAAGAAAAATTAAATTTAATCGTTTTCAGTTTCTGTAAGTCTCACAAATAATTTTCCTAACAAAATAGTGTTCAGAATGGGATTCTGGACACGAAAATAACGAAAATGAATTTTTGAAGAAAAATCAAATTTAATCGTTTTTCGGCGTTTCCAGCAGTTGTCCGAACGATTTACATCAAAAGAAATTTTGCTTGTCTCAGTTTCTGTAAGTCTCACAAATAATTTTTATAACAAAATAGTGTTCAGAATGTGATTCTGGACTCGAAAAAAAACGAAAATAAATTTTTGAAGAAAAATTAAATTTAATCGTTTTTCGGCGTTTCCAGCAGTTGTCCGAACGATTTACATCAAAAGAAATTTTGCTTGTCTCAGTTTCTGTAAGTCTCACAAATAATTTTTATAACAAAATAGTGTTCAGAATGTGATTCTGGACAAAAAAAAACGAAAATGAATTTTTAAAGAAAAATTAAATTTAATCGTATTCAGTTTCTGTAAGTCTCACAAATAATTATTATAACAAAATAGTGTTCAGAATGGTATTCTGGACACGAAAATAACGAAAATGAATTTTTGAAGAAAAATCAAATTTAATCGTTTTTCGGCGTTTCCAGCAGTTGTCCGAACGATTTACATCAAAATAAATTTTGCTTGTCTCAGTTTCTGTAAGTCTCACAAATAATTTTTATAACAAAATAGTGTTCAGAATGTGATTCTGGACTCGAAAAAAAACGAAAATAAATTTTTGAAGAAAAATTAAATTTAATCGTTTTTCGGCGTTTCCAGCAGTTGTCCGAACGATTTACATCAAAAGAAATTTTGCTTGTCTCAGTTTCTGTAAGTCTCACAAATAATTTTTATAACAAAATAGTGTTCAGAATGTGATTCTGGACTCGAAAAAAAACGAAAATAAATTTTTGAAGAAAAATTAAATTTAATCGTTTTTCGGCGTTTCCAGCAGTTATCCGAACGATTTACATCAAAAGAGATTTTGCTTGTCTCAGTTTCTGTAAGTCTCACAAATAATTTTTATAACAAAATTGTGTTCAGAATGTGATTCTGGACTCGAAAAAAAACGAAAATAAATTTTTGAAGACAAATTAAATTTAATCGTTTTTCGGCGTTTCCAGCAGTTGTCCGAACGATTTACATCAAAAGAAATTTTGCTTGTCTCAGTTTCTGTTAGTCTCACAAATAATTTTTATAACAAAATAGTGTTCAGAATGGGATTCAAGACTTGAAAAAATCCAAAAATGCATTTTTGAAGAAAATATAAATTTAATCGTTTTCAGTTTCTGTAAGTCTCACAAATAATTTTCATAACAAAATAGTGTTCAGAATGGGATTCAGGACTCGAAAATAACGAAAATTAAATTTTTGAAGAAAAATTAAATTTAATCGTTTTTCGGCGTTTCCAGCAGTTGTCCGAACGATTTTAATCAAAAGAAATTTTGCTTGTCTCAGTTTCTGTAAGTCTCACAAATAATTTTTATAACAAAATAGTGTTCAGAATGTGATTCTGGACTCGAAAAAAAACGAAAATAAATTTTTGAAGAAAAATTAAATTTAATCGTTTTTCGGCGTTTCCAGCAGTTGTCCGAACGATTTACATCAAAAGAAATTTTGCTTGTCTCAGTTTCTGTAAGTCTCACAAATAATTTTTATAACAAAATAGTGTTCAGAATGTGATTCTGGACTCGAAAAAAAACGAAAATAAATTTTTGAAGAAAAATTAAATTTAATCGTTTTTCGGCGTTTCCAGCAGTTGTCCGAACGATTTACATCAAAAGAAATTTTGCTTGTCTCAGTTTCTGTAAGTCTCACAAATAATTTTTATAACAAAATAGTGTTCAGAATATGATTCTGGACTCGAAAAAAAAACGAAAATAAATTTTTGAAGAAAAATTAAATTTAATCGTTTTTCGGCGTTTCCAGCAGTTGTCCGAACGATTTACATCAAAAGAAATTTTGCTTGTCTCAGTTTCTGTAAGTCTCACAAATAATTTTTATAACAAAATAGTGTTCAGAATGTGATTCTGGACTCGAAAATAAACGAAAATAAATTTTGGAAGAAAAATTAAATTTAATCGTTTTTCGGCGTTTCCAGCAGTTGTCCGAACGATTTTAATCAAAAGAAATTTTGCTTGTCTCAGTTTCTGTAAGTCTCACAAATAATTTTTATAACAAAATAGTGTTCAGAATGTGATTCTGGACTCGAAAAAAAACGAAAATGAATTTTTAAAGAAAAATTAAATTTAATCGTTTTCAGTTTCTGTAAGTCTCACAAATAATTTTCATAACAAAATAGTGTTCAGAATGGGATTCTGGACACGAAAATAACGAAAATGAATTTTTGAAGAAAAATCAAATTTAATCGTTTTTCGGCGTTTCCAGCAGTTGTCCGAACGATTTACATCAAAAGAAATTTTGCTTGTCTCAGTTTCTGTAAGTCTCACAAATAATTTTTATAACAAAATAGTGTTCAGAATGTGATTCTGGACTCGAAAAAAAACGAAAATAAATTTTTAAAGAAAAATTAAATTTAATCGTTTTTCGGCGTTTCCAGCAGTTGTCCGAACGATTTACATCAAAAGAATTTTTCTTGTCTCAGTTTCTGTAAGTCTCACAAATAATTTTTATAACAAAATAGTGTTCAGAATGTGATTCTGGACTCGAAAAAAAACAAAAATAAATTTTTGAAGAAAAATTAAATTTAATCGTTTTTCGGCGTTTCCAGCAGTTGTCCGAACGATTTACATCAAAAGAAATTTTGCGTGTCTCAGTTTCTGTAAGTCTCACAAATAATTTTTATAACAAAATTGTGTTCAGAATGTGATTCTGGACTCGAAAAAAAACGGAAATGAATTTTTAAAGAAAAATTAAATTTAATCGTTTTCAGTTTCTGTAAGTCTCACAAATAGTTTTCATAAAAAAATAGTGTTCAGAATGGGATTCTGGACTCGAAAATAACAAAAATAAATTTTTGAAGAAAAATCAAATTTAATCGTTTTTCGGCGTTTCCAGCAGTTGTCCGAACGATTTACATCAAAAGAAATTTTGCTTGTCTCAGTTTCTGTAAGTCTCACAAATAATTTTTATAACAAGTCAGTGTTCAGAATGTGATTCTGGACTCGAAAAAAAACGAAAATAAATTTTTGAAGAAAAATCAAATTTAATCGTTTTTCGGCGTTTCCAGCAGTTGTCCGAACGATTTACATCAAAAGAAATTTTGCTTGTCTCAGTTTCTGTAAGTCTCACAAATAATTTTTATAACAAAATAGTGTTCAGAATGTGATTCTGGACAAAAAAAAACGAAAATGAATTTTTAAAGAAAAATTAAATTTAATCGTTTTCAGTTTCTGTAAGTCTCACAAATTATTATTATAACAAAATAGTGTTCAGAATGGGATTCTGGACACGAAAATAACGAAAATGAATTTTTGAAGAAAAATCAAATTTAATCGTTTTTCGGCGTTTCCAGCAGTTGTCCGAACGATTTACATCAAAATAAATTTTGCTTGTCTCAGTTTCTGTAAGTCTCACAAATAATTTTTATAACAAAATAGTGTTCAGAATGTGATTCTGGACTCGAAAAAAAACGAAAATAAATTTTTGAAGAAAAATTAAATTTAATCGTTTTTCGGCGTTTCCAGCAGTTGTCCGAACGATTTACATCAAAAGAAATTTTGCTTGTCTCAGTTTCTGTAAGTCTCACAAATAGTTTTTATAACAAAATAGTGTTCAGAATGTGATTCTGGACTCGAAAAAAAACGAAAATAAATTTTTGAAGAAAAATTAAATTTAATCGTTTTTCGGCGTTTCCAGCAGTTGTCCGAACGATTTACATCAAAAGAGATTTTGATTGTCTCAGTTTCTGTAAGTCTCACAAATAATTTTTATAACAAAATTGTGTTCAGAATGTGATTCTGGACTCGAAAAAAAACGAAAATAAATTTTTGAAGACAAATTAAATTTAATCGTTTTTCGGCGTTTCCAGCAGTTGTCCGAACGATTTACATCAAAAGAAATTTTGCTTGTCTCAGTTTCTGTTAGTCTCACAAATAATTTTTATAACAAAATAGTGTTCAGAATGGGATTCAAGACTTGAAAAAATCCAAAAATGCATTTTTGAAGAAAATATAAATTTAATCGTTTTCAGTTTCTGTAAGTCTCACAAATAATTTTCATAACAAAATAGTGTTCAGAATGGGATTCAGGACTCGAAAATAACGAAAATAAATTTTTGAAGAAAAATTAAATTTAATCGTTTTTCGGCGTTTCCAGCAGTTGTCCGAACGATTTACATCAAAAGAAATTTTGCTTGTCTCAGTTTCTGTAAGTCTCATAAATAATTTTTATAACAAAATAGTGTTCAGAATGTGATTCTGGAGTTGAAAATAAACGAAAATAAATTTTGAAAGAAAAATTAAATTTAATCGTTTTCGGCGTTTCCAGCAGTTGTCCGAACGATTTTAATCAAAATAAATTTTGCTTGTCTCAGTTTCTGTAAGTCTCACAAATAATTTTTATAACAAAATAGTATTCAGAATGTGATTCTGGACTCGAAAAAAAACGAAAATGAATTTTTAAAGAAAAATTAAATTTAATCGTTTTCAGTTTCTGTAAGTCTCACAAATAATTTTCCTAACAAAATAGTGTTCAGAATGGGATTCTGGACACGAAAATAACGAAAATGAATTTTTGAAGAAAAATCAAATTTAATCGTTTTTCGGCGTTTCCAGCAGTTGTCCGAACGATTTACATCAAAAGAAATTTTGCTTGTCTCAGTTTCTGTAAGTCTCACAAATAATTTTTATAACAAAATAGTGTTCAGAATGTGATTCTGGACTCGAAAAAAAACGAAAATAAATTTTTGAAGAAAAATTAAATTTAATCGTTTTTCGGCGTTTCCAGCAGTTGTCCGAACGATTTACATCAAAAGAAATTTTGCTTGTCTCAGTTTCTGTAAGTTTCACAAATAATTTTTATAACAAAATAGTGTTCAGAATGTGATTCTGGACTCGAAAAAAAACGAAAATAAATTTTTGAAGAAAAATTAAATTTAATCGTTTTTCGGCGTTTCCAGCAGTTGTCCGAACGATTTACATCAAAAGAAATTTTGCTTGTCTCAGTTTCTGTAAGTCTCACAAATAATTTTTATAACAAAATAGTGTTCAGAATGTGATTCTGGACAAAAAAAAACGAAAATGAATTTTTAAAGAAAAATTAAATTTAATCGTATTCAGTTTCTGTAAGTCTCACAAATAATTATTATAACAAAATAGTGTTCAGAATGGGATTCTGGACACGAAAATAACGAAAATGAATTTTTGAAGAAAAATCAAATTTAATCGTTTTTCGGCGTTTCCAGCAGTTGTCCGAACGATTTACATCAAAATAAATTTTGCTTGTCTCAGTTTCTGTAAGTCTCACAAATAATTTTTATAACAAAATAGTGTTCAGAATGTGATTCTGGACTCGAAAAAAAACGAAAATAAATTTTTGAAGAAAAATTAAATTTAATCGTTTTTCGGCGTTTCCAGCAGCTGTCCGAACGATTTACATCAAAAGAAATTTTGCTTGTCTCAGTTTCTGTAAGTCTCACAAATAATTTTTATAACAAAATAGTGTTCAGAATGTGATTCTGGACTCAAAAAAAAAACGAAAATAAATTTTTGAAGAAAAATTAAATTTAATCGTTTTTCGGCGTTTCCAGCAGTTGTCCGAACGATTTACATCAAAAGAGATTTTGCTTGTCTCAGTTTCTGTAAGTCTCACAAATAATTTTTATAACAAAATTGTGTTCAGAATGTGATTCTGGACTCGAAAAAAAACGAAAATAAATTTTTGAAGACAAATTAAATTTAATCGTTTTTCGGCGTTTCCAGCAGTTGTCCGAACGATTTACATCAAAAGAAATTTTGCTTGTCTCAGTTTCTGTTAGTCTCACAAATAATTTTTATAACAAAATAGTGTTCAGAATGGGATTCAAGACTTGAAAAAATCCAAAAATGCATTTTTGAAGAAAATATAAATTTAATCGTTTTCAGTTTCTGTAAGTCTCACAAATCATTTTCATAACAAAATAGTGTTCAGAATGGGATTCAGGACTCGAAAATAATGAAAATAAATTTTTGAAGAAAAATTAAATTTAATCGTTTTTCGGCGTTTCCAGCAGTTGTCCGAACGATTTTAATCAAAAGAAATTTTGCTTGTCTCAGTTTCTGTAAGTCTCACAAATAATTTTTATAACAAAATAGTGTTCAGAATGTGATTCTGGACTCGAAAAAAAACGAAAATAAATTTTTGAAGAAAAATTAAATTTAATCGTTTTTCGGCGTTTCCAGCAGTTGTCCGAACGATTTACATCAAAAGAAATTTTGCTTGTCTCAGTTTCTGTAAGTCTCACAAATAATTTTTATAACAAAATAGTGTTCAGAATGTGATTCTGGACTCGAAAAAAAACGAAAATAAATTTTTGAAGAAAAATTAAATTTAATCGTTTTTCGGCGTTTCCAGCAGTTGTCCGAACGATTTACATCAAAAGAAATTTTGCTTGTCTCAGTTTCTGTAAGTCTCACAAATAATTTTTATAACAAAATAGTGTTCAGAATATGATTCTGGACTCGAAAAAAAAACGAAAATAAATTTTTGAAGAAAAATTAAATTTAATCATTTTTCGGCGTTTCCAGCAGTTGTCCGAACGATTTACATCAAAAGAAATTTTGCTTGTCTCAGTTTCTGTAAGTCTCATAAATAATTTTTATAACAAAATAGTGTTCAGAATGTGATTCTGGACTCGAAAATAAACGAAAATAAATTTTGGAAGAAAAATTAAATTTAATCGTTTTTCGGCGTTTCCAGCAGTTGTCCGAACGATATTAATCAAAAGAAATTTTGCTTGTCTCAGTTTCTGTAAGTCTCACAAATAATTTTTATAACAAAATAGTGTTCAGAATGTGATTCTGGACTCGAAAAAAAACGAAAATGAATTTTTAAAGAAAAATTAAATTTAATCGTTTTCAGTTTCTGTAAGTCTCACAAATAATTTTCATAACAAAATAGTGTTCAGAATGGGATTCTGGACACGAAAATAACGAAAATGAATTTTTGAAGAAAAATCAAATTTAATCGTTTTTCGGCGTTTCCAGCAGTTGTCCGAACGATTTACATCAAAAGAAATTTTGCTTGTCTCAGTTTCTGTAAGTCTCACAAATAATTTTTATAACAAAATAGTGTTCAGAATGTGATTCTGGACTCGAAAAAAAACGAAAATAAATTTTTGAAGAAAAATTAAATTTAATCGTTTTTCGGCGTTTCCAGCAGTTGTCCGAACGATTTACATCAAAAGAATTTTGCTTGTCTCAGTTTCTGTAAGTCTCACAAATAATTTTTATAACAAAATAGTGTTCAGAATGTGATTCTGGACTCGAAAAAAAACAAAAATAAATTTTTAAAGAAAAATTAAATTTAATCGTTTTTCGGCGTTTCCAGCAGTTGTCCGAACGATTTACATCAAAAGAAATTTTGCGTGTCTCAGTTTCTGTAAGTCTCACAAATAATTTTTATAACAAAATTGTGTTCAGAATGTGATTCTGGACTCGAAAAAAAACGAAAATGAATTTTTAAAGAAAAATTAAATTTAATCGTTTTCAGTTTCTGTAAGTCTCACAAATAATTTTCATAACAAAATAGTGTTCAGAATGGGATTCTGGACTCGAAAATAACAAAAATAAATTTTTGAAGAAAAATCAAATTTAATCGTTTTTCGGCGTTTCCAGCAGTTGTCCGAACGATTTACATCAAAAGAAATTTTGCTTGTCTCAGTTTCTGTAAGTCTCACAAATAGTTTTTATAACAAAATAGTGTTCAGAATGTGATTCTGGACTCGAAAAAAAACAAAAATAAATTTTTGAAGAAAAATTAAATTTAATCGTTTTTCGGCGTTTCCAGCAGTTGTCCGAACGATTTACATCAAAAGAGATTTTGATTGTCTCAGTTTCTGTAAGTCTCACAAATAATTTTTATAACAAAATTGTGTTCAGAATGTGATTCTGGACTCGAAAAAAAACGAAAATAAATTTTTGAAGACAAATTAAATTTAATCGTTTTTCGGCGTTTCCAGCAGTTGTCCGAACGATTTACATCAAAAGAAATTTTGCTTGTCTCAGTTTCTGTTAGTCTCACAAATAATTTTTATAACAAAATAGTGTTCAGAATGGGATTCAAGACTTGAAAAAATCCAAAAATGCATTTTTGAAGAAAATATAAATTTAATCGTTTTCAGTTTCTGTAAGTCTCACAAATAATTTTCATAACAAAATAGTGTTCAGAATGGGATTCAGGACTCGAAAATAACGAAAATAAATTTTTGAAGAAAAATTAAATTTAATCGTTTTTCGGCGTTTCCAGCAGTTGTCCGAACGATTTACATCAAAAGAAATTTTGCTTGTCTCAGTTTCTGTAAGTCTCATAAATAATTTTTATAACAAAATAGTGTTCAGAATGTGATTCTGGACTCGAAAATAAACGAAAATAAATTTTGAAAGAAAAATTAAATTTAATCGTTTTCGGCGTTTCCAGCAGTTGTCCGAACGATTTTAATCAAAATAAATTTTGCTTGTCTCAGTTTCTGTAAGTCTCACAAATAATTTTTATAACAAAATAGTATTCAGAATGTGATTCTGGACTCGAAAAAAAACGAAAATGAATTTTTAAAGAAAAATTAAATTTAATCGTTTTCAGTTTCTGTAAGTCTCACAAATAATTTTCCTAACAAAATAGTGTTCAGAATGGGATTCTGGACACGAAAATAACGAAAATGAATTTTTGAAGAAAAATCAAATTTAATCGTTTTTCGGCGTTTCCAGCAGTTGTCCGAACGATTTACATCAAAAGAAATTTTGCTTGTCTCAGTTTCTGTAAGTCTCACAAATAATTTTTATAACAAAATAGTGTTCAGAATGTGATTCTGGACTCGAAAAAAAACGAAAATAAATTTTTGAAGAAAAATTAAATTTAATCGTTTTTCGGCGTTTCCAGCAGTTGTCCGAACGATTTACATCAAAAGAAATTTTGCTTGTCTCAGTTTCTGTAAGTTTCACAAATAATTTTTATAACAAAATAGTGTTCAGAATGTGATTCTGGACTCGAAAAAAAACGAAAATAAATTTTTGAAGAAAAATTAAATTTAATCGTTTTTCGGCGTTTCCAGCAGTTGTCCGAACGATTTACATCAAAAGAAATTTTGCTTGTCTCAGTTTCTGTAAGTCTCACAAATAATTTTTATAACAAAATAGTGTTCAGAATGTGATTCTGGACAAAAAAAAACGAAAATGAATTTTTAAAGAAAAATTAAATTTAATCGTATTCAGTTTCTGTAAGTCTCACAAATAATTATTATAACAAAATAGTGTTCAGAATGGGATTCTGGACACGAAAATAACGAAAATGAATTTTTGAAGAAAAATCAAATTTAATCGTTTTTCGGCGTTTCCAGCAGTTGTCCGAACGATTTACATCAAAATAAATTTTGCTTGTCTCAGTTTCTGTAAGTCTCACAAATAATTTTTATAACAAAATAGTGTTCAGAATGTGATTCTGGACTCGAAAAAAAACGAAAATAAATTTTTGAAGAAAAATTAAATTTAATCGTTTTTCGGCGTTTCCAGCAGCTGTCCGAACGATTTACATCAAAAGAAATTTTGCTTGTCTCAGTTTCTGTAAGTCTCACAAATAATTTTTATAACAAAATAGTGTTCAGAATGTGATTCTGGACTCAAAAAAAAAACGAAAATAAATTTTTGAAGAAAAATTAAATTTAATCGTTTTTCGGCGTTTCCAGCAGTTGTCCGAACGATTTACATCAAAAGAGATTTTGCTTGTCTCAGTTTCTGTAAGTCTCACAAATAATTTTTATAACAAAATTGTGTTCAGAATGTGATTCTGGACTCGAAAAAAAACGAAAATAAATTTTTGAAGACAAATTAAATTTAATCGTTTTTCGGCGTTTCCAGCAGTTGTCCGAACGATTTACATCAAAAGAAATTTTGCTTGTCTCAGTTTCTGTTAGTCTCACAAATAATTTTTATAACAAAATAGTGTTCAGAATGGGATTCAAGACTTGAAAAAATCCAAAAATGCATTTTTGAAGAAAATATAAATTTAATCGTTTTCAGTTTCTGTAAGTCTCACAAATCATTTTCATAACAAAATAGTGTTCAGAATGGGATTCAGGACTCGAAAATAATGAAAATAAATTTTTGAAGAAAAATTAAATTTAATCGTTTTTCGGCGTTTCCAGCAGTTGTCCGAACGATTTTAATCAAAAGAAATTTTGCTTGTCTCAGTTTCTGTAAGTCTCACAAATAATTTTTATAACAAAATAGTGTTCAGAATGTGATTCTGGACTCGAAAAAAAACGAAAATAAATTTTTGAAGAAAAATTAAATTTAATCGTTTTTCGGCGTTTCGAGCAGTTGTCCGAACGATTTACATCAAAAGAAATTTTGCTTGTCTCAGTTTCTGTAAGTCTCACAAATAATTTTTATAACAAAATAGTGTTCAGAATGTGATTCTGGACTCGAAAAAAAACGAAAATAAATTTTTGAAGAAAAATTAAATTTAATCGTTTTTCGGCGTTTCCAGCAGTTGTCCGAACGATTTACATCAAAAGAAATTTTGCTTGTCTCAGTTTCTGTAAGTCTCACAAATAATTTTTATAACAAAATAGTGTTCAGAATATGATTCTGGACTCGAAAAAAAAACGAAAATAAATTTTTGAAGAAAAATTAAATTTAATCATTTTTCGGCGTTTCCAGCAGTTGTCCGAACGATTTACATCAAAAGAAATTTTGCTTGTCTCAGTTTCTGTAAGTCTCATAAATAATTTTTATAACAAAATAGTGTTCAGAATGTGATTCTGGACTCGAAAATAAACGAAAATAAATTTTGGAAGAAAAATTAAATTTAATCGTTTTTCGGCGTTTCCAGCAGTTGTCCGAACGATATTAATCAAAAGAAATTTTGCTTGTCTCAGTTTCTGTAAGTCTCACAAATAATTTTTATAACAAAATAGTGTTCAGAATGTGATTCTGGACTCGAAAAAAAACGAAAATGAATTTTTAAAGAAAAATTAAATTTAATCGTTTTCAGTTTCTGTAAGTCTCACAAATAATTTTCATAACAAAATAGTGTTCAGAATGGGATTCTGGACACGAAAATAACGAAAATGAATTTTTGAAGAAAAATCAAATTTAATCGTTTTTCGGCGTTTCCAGCAGTTGTCCGAACGATTTACATCAAAAGAAATTTTGCTTGTCTCAGTTTCTGTAAGTCTCACAAATAATTTTTATAACAAAATAGTGTTCAGAATGTGATTCTGGACTCGAAAAAAAACGAAAATAAATTTTTGAAGAAAAATTAAATTTAATCGTTTTTCGGCGTTTCCAGCAGTTGTCCGAACGATTTACATCAAAAGAATTTTGCTTGTCTCAGTTTCTGTAAGTCTCACAAATAATTTTTATAACAAAATAGTGTTCAGAATGTGATTCTGGACTCGAAAAAAAACAAAAATAAATTTTTAAAGAAAAATTAAATTTAATCGTTTTTCGGCGTTTCCAGCAGTTGTCCGAACGATTTACATCAAAAGAAATTTTGCGTGTCTCAGTTTCTGTAAGTCTCACAAATAATTTTTATAACAAAATTGTGTTCAGAATGTGATTCTGGACTCGAAAAAAAACGAAAATGAATTTTTAAAGAAAAATTAAATTTAATCGTTTTCAGTTTCTGTAAGTCTCACAAATAATTTTCATAACAAAATAGTGTTCAGAATGGGATTCTGGACTCGAAAATAACAAAAATAAATTTTTGAAGAAAAATCAAATTTAATCGTTTTTCGGCGTTTCCAGCAGTTGTCCGAACGATTTACATCAAAAGAAATTTTGCTTGTCTCAGTTTCTGTAAGTCTCACAAATAATTTTTATAACAAGTCAGTGTTCAGAATGTGATTCTGGACTCGAAAAAAAACGAAAATAAATTTTTGAAGAAAAATTAAATTTAATCGTTTTTCGGCGTTTCCAGCAGTTGTCCGAACGATTTACATCAAAAGAAATTTTGCTTGTCTCAGTTTCTGTAAGTCTCACAAATAATTTTTATAACAAAATAGTGTTCAGAATGTGATTCTGGTCAAAAAAAACGAAAATGAATTTTTAAAGAAAAATTAAATTTAATCGTTTTCAGTTTCTGTAAGTCTCACAAATAATTATTATAACAAAATAGTGTTCAGAATGGGATTCTGGACACGAAAATAACGAAAATGAATTTTTGAAGAAAAATCAAATTTAATCGTTTTTCGGCGTTTCCAGCAGTTGTCCGAACGATTTACATCAAAATAAATTTTGCTTGTCTCAGTTTCTGTAAGTCTCACAAATAATTTTTATAACAAAATAGTGTTCAGAATGTGATTCTGGACTCGAAAAAAAACGAAAATAAATTTTTGAAGAAAAATTAAATTTAATCGTTTTTCGGCGTTTCCAGCAGTTGTCCGAACAATTTACATCAAAAGAAATTTTGCTTGTCTCAGTTTCTGTAAGTCTCACAAATAATTTTTATAACAAAATAGTGTTCAGAATGTGATTCTGGACTCGAAAAAAAACGAAAATAAATTTTTGAAGAAAAATTAAATTTAATCGTTTTTCGGCGTTTCCAGCAGTTGTCCGAACGATTTACATCAAAAGAGATTTTGCTTGTCTCAGTTTCTGTAAGTCTCACAAATAATTTTTATAACAAAATTGTGTTCAGAATGTGATTCTGGACTCGAAAAAAAACGAAAATAAATTTTTGAAGACAAATTAAATTTAATCGTTTTTCGGCGTTTCCAGCAGTCGTCCGAACGATTTACATCAAAAGAAATTTTGCTTGTCTCAGTTTCTGTTAGTCTCACAAATAATTTTTATAACAAAATAGTGTTCAGAATGGGATTCAAGACTTGAAAAAATCCAAAAATGCATTTTTGAAGAAAATATAAATTTAATCGTTTTCAGTTTCTGTAAGTCTCACAAATAATTTTCATAACAAAATAGTGTTCAGAATGGGATTCAGGACTCGAAAATAACGAAAATAAATTTTTGAAGAAAAATTAAATTTAATCGTTTTTCGGCGTTTCCAGCAGTTGTCCGAACGATTTTAATCAAAAGAAATTTTGCTTGTCTCAGTTTCTGTAAGTCTCACAAATATGTTTTATAACAAAATAGTGTTCAGAATGTGATTCTGGACTCGAAAAAAAACGAAAATAAATTTTTGAAGAAAAATTAAATTTAATCGTTTTTCGGCGTTTCCAGCAGTTGTCCGAACGATTTACATCAAAAGAAATTTTGCTTGTCTCAGTTTCTGTAAGTCTCACAAATAATTTTTATAACAAAATAGTGTTCAGAATGTGATTCTGGACTCGAAAAAAAACGAAAATAAATTTTTGAAGAAAAATTAAATTTAATCGTTTTTCGGCGTTTCCAGTAGTTGTCCGAACGATTTACATCAAAAGAAATTTTGCTTGTCTCAGTTTCTGTAAGTCTCACAAATAATTTTTATAACAAAATAGTGTTCAGAATATGATTCTGGACTCGAAAAAAAAACGAAAATAAATTTTTGAAGAAAAATTAAATTTAATCGTTTTTCGGCGTTTCCAGCAGTTGTCCGAACGATTTACATCAAAAGAAATTTTGCTTGTCTCAGTTTCTGTAAGTCTCACAAATAATTTTTATAACAAAATAGTGTTCAGAATGTGATTCTGGACTCGAATATAAACGAAAATAAATTTTGGAAGAAAAATTAAATTTAATCGTTTTTCGGCGTTTCCAGCAGTTGTCCGAACGATTTTAATCAAAAGAAATTTTGCTTGTCTCAGTTTCTGTAAGTCTCACAAATAATTTTTATAACAAAATAGTGTTCAGAATGTGATTCTGGACTCGAAAAAAAACGAAAATGAATTTTTAAAGAAAAATTAAATTTAATCGTTTTCAGTTTCTGTAAGTCTCACAAATAATTTTCATAACAAAATAGTGTTCAGAATGGGATTCTGGACACGAAAATAACGAAAATGAATTTTTGAAGAAAAATCAAATTTAATCGTTTTTCGGCGTTTCCAGCAGTTGTCCGAACGATTTACATCAAAAGAAATTTTGCTTGTTTTAGTTTCTGTAAGTCTCACAAATATATTTTATAACAAAATAGTGTTCAGAATGTGATTCTGGACTCGAAAAAAAACGAAAATAAATTTTTGAAGAAAAATTAAATTTAATCGTTTTTCGGCGTTTCCAGCAGTTGTCCGAACGATTTACATCAAAAGAATTTTGCTTGTCTCAGTTTCTGTAAGTCTCACAAATAATTTTTATAACAAAATAGTGTTCAGAATGTGATTCTGGACTCGAAAAAAAACAAAAATAAATTTTTGAAGAAAAATTAAATTTAATCGTTTTTCGGCGTTTCCAGCAGTTGTCCGAACGATTTACATCAAAAGAAATTTTGCGTGTCTCAGTTTCTGTAAGTCTCACAAATAATTTTTATAACAAAATTGTGTTCAGAATGTGATTCTGGACTCGAAAAAAAACGAAAATGAATTTTTAAAGAAAAATTAAATTTAATCGTTTTCAGTTTCTGTAAGTCTCACAAATAATTTTCATAACAAAATAGTGTTCAGAATGGGATTCTGGACTCGAAAATAACAAAAATAAATTTTTGAAGAAAAATCAAATTTAATCGTTTTTCGGCGTTTCCATCAGTTGTCCGAACGATTTACATCAAAAGAAATTTTGCTTGTCTCAGTTTCTGTGAGTCTCACAAATAATTTTTATAACAAGTCAGTGTTCAGAATGTGATTCTGGACTCGAAAAAAAACGAAAATAAATTTTTGAAGAAAAATTAAATTTAATCGTTTTTCGGCGTTTCCAGCAGTTGTCCGAACGATTTACATCAAAAGAAATTTTGCTTGTCTCAGTTTCTGTAAGTCTCACAAATAATTTTTATAACAAATAAGTGTTCAGAATGTGATTCTGGACTCGAAAATAAACGAAAATAAATTTTGGAAGAAAAATTAAATTTAATCGTTTTTCGGCGTTTCCAGCAGTTGTCCGAACGATTTTAATCAAAAGAAATTTTGCTTGTCTCAGTTTCTGTAAGTCTCACAAATAATTTTTATAACAAAATAGTGTCCAGAATGTGATTCTGGACTCGAAAAAAAACGAAAATGAATTTTTAAAGAAAAATTAAATTTAATCGTTTTCAGTTTCTGCAAGTCTCACAAATAATTTTTATAACAAAATAGTGTTCAGAATGGGATTCTGGACACGAAAATAACGAAAATGAATTTTTGAAGAAAAATCAAATTTAATCGTTTTTCGGCGTTTCCAGCAGTTGTCCGAACGATTTACATCAAAAGAAATTTTGCTTGTCTCGGTTTCTGTAAGTCTCACAAATAATTTTTATAACAAAATAGTGTTCAGAATGTGATTCTGGACTCGAAAATAAACGAAAATAAATTTTGGAAGAAAAATTAAATTTAATCGTTTTTCGGCGTTTCCAGCAGTTGTCTGAACGATTTACATCAAAAGAAATTTTGCTTGTCTCAGTTTCTGTAAGTCTCACAAATAATTTTTATAACAAAATAGTGTTCAGAATGTGATTCTGGACTCGAAAATAAACGAAAATAAATTTTTGAATAAAAATTAAATTTAATCGTTTTTCAGCGTTTCCAGTAGTTGTCCGAACGATTTACATCAAAAGAAATTTTGCTTGTCTCAGTTTCTGTAAGTCTCACAAATAATTTTTATAACAAAATAGTGTTCAGAATGTGATTCTGGACTCGAAAAAAACGAAAATAAATTTTTGTAGAAAAATTAAATTTAATCGTTTTTCGGCGTTTCCAGCAGTTGTCCGAACGATTCACATCAAAAGAAATTTTGCTTGTCTCAGTTTCTGTAAGTGTCACAAATAATTTTTATAACAAAATTGTGTTCAGAATGTGATTCTGGACTCGAAAAAAAACGAAAATGAATTTTTAAAGAAAAATTAAATTTAATCGTTTTCAGTTTCTGTAAGTCTCACAAATAATTTTCAAAACAAAATAGTTATCAGAATGGGATTCTGGACACGAAAATAACGAAAATGAATTTTTGAAGAAAAATCAAATTTAATCGTTTTTCGGCGTTTCCAGCAGTTGTCCGAACGATTTACATCAAAAGAAATTTTGCTTGTCTCAGTTTCTGTAAGTCTCACAAATAATTTTTATAACAAAATAGTGTTCAGAATGTGATTCTGGACTCGAAAAAAAACGAAAATAAATTTTTGAAGAAAAATTAAATTTAATCGTTTTTCGGCGTTTCCAGCAGTTGTCCGAACGATTTACATCAAAAGAAATTTTGCTTGTCTCAGTTTCTGTAAGTCTCACAAATAATTTTTATAACAAAATAGTGTTCAGAATGTGATTCTGGACTCGAAAAAAAACGAAAATAAATTTTTGAAGAAAAATTAAATTTAATCGTTTTTCGGCGTTTCCAGCAGTTGTCCGAACGATTTACATCAAAAGAAATTTTGCGTGTCTCAGTTTCTGTAAGTCTCACAAATAATTTTTATAACAAAATTGTGTTCAGAATGTGATTCTGGACTCGAAAAAAAAACGAAAATGAATTTTTAAAGAAAAATTAAATTTAATCGTTTTCAGTTTCTGTAAGTCTCACAAATAATTTTCATAACAAAATAGTGTTCAGAATGGGATTCTGGACACGAAAATAACGAAAATGAATTTTTGAAGAAAAATCAAATTTAATCGTTTTTCGGCGTTTCCAGCAGTTGTCCGAACGATTTACATCAAAAGAAATTTTGCTTGTCTCAGTTTCTGTAAGTCTCACAAATAATTTTTATAACAAAATTGTGTTCAGAATGTAATTCTGGACTCGAAAAAAAACGAAAATAAATTTTTGAAGAAAAATTAAATTTAATCGTTTTTCGGCGTTTCCAGCAGTTGTCCGAACGATTTACATCAAAAGAAATTTTGCTTGTCTCAGTTTCTGTAAGTCTCACAAATAATTTTTATAACAAAATTGTGTTCAGAATGTGATTCTGGACTCGAAAAAAAACGAAAATGAATTTTTAAAGAAAAATTAAATTTAATCGTTTTCAGTTTCTGTAAGTCTCACAAATAATTTTCATAACAAAATAGTTATCAGAATGGGATTCTGGACACGAAAATAACGAAAATGAATTTTTGAAGAAAAATCAAATTTAATCGTTTTTCGGCGTTTCCAGCAGTTGTCCGAACGATTTACATCAAAAGAAATTTTGCTTGTCTCAGTTTCTGTAAGTCTCACAAATAATTTTTATAACAAAATTGTGTTCAGAATGTGATTCTGGACTCGAAAAAAAACGAAAATGAATTTTTAAAGAAAAATTAAATTTAATCGTTTTCAGTTTCTGTAAGTCTCACAAATAATTTTCATAACAAAATAGTGTTCAGAATGGGATTCTGGACACGAAAATAACGAAAATGAATTTTTGAAGAAAAATCAAATTTAATCGTTTTTCGGCGTTTCCAGCAGTTGTCCGAACGATTTACATCAAAAGAAATTTTGCTTGTCTCAGTTTCTGTAAGTCTCACAAATAATTTTTATTACAAAATAGTGTTCAGAATGTGATTCTGGACTCGAAAAAGAACGAAAATAAATTTTTGAAGAAAAATTAAATTTAATCGTTTTTCGGCGTTTCCAGCAGTTGTCCGAACGATTTACATCAAAAGAAATTTTGCGTGTCTCAGTTTCTGTAAGTCTCACAAATAATTTTTATAACAAAATTGTGTTCAGAATGTGATTCTGGACTCGAAAAAAAAACGAAAATGAATTTTTAAAGAAAAATTAAATTTAATCGTTTTCAGTTTCTGTAAGTCTCACAAATAATTTTTATAACAAAATAGTGTTCAGAATGGGATTCTGGACTCGAAAATAACAAAAATAAATTTTTGAAGAAAAATCAAATTTAATCGTTTTTCGGCGTTTCCAGCAGTTGTCCGAACGATTTACATCAAAAGAAATTTTGCTTGTCTCAGTTTCTGTAAGTCTCACAAATAATTTTTATAACAAAATAGTGTTCAGAATGTGATTCTGGACTCGAAAAAAAACGAAAATAAATTTTTGAAGAAAAATGAAATTTAATCGTTTTTCGGCGTTTCCAGCAGTTGTCCGAACGATTTACATCAAAAGAAATTTTGCTTGTCTCAGTTTCTGTAAGTCTCACAAATAATTTTTATAACAAAATAGTGTTCAGAATGTGATTCTGGACTCGAAAATAAACGAAAATAAATTTTGGAAGAAAAATTAAATTTAATCGTTTTTCGGCGTTTCCAGCAGTGGTCTGAACGATTTACATCAAAAGAAATTTTGCTTGTCTCAGTTTCTGTAAGTCTCACAAATAATTTTTATAACAAAATAGTGTTCAGAATGTGATTCTGGACTCGAAAATAAACGAAAATAAATTTTTGAAGAAAAATTAAATTTAATCGTTTTTCGGCGTTTCCAGTAGTTGTCCGAACGATTTACATCAAAAGAAATTTTGCTTGTCTCAGTTTCTGTAAGTCTCACAAATAATTTTTATAACAAAATAGTGTTCAGAATGTGATTCTGGACTCGAAAAAAAACGAAAATAAATTTTTGTAGAAAAATTAAATTTAATCGTTTTTCGGCGTTTCCAGCAGTTGTCCGAACGATTCACATCAAAAGAAATTTTGCTTGTCTCAGTTTCTGTAAGTCTCACAAATAATTTTTATAACAAAATAGTGTTCAGAATGTGATTCTGGACTCGAAAAAAAACGAAAATGAATTTTTAAAGAAAAATTAAATTTAATCGTTTTCAGTTTCTGTAAGTCTCACAAATAATTTTCATAACAAAATAGTTATCAGAATGGGATTCTGGACACGAAAATAACGAAAATGAATTTTTGAAGAAAAATCAAATTTAATCGTTTTTCGGCGTTTCCAGCAGTTGTCCGAACGATTTACATCAAAAGAAATTTTGCTTGTCTCAGTTTCTGTAAGTCTCACAAATAATTTTTATAACAAAATTGTGTTCAGAATGTGATTCTGGACTCGAAAAAAAACGAAAATGAATTTTTAAAGAAAAATTAAATTTAATCGTTTTCAGTTTCTGTAAGTCTCACAAATAATTTTCATAACAAAATAGTGTTCAGAATGGGATTCTGGGCACGAAAATAACGAAAATGAATTTTTGAAGAAAAATCAAATTTAATCGTTTTTCGGCGTTTCCAGCAGTTGTCCGAACGATTTACATCAAAAGAAATTTTGCTTGTCTCAGTTTCTGTAAGTCTCACAAATAATTTTTATTACAAAATAGTGTTCAGAATGTGATTCTGGACTCGAAAAAGAACGAAAATAAATTTTTGAAGAAAAATTAAATTTAATCGTTTTTCGGCGTTTCCAGCAGTTGTCCGAACGATTTACATCAAAAGAAATTTTGCGTGTCTCAGTTTCTGTAAGTCTCACAAATAATTTTTATAACAAAATTGTGTTCAGAATGTGATTCTGAACTCGAAAAAAAAACGAAAATGAATTTTTAAAGAAAAATTAAATTTAATCGTTTTCAGTTTCTGTAAGTCTCACAAATAATTTTTATAACAAAATAGTGTTCAGAATGGGATTCTGGACTCGAAAATAACAAAAATAAATTTTTGAAGAAAAATCAAATTTAATCGTTTTTCGGCGTTTCCAGCAGTTGTCCGAACGATTTACATCAAAAGAAATTTTGCTTGTCTCAGTTTCTGTAAGTCTCACAAATAATTTTTATAACAAAATAGTGTTCAGAATGTGATTCTGGACTCGAAAAAAAACGAAAATAAATTTTTGAAGAAAAATGAAATTTAATCGTTTTTCGGCGTTTCCAGCAGTTGTCCGAACGATTTACATCAAAAGAAATTTTGCTTGTCTCAGTTTCTGTAAGTCTCACAAATAATTTTTATAACAAAATAGTGTTCAGAATGTGATTCTGGACTCGAAAATAAACGAAAATAAATTTTGGAAGAAAAATTAAATTTAATCGTTTTTCGGCGTTTCCAGCAGTTGTCTGAACGATTTACATCAAAAGAAATTTTGCTTGTCTCAGTTTCTGTAAGTCTCACAAATAATTTTTATAACAAAATAGTGTTCAGAATGTGATTCTGGACTCGAAAATAAACGAAAATAAATTTTTGAAGAAAAATTAAATTTAATCGTTTTTCGGCGTTTCCAGTAGTTGTCCGAACGATTTACATCAAAAGAAATTTTGCTTGTCTCAGTTTCTGTAAGTCTCACAAATAATTTTTATAACAAAATAGTGTTCAGAATGTGATTCTGGACTCGAAAAAAAACGAAAATAAATTTTTGTAGAAAAATTAAATTTAATCGTTTTTCGGCGTTTCCAGCAGTTGTCCGAACGATTCACATCAAAAGAAATTTTGCTTGTCTCAGTTTCTGTAAGTCTCACAAATAATTTTTATAACAAAATTGTGTTCAGAATGTGATTCTGGACTCGAAAAATAACGAAAATAAATTTTTGAAGAAAAATTAAATTTAATCGTTTTTCGGCGTTTCCAGCAGTTGTCCGAACGATTTACATCAAAAGAAATTTTGCGTGTCTCAGTTTCTGTAAGTCTCACAAATAATTTTTATAACAAAATTGTGTTCAGAATGTGATTCTGGACTCGAAAAAAAAACGAAAATGAATTTTTAAAGAAAAATTAAATTTAATCGTTTTCAGTTTCTGTAAGTCTCACAAATAATTTTCATAACAAAATAGTGTTCAGAATGGGATTCTGGACACGAAAATAACGAAAATGAATTTTTGAAGAAAAATCAAATTTAATCGTTTTTCGGCGTTTCCAGCAGTTGTCCGAACGATTTACATCAAAAGAAATTTTGCTTGTCTCAGTTTCTGTAAGTCTCACAAATAATTTTTATAACAAAATAGTGTTCAGAATGTGATTCTGGACTCGAAAAAAAACGAAAATAAATTTTTGAAGAAAAATTAAATTTAATCGTTTTTCGGCGTTTCCAGCAGTTGTCCGAACGATTTACATCAAAAGAAATTTTGCTTGTCTCAGTTTCTGTAAGTCTCACAAATAATTTTTATAACAAAATAGTGTTCAGAATGTGATTCTGGACTCGAAAAAAAACGAAAATAAATTTTTGAAGAAAAATTAAATTTAATCGTTTTTCGGCGTTTCCAGCAGTTGTCCGAACGATTTACATCAAAAGAAATTTTGCGTGTCTCAGTTTCTGTAAGTCTCACAAATAATTTTTATAACAAAATTGTGTTCAGAATGTGATTCTGGACTCGAAAAAAAAACGAAAATGAATTTTTAAAGAAAAATTAAATTTAATCGTTTTCAGTTTCTGTAAGTCTCACAAATAATTTTCATAACAAAATAGTGTTCAGAATGGGATTCTGGACACGAAAATAACGAAAATGAATTTTTGAAGAAAAATCAAATTTAATCGTTTTTCGGCGTTTCCAGCAGTTGTCCGAACGATTTACATCAAAAGAAATTTTGCTTGTCTCAGTTTCTGTAAGTCTCACAAATAATTTTTATAACAAAATTGTGTTCAGAATGTAATTCTGGACTCGAAAAAAAACGAAAATAAATTTTTGAAGAAAAATTAAATTTAATCGTTTTTCGGCGTTTCCAGCAGTTGTCCGAACGATTTACATCAAAAGAAATTTTGCTTGTCTCAGTTTCTGTAAGTCTCACAAATAATTTTTATAACAAAATTGTGTTCAGAATGTGATTCTGGACTCGAAAAAAAACGAAAATGAATTTTTAAAGAAAAATTAAATTTAATCGTTTTCAGTTTCTGTAAGTCTCACAAATAATTTTCATAACAAAATAGTTATCAGAATGGGATTCTGGACACGAAAATAACGAAAATGAATTTTTGAAGAAAAATCAAATTTAATCGTTTTTCGGCGTTTCCAGCAGTTGTCCGAACGATTTAAATCAAAAGAAATTTTGCTTGTCTCAGTTTCTGTAAGTCTCACAAATAATTTTTATAACAAAATTGTGTTCAGAATGTGATTCTGGACTCGAAAAAAAACGAAAATGAATTTTTAAAGAAAAATTAAATTTAATCGTTTTCAGTTTCTGTAAGTCTCACAAATAATTTTCATAACAAAATAGTGTTCAGAATGGGATTCTGGACACGAAAATAACGAAAATGAATTTTTGAAGAAAAATCAAATTTAATCGTTTTTCGGCGTTTCCAGCAGTTGTCCGAACGATTTACATCAAAAGAAATTTTGCTTGTCTCAGTTTCTGTAAGTCTCACAAATAATTTTTATAACAAAATAGTGTTCAGAATGTGATTCTGGACTCGAAAAAAAACGAAAATAAATTTTTGAAGAAAAATTAAATTTAATCGTTTTTCGGCGTTTCCAGCAGTTGTCCGAACGATTTACATCAAAAGAAATTTTGCTTGTCTCAGTTTCTCTAAGTCTCACAAATAATTTTTATAACAAAATAGTGTTCAGAATGTGATTCTGGACTCGAAAAAAAACGAAAATAAATTTTTGAAGAAAAATTAAATTTAATCGTTTTTCGGCGTTTCCAGCAGTTGTCCGAACGATTTACATCAAAAGAAATTTTGCTTGTCTCAGTTTCTGTAAGTCTCACAAATAATTTTTATTACAAAATAGTGTTCAGAATGTGATTCTGGACTCGAAAAAGAACGAAAATAAATTTTTGAAGAAAAATTAAATTTAATCGTTTTTCGGCGTTTCCAGCAGTTGTCCGAACGATTTACATCAAAAGAAATTTTGCGTGTCTCAGTTTCTGTAAGTCTCACAAATAATTTTTATAACAAAATTGTGTTCAGAATGTGATTCTGGACTCGAAAAAAAAACGAAAATGAATTTTTAAAGAAAAATTAAATTTAATCGTTTTCAGTTTCTGTAAATCTCACAAATAATTTTTATAACAAAATAGTGTTCAGAATGGGATTCTGGACTCGAAAATAACAAAAATAAATTTTTGAAGAAAAATCAAATTTAATCGTTTTTCGGCGTTTCCAGCAGTTGTCCGAACGATTTACATCAAAAGAAATTTTGCTTGTCTCAGTTTCTGTAAGTCTCACAAATAATTTTTATAACAAAATAGTGTTCAGAATGTGATTCTGGACTCGAAAAAAAACGAAAATAAATTTTTGAAGAAAAATGAAATTTAATCGTTTTTCGGCGTTTCCAGCAGTTGTCCGAACGATTTACATCAAAAGAAATTTTGCTTGTCTCAGTTTCTGTAAGTCTCACAAATAATTTTTATAACAAAATAGTGTTCAGAATGTGATTCTGGACTCGAAAATAAACGAAAATAAATTTTGGAAGAAAAATTAAATTTAATCGTTTTTCGGCGTTTCCAGCAGTTGTCTGAACGATTTACATCAAAAGAAATTTTGCTTGTCTCAGTTTCTGTAAGTCTCACAAATAATTTTTATAACAAAATAGTGTTCAGAATGTGATTCTGGACTCGAAAATAAACGAAAATAAATTTTTGAAGAAAAATTAAATTTAATCGTTTTTCGGCGTTTCCAGTAGTTGTCCGAACGATTTACATCAAAAGAAATTTTGCTTGTCTCAGTTTCTGTAAGTCTCACAAATAATTTTTATAACAAAATAGTGTTCAGAATGTGATTCTGGACTCGAAAAAAAACGAAAATAAATTTTTGTAGAAAAATTAAATTTAATCGTTTTTCGGCGTTTCCAGCAGTTGTCCGAACGATTCACATCAAAAGAAATTTTGCTTGTCTCAGTTTCTGTAAGTCTCACAAATAATTTTTATAACAAAATTATGTTCAGAATGTGATTCTGGACTCGAAAAAAAACGAAAATAAATTTTTGAAGAAAAATTAAATTTAATCGTTTTTCGGCGTTTCCAGCAGTTGTCCGAACGATTTACATCAAAAGAAATTTTGCTTGTCTCAGGTTCTGTAAGTCTCACAAATAATTTTTATAACAAAATAGTGTTCAGAATGTGATTCTGGACTCGAAAAAAAACGAAAATAAATTTTTGAAGAAACATTAAATTTAATCGTTTTCAGTTTCTGTAAGTCTCACAAATAATTTTCATAACAAAATAGTGTTCAGAATGGGATTCTGGACTCGAAAATAACGAAAATAAATTTTTGAAGAAAAATTAAATTTAATCGTTTTTCGGCGTTTCCAGCAGTTGTCCGAAAGATTTTAATCAAAAGAAATTGCGCTTGTCTCAGTTTCTGTAAGTCTCATAAATAATTTTTATAACAAAGTTGTGTTCAGAATGTGATTCTGGACTCGAAAAAAAACGAAAATGAATTTTTAAAGAAAAATTAAATTTAATCGTTTTCAGTTTCTGTAAGTCTCACAAATAATTTTCATAACAAAATAGTGTTCAGAATGGGATTCTGGACACGAAAATAACGAAAATGAATTTTTGAAGAAAAATCAAATTTAATCGTTTTTCGGCGTTTCCAGCAGTTGTCCGAACGATTTACATCAAAAGAAATTTTGCTTGTCTCAGTTTCTGTAAGTCTCACAAATAATTTTTATAACAAAATTGTGTTCAGAATGTGATTCTGGACTCGAAAAAAAACGAAAATGAATTTTTAAAGAAAAATTAAATTTAATCGTTTTCAGTTTCTGTAAGTCTCACAAATAATTTTCATAACAAAATAGTGTTCAGAATGGGATTCTGGACTCGAAAATAACGAAAATAAATTTTTGAAGAAAAATTAAATTTAATCGTTTTTCGGCGTTTCCAGCAGTTGTCCGAAAGATTTTAATCAAAAGAAATTTTGCTTGTCTCAGTTTCTGTAATTCTCAAAAATAATTTTTATAACAAAATAGTGTTCAGAATGTGATTCTGGACTCGAAAAAAAACGAAAATGAATTTTTAAAGAAAAATTAAATTTAATCGTTTTCAGTTTCTGTAAGTCTCACAAATAATTTTCATAACAAAATAGTGTTCAGAATGGGATTCTGGACACGAAAATAACGAAAATGAATTTTTGAAGAAAAATCAAATTTAATCGTTTTTCGGCGTTTCCAGCAGTTGTCCGAACGATTTACATCAAAAGAAATTTTGCTTGTCTCAGTTTCTGTAAGTCTCACAAATAATTTTTAAACCAAAATTGTGTTCAGAATGTGATTCTGGACTCGAAAAAAAACGAAAATGAATTTTTAAAGAAAAATTAAATTTAATCGTTTTCAGTTTCTGTAAGTCTCACAAATAATTTTCATAACAAAATAGTGTTCAGAATGTGATTCTGGACTCGAAAAAAAAACGAAAATGAATTTTTAAAGAAAAATTAAATTTAATCGTTTTCAGTTTCTGTAAGTCTCACAAATAATTTTCATAACAAAATAGTGTTCAGAATGGGATTCTGGACACGAAAATAACGAAAATGAATTTTTGAAGAAAAATTAAATTTAATCGTTTTTCGGCGTTTCCAGCAGTTGTCCGAACGATTTACATCAAAAGAAATTTTGCTTGTCTCAGTTTCTGTAAGTCTCACAAATAATTTTTATAACAAAATAGTGTTCAGAATGTGATTCTGGACTCGAAAAAAAAACGAAAATAAATTTTTGAAGAAAAATTAAATTTAATCGTTTTTCGGCGTTTCCAGCAGTTGTCCGAACGATTTACATCAAAAGAAATTTTGCTTGTCTCAGTTTCTGTAAGTCTCACAAATAATTTTTATAACAAAATTGTGTTCAGAATGTGATTCTGGACTCGAAAAAAAACGAAAATGAATTTTTAAAGAAAAATTAAATTTAATCGTTTTCAGTTTCTGTAAGTCTCACAAATAATTTTCATAACAAAATAGTGTTCAGAATGGGATTCTGGACACGAAAATAACGAAAATGAATTTTTGAAGAAAAATCAAATTTAATCGTTTTTCGGCGTTTCCAGCAGTTGTCCGAACGATTTACATCAAAAGAAATTTTGCTTGTCTCAGTTTCTGTAAGTCTCACAAATAATTTTTATAACAAAATAGTGTTCAGAATGTGATTCTGGACTCGAAAAAAAACGAAAATAAATTTTTAAAGAAAAATTAAATTTAATCGTTTTTCGGCGTTTCCAGCAGTTGTCCGAACGATTTACATCAAAAGAAATTTTGCTTGTCTCAGTTTCTGTAAGTCTCACAAATAATTTTTATAACAAAATAGTGTTCAGAATGTGATTCTGGACTCGAAAAAAAAACGAAAATAAATTTTTGAAGAAAAATTAAATTTAATCGTTTTTCGGCGTTTCCAGCAGTTGTCCGAACGATTTACATCAAAAGAAATTTTGCGTGTCTCAGTTTCTGTAAGTCTCACAAATAATTTTTATAACAAAATTGTGTTCAGAATGTGATTCTGGACTCGAAAAAAAACGAAAATGAATTTTTAAAGAAAAATTAAATTTAATCGTTTTCAGTTTCTGTAAGTCTCACAAATAATTTTCATAACAAAATAGTGTTCAGAATGGGATTCTGGACACGAAAATAACGAAAATGAATTTTTGAAGAAAAATCAAATT
The DNA here is from genome assembly GCA_910593695.2 of Ocypus olens. Lineage (NCBI taxonomy): Eukaryota > Metazoa > Arthropoda > Insecta > Coleoptera > Staphylinidae > Ocypus > Ocypus olens. Next base: position 20,745,068 of record OU343062.1, on the reverse strand, counting down.
TAATCGTTTTTCGGCGTTTCCAGCAGTTGTCCGAACGATTTACATCAAAAGAAATTTTGCTTGTCTCAGTTTCTGTAAGTCTCACAAATAATTTTTATAACAAAATAGTGTTCAGAATGTGATTCTGGACTCGAAAAAAAACGAAAATAAATTTTTGAAGAAAAATTAAATTTAATCGTTTTTCGGCGTTTCCAGCAGTTGTCCGAACGATTTACATCAAAAGAAATTTTGCTTGTCTCAGTTTCTGTAAGTCTCACAAATAATTTTTATAACAAAATAGTGTTCAGAATGTGATTCTGGACTCGAAAAAAAACGAAAATAAATTTTTGAAGAAAAATTAAATTTAATCGTTTTTCGGCGTTTCCAGCAGTTGTCCGAACGATTTACATCAAAAGAAATTTTGCTTGTCTCAGTTTCTGTAAGTCTCACAAATAATTTTTATAACAAAATAGTGTTCAGAATGTGAGTCTGGACTCGAAAAAAACGAAAATAAATTTTTGAAGAAAAATTAAATTTAATCGTTTTTCGGCGTTTCCAGCAGTTGTCCGAACGATTTACATCAAAAGAAATTTTGCTTGTCTCAGTTTCTGTAAGTCTCACAAATAATTTTTATAACCAAATAGTGTTCAGAATGTGATTCTGGACTCGAAAATAAACGAAAATAAATTTTGGAAGAAAAATTAAATTTAATCGTTTTTCGGCGTTTCCAGCAGTTGTCCGAACGATTTTAATCAAAAGAAATTTTGCTTGTCTCAGTTTCTGTAAGTCTCACAAATAATTTTTATAACAAAATAGTGTTCAGAATGTTATGCTGGACTCGAAAAAAAACGAAAATGAATTTTTAAAGAAAAATTAAATTTAATCGTTTTCAGTTTCTGTAAGTCTCACAAATAATTTTCATAACAAAATAGTGTTCAGAATGGGATTCTGGACACGAAAATAAAGAAAATGAATTTTTGAAGAAAAATCAAATTTAATCGTTTTTCGGCGTTTCCAGCAGTTGTCCGAACGATTTACATCAAAAGAAATTTTGCTTGTCTCAGTTTCTGTAAGTCTCACAAATAATTTTTATAACAAAATAGTGTTCAGAATGTGATTCTGGACTCGAAAATAAACGAAAATGAATTTTTAAAGAAAAATTAAATTTAATCGTTTTCAGTTTCTGTAAGTCTCACAAATAATTTTCATAACAAAATAGTGTTCAGAATGGGATTCTGGACACGAAAATAACGAAAATGAATTTTTGAAGAAAAATCAAATTTAATCGTTTTTCGGCGTTTCCAGCAGTTGTCCGAACGATTTACATCAAAAGAAATTTTGCTTGTCTCAGTTTCTGTAAGTCTCACAAATAATTTTTATAACAAAATAGTGTTCAGAATGGGATTCTGGACACGAAAATAACGAAAATGAATTTTTGAAGAAAAATCAAATTTAATCGTTTTTCGGCGTTTCCAGCAGTTGTCCGAACGATTTACATCAAAAGAAATTTTGCTTGTCTCAGTTTCTGTAAGTCTCACAAATAATTTTTATAACAAAATTGTGTTCAGAATGTGATTCTGGACTCGAAAAAAAACGAAAATGAATTTTTAAAGAAAAATTAAATTTAATCGTTTTCAGTTTCTGTAAGTCTCACAAATAATTTTCATAACAAAATAGTGTTCAGAATGGGATTCTGGACACAAAAATAACGAAAATGAATTTTTGAAGAAAAATCAAATTTAATCGTTTTTCGGCGTTTCCAGCAGTTGTCCGAACGATTTACATCAAAAGAAATTTTGCTTGTCTCAGTTTCTGTAAGTCTCACAAATAATTTTTATAACAAAATAGTGTTCAGAATGTGATTCTGGACTCGAAAAAAAACGAAAATAAATTTTTGAAGAAAAATTAAATTTAATCGTTTTTTGGCGTTTCCAGCAGTTGTCCGAACGATTTACATCAAAAGAAATTTTGCTTGTCTCAGTTTCTGTAAGTCTCACAAATAATTTTTATAACAAAATAGTGTTCAGAATGTGATTCTGGACTCGAAAAAAAACGAAAATAAATTTTTGAAGAAAAATTAAATTTAATCGTTTTTCGGCGTTTCCAGCAGTTGTCCGAACAATTTACATCAAAAGAAATTTTGCGTGTCTCAGTTTCTCTAAGTCTCACAAATAATTTTTACAACAAAATTGTGTTCAGAATGTGATTCTGGACTCGAAAAAAAACGAAAATGAATTTTTAAAGAAAAATTAAATTTAATCGTTTTCGGTTTCTGTAAGTCTCACAAATAATTTTCATAACAAAATAGTGTTCAGAATGGGATTCTGGACTCGAAAATAACGAAAATAAATTTTTGAAGAAAAATCAAATTTAATCGTTTTTCGGCGTTTCCAGCAGTTGTCCGAACGATTTACATCAAAAGAAATTTTGCTTGTCTCAGTTTCTGTAAGTCTCACAAATAATTTTTATAACAAAATAGTGTTCAGAATGTGATTCTGGACTCGAAAAAAAACGAAAATAAATTTTTGAAGAAAAATTAAATTTAATCGTTTTTCGGCGTTTCCAGCAGTTGTCCGAACGATTTACATCAAAAGAAATTTTGCGTGTCTCAGTTTCTGTAAGTCTCACAAATAATTTTTTCAACAAAATTGTGTTCAGAATGTGATTCTGGACTCGAAAAAAAACGAAAATGAATTTTTAAAGAAAAATTAAATTTAATCGTTTTCAGTTTCTGTAAGTCTCACAAATAATTTTCATAACAAAATAGTGTTCAGAATGTGATTCTGGACTCGAAAAAAAACGAAAATGAATTTTTAAAGAAAAATTAAATTTAATCGTTTTCAGTTTCTGTAAGTCTCACAAATAATTTTCATAACAAAATAGTGTTCAGAATGGGATTCTGGACACGAAAATAACGAAAATGAATTTTTGAAGAAAAATCAAATTTAATCGTTTTTCGGCGTTTCCAGCAGTTGTCCGAACGATTTACATCAAAAGAAATTTTGCTTGTCTCAGTTTCTGTAAGTCTCACAAATAATTTTTATAACAAAATTGTGTTCAGAATGTGATTCTGGACTCGAAAAAAAACGAAAATGAATTTTTAAAGAAAAATTAAATTTAATCGTTTTCAGTTTCTGTAAGTCTCACAAATAATTTTCATAACAAAATAGTGTTCAGAATGTGATTCTGGACTCGAAAAAAAACGAAAATGAATTTTTAAAGAAAAATTAAATTTAATCGTTTTCAGTTTCTGTAAGTCTCACAAATAATTTTCATAACAAAATAGTGTTCAGAATGGGATTCTGGACACGAAAATAACGAAAATGAATTTTTGAAGAAAAATCAAATTTAATCGTTTTTCGGCGTTTCCAGCAGTTGTCCGAACGATTTACATCAAAAGAAATTTTGCTTGTCTCAGTTTCTGTAAGTCTCACAAATAATTTTTATAACAAAATTGTGTTCAGAATGTGATTCTGGACTCGAAAAAAAACGAAAATAAATTTTTGAAGAAAAATTAAATTTAATCGTTTTTCGGCGTTTCCAGCAGTTGTCCGAACGATTTACATCAAAAGAAATTTTGCTTGTCTCAGTTTCTGTAAGTCTCACAAATAATTTTTATAACAAAATTGTGTTCAGAATGTGATTCTGGACTCGAAAAAAAAACGAAAATGAATTTTTAAAGAAAAATTAAATTTAATCGTTTTCAGTTTCTGTAAGTCTCACAAATAATTTTCATAACAAAATAGTGTTCAGAATGGGATTCTGGACACGAAAATAACGAAAATGAATTTTTGAAGAAAAATCAAATTTAATCGTTTTTCGGCGTTTCCAGCAGTTGTCCGAACGATTTACATCAAAAGAAATTTTGCTTGTCTCAGTTTCTGTAAGTCTCACAAATAATTTTTATAACAAAATAGTGTTCAGAATGTGATTCTGGACTCGAAAAAAAACGAAAATAAATTTTTGAAGAAAAATTAAATTTAATCGTTTTTCGGCGTTTCCAGCAGTTGTCCGAACGATTTACATCAAAAGAAATTTTGCTTGTCTCAGTTTCTGTAAGTCTCACAAATAATTTTTATAACAAAATAGTGTTCAGAATGTGATTCTGGACTCGAAAAAAAACGAAAATAAATTTTTGAAGAAAAATTAAATTTAATCGTTTTTCGGCGTTTCCAGCAGTTGTCCGAACGATTTACATCAAAAGAAATTTTGCGTGTCTCAGTTTCTGTAAGTCTCACAAATAATTTTTACAACAAAATTGTGTTCAGAATGTGATTCTGGACTCGAAAAAAAACGAAAATGAATTTTTAAAGAAAAATTAAATTTAATCGTTTTCAGTTTCTGTAAGTCTCACAAATAATTTTCATAACAAAATAGTGTTCAGAATGGGATTCTGGACTCGAAAATAACGAAAATAAATTTTTGAAGAAAAATTAAATTTAATCGTTTTTCGGCGTTTCCAGCAGTTGTCCGAAAGATTTTAATCAAAAGAAATTTTGCTTGTCTCAGTTTCTGTAAGTCTCACAAATAATTTTTATAACAAAATAGTGTTTAGAATGTGATTCTGGACTCGAAAAAAAAACGAAAATAAATTTTTGAAGAAAAATTAAATTTAATCGTTTTTCGGCGTTTCCAGCAGTTGTCCGAACGATTTACATCAAAAGAAATTTTGCTTGTCTCAGTTTCTGTAAGTCTCACAAATAATTTTTATAACAAAATAGTGTTCAGAATGTGATTCTGGACTCGAAAATAAACGAAAATAAATTTTTGAAGAAAAATTAAATTTAATCGTTTTTCGGCGTTTCCAGTAGTTGTCCGAACGATTTACATCAAAAGAAATTTTGCTTGTCTCAGTTTCTGTAAGTCTCACAAATAATTTTTATAACAAAATAGTGTTCAGAATGTGATTCTGGACTCGAAAAAAAACGAAAATAAATTTTTGTAGAAAAATTAAATTTAATCGTTTTTCGGCGTTTCCAGCAGTTGTCCGAACGATTCACATCAAAAGAAATTTTGCTTGTCTCAGTTTCTGTAAGTCTCACAAATAATTTTTATAACAAAATTGTGTTCAGAATGTGATTCTGGACTCGAAAAAAAACGAAAATGAATTTTTAAAGAAAAATTAAATTTAATCGTTTTCAGTTTCTGTAAGTCTCACAAATAATTTTCATAACAAAATAGTTATCAGAATGGGATTCTGGACACGAAAATAACGAAAATGAATTTTTGAAGAAAAATCAAATTTAATCGTTTTTCGGCGTTTCCAGCAGTTGTCCGAACGATTTACATCAAAAGAAATTTTGCTTGTCTCAGTTTCTGTAAGTCTCACAAATAATTTTTATAACAAAATAGTGTTCAGAATGTGATTCTGGACTCGAAAAAAAACGAAAATAAATTTTTGAAGAAAAATTAAATTTAATCGTTTTTCGGCGTTTCCAGCAGTTGTCCGAACGATTTACATCAAAAGAAATTTTGCTTGTCTCAGTTTCTGTAAGTCTCACAAATAATTTTTATAACAAAATAGTGTTCAGAATGTGATTCTGGACTCGAAAAAAAACGAAAATAAATTTTTGAAGAAACATTAAATTTAATCGTTTTCAGTTTCTGTAAGTCTCACAAATAATTTTCATAACAAAATAGTGTTCAGAATGGGATTCTGGACTCGAAAATAACGAAAATAAATTTTTGAAGAAAAATTAAATTTAATCGTTTTTCGGCGTTTCCAGCAGTTGTCCGAAAGATTTTAATCAAAAGAAATTGCGCTTGTCTCAGTTTCTGTAAGTCTCATAAATAATTTTTATAACAAAGTTGTGTTCAGAATGTGATTCTGGACTCGAAAAAAAACGAAAATGAATTTTTAAAGAAAAATTAAATTTAATCGTTTTCAGTTTCTGTAAGTCTCACAAATAATTTTCATAACAAAATAGTGTTCAGAATGGGATTCTGGACACGAAAATAACAAAAATGAATTTTTGAAGAAAAATCAAATTTAATCGTTTTTCGGCGTTTCCAGCAGTTGTCCGAACGATTTACATCAAAAGAAATTTTGCTTGTCTCAGTTTCTGTAAGTCTCACAAATAATTTTTATAACAAAATTGTGTTCAGAATGTGATTCTGGACTCGAAAAAAAACGAAAATGAATTTTTAAAGAAAAATTAAATTTAATCGTTTTCAGTTTCTGTAAGTCTCACAAATAATTTTCATAACAAAATAGTGTTCAGAATGGGATTCTGGACTCGAAAATAACGAAAATAAATTTTTGAAGAAAAATTAAATTTAATCGTTTTTCGGCGTTTCCAGCAGTTGTCCGAAAGATTTTAATCAAAAGAAATTTTGCTTGTCTCAGTTTCTGTAATTCTCAAAAATAATTTTTATAACAAAATAGTGTTCAGAATGTGATTCTGGACTCGAAAAAAACGAAAATGAATTTTTAAAGAAAAATTAAATTTAATCGTTTTCAGTTTCTGTAAGTCTCACAAATAATTTTCATAACAAAATAGTGTTCAGAATGGGATTCTGGACACGAAAATAACGAAAATGAATTTTTGAAGAAAAATCAAATTTAATCGTTTTTCGGCGTTTCCAGCAGTTGTCCGAACGATTTACATCAAAAGAAATTTTGCTTGTCTCAGTTTCTGTAAGTCTCACAAATAATTTTTAAACCAAAATTGTGTTCAGAATGTGATTCTGGACTCGAAAAAAAACGAAAATGAATTTTTAAAGAAAAATTAAATTTAATCGTTTTCAGTTTCTGTAAGTCTCACAAATAATTTTCATAACAAAATAGTGTTCAGAATGTGATTCTGGACTCGAAAAAAAAAACGAAAATGAATTTTTAAAGAAAAATTAAATTTAATCGTTTTCAGTTTCTGTAAGTCTCACAAATAATTTTCATAACAAAATAGTGTTCAGAATGGGATTCTGGACACGAAAATAACGAAAATGAATTTTTGAAGAAAAATTAAATTTAATCGTTTTTCGGCGTTTCCAGCAGTTGTCCGAACGATTTACATCAAAAGAAATTTTGCTTGTCTCAGTTTCTGTAAGTCTCACAAATAATTTTTATAACAAAATTGTGTTCAGAATGTGATTCTGGACTCGAAAAAAAACGAAAATGAATTTTTAAAGAAAAATTAAATTTAATCGTTTTCAGTTTCTGTAAGTCTCACAAATAATTTTCATAACAAAATAGTGTTCAGAATGGGATTCTGGACACGAAAATAACGAAAATGAATTTTTGAAGAAAAATCAAATTTAATCGTTTTTCGGCGTTTCCAGCAGTTGTCCGAACGATTTACATCAAAAGAAATTTTGCTTGTCTCAGTTTCTGTAAGTCTCACAAATAATTTTTATAACAAAATAGTGTTCAGAATGTGATTCTGGACTCGAAAAAAAACGAAAATAAATTTTTGAAGAAAAATTAAATTTAATCGTTTTTCGGCGTTTCCAGCAGTTGTCCGAACGATTTACATCAAAAGAAATTTTGCTTGTCTCAGTTTCTGTAAGTCTCACAAATAATTTTTATAACAAAATAGTGTTCAGAATGTGATTCTGGACTCGAAAAAAAAACGAAAATAAATTTTTGAAGAAAAATTAAATTTAATCGTTTTTCGGCGTTTCCAGCAGTTGTCCGAACGATTTACATCAAAAGAAATTTTGCGTGTCTCAGTTTCTGTAAGTCTCACAAATAATTTTTACAACAAAATTGTGTTCAGAATGTGATTCTGGACTCGAAAAAAAACGAAAATGAATTTTTAAAGAAAAATTAAATTTAATCGTTTTCAGTTTCTGTAAGTCTCACAAATAATTTTCATAACAAAATAGTGTTCAGAATGGGATTCTGGACTCGAAAATAACGAAAATAAATTTTTGAAGAAAAATTAAATTTAATCGTTTTTCGGCGTTTCCAGCAGTTGTCCGAAAGATTTTAATCAAAAGAAATTTTGCTTGTCTCAGTTTCTGTAAGTCTCACAAATAATTTTTATAACAAAATAGTGTTTAGAATGTGATTCTGGACTCGAAAAAAAAACGAAAATAAATTTTTGAAGAAAAATTAAATTTAATCGTTTTTCGGCGTTTCCAGCAGTTGTCCGAACGATTTACATCAAAAGAAATTTTGCTTGTCTCAGTTTCTGTAAGTCTCACAAATAATTTTTATAACAAAATAGTGTTCAGAATGTGATTCTGGACTCGAAAAAAAACGAAAATAAATTTTTGAAGAAAAATTAAATTTAATCGTTTTTCGGCGTTTCCAGCAGTTGTCCGAACGATTTACATCAAAAGAAATTTTGCTTGTCTCAGTTTCTGTAAGTCTCACAAATAATTTTTATAACAAAATAGTGTTCAGAATGTGATTCTGGACTCGAAAAAAACGAAAATAAATTTTTGAAGAAAAATTAAATTTAATCGTTTTTCGGCGTTTCCAGCAGTTGTCCGAACGATTTACATCAAAAGAAATTTTGCTTGTCTCAGTTTCTGTAAGTCTCACAAATAATTTTTATAACCAAATAGTGTTCAGAATGTGATTCTGGACTCGAAAATAAACGAAAATAAATTTTGGAAGAAAAATTAAATTTAATCGTTTTTCGGCGTTTCCAGCAGTTGTCCGAACGATTTTAATCAAAAGAAATTTTGCTTGTCTCAGTTTCTGTAAGTCTCACAAATAATTTTTATAACAAAATAGTGTTCAGAATGTTATGCTGGACTCGAAAAAAAACGAAAATGAATTTTTAAAGAAAAATTAAATTTAATCGTTTTCAGTTTCTGTAAGTCTCACAAATAATTTTCATAACAAAATAGTGTTCAGAATGGGATTCTGGACACGAAAATAAAGAAAATGAATTTTTGAAGAAAAATCAAATTTAATCGTTTTTCGGCGTTTCCAGCAGTTGTCCGAACGATTTACATCAAAAGAAATTTTGCTTGTCTCAGTTTCTGTAAGTCTCACAAATAATTTTTATAACAAAATAGTGTTCAGAATGTGATTCTGGACTCGAAAATAAACGAAAATGAATTTTTAAAGAAAAATTAAATTTAATTGTTTTCAGTTTCTGTAAGTCTCACAAATAATTTTCATAACAAAATAGTGTTCAGAATGGGATTCTGGACACGAAAATAACGAAAATGAATTTTTGAAGAAAAATCAAATTTAATCGTTTTTCGGCGTTTCCAGCAGTTGTCCGAACGATTTACATCAAAAGAAATTTTGCTTGTCTCAGTTTCTGTAAGTCTCACAAATAATTTTTATAACAAAATAGTGTTCAGAATGTGATTCTGGACTCGAAAAAAAACGAAAATAAATTTTTGAAGAAAAATTAAATTTAATCGTTTTTCGGCGTTTCCAGCAGTTGTCCGAACGATTTACATCAAAAGAAATTTTGCTTGTCTCAGTTTCTGTAAGTCTCACAAATAATTTTTATAACAAAATAGTGTTCAGAATGTGATTCTGGACTCGAAAAAAAAACGAAAATAAATTTTTGAAGAAAAATTAAATTTAATCGTTTTTCGGCGTTTCCAGCAGTTGTCCGAACGATTTACATCAAAAGAAATTTTGCGTGTCTCAGTTTCTGTAAGTCTCACAAATAATTTTTACAACAAAATTGTGTTCAGAATGTGATTCTGGACTCGAAAAAAAACGAAAATGAATTTTTAAAGAAAAATTAAATTTAATCGTTTTCAGTTTCTGTAAGTCTCACAAATAATTTTCATAACAAAATAGTGTTCAGAATGGGATTCTGGACTCGAAAATAACGAAAATAAATTTTTGAAGAAAAATTAAATTTAATCGTTTTTCGGCGTTTCCAGCAGTTGTCCGAAAGATTTTAATCAAAAGAAATTTTGCTTGTCTCAGTTTCTGTAAGTCTCACAAATAATTTTTATAACAAAATAGTGTTTAGAATGTGATTCTGGACTCGAAAAAAAAACGAAAATAAATTTTTGAAGAAAAATTAAATTTAATCGTTTTTCGGCGTTTCCAGCAGTTGTCCGAACGATTTACATCAAAAGAAATTTTGCTTGTCTCAGTTTCTGTAAGTCTCACAAATAATTTTTATAACAAAATAGTGTTCAGAATGTGATTCTGGACTCGAAAAAAAACGAAAATAAATTTTTGAAGAAAAATTAAATTTAATCGTTTTTCGGCGTTTCCAGCAGTTGTCCGAACGATTTACATCAAAAGAAATTTTGCTTGTCTCAGTTTCTGTAAGTCTCGCAAATAATTTTTATAACAAAATAGTGTTCAGAATGTGATTCTGGACTCGAAAAAAACGAAAATAAATTTTTGAAGAAAAATTAAATTTAATCGTTTTTCGGCGTTTCCAGCAGTTGTCCGAACGATTTACATCAAAAGAAATTTTGCTTGTCTCAGTTTCTGTAAGTCTCACAAATAATTTTTATAACCAAATAGTGTTCAGAATGTGATTCTGGACTCGAAAATAAACGAAAATAAATTTTGGAAGAAAAATTAAATTTAATCGTTTTTCGGCGTTTCCAGCAGTTGTCCGAACGATTTTAATCAAAAGAAATTTTGCTTGTCTCAGTTTCTGTAAGTCTCACAAATAATTTTTATAACAAAATAGTGTTCAGAATGTTATGCTGGACTCGAAAAAAAACGAAAATGAATTTTTAAAGAAAAATTAAATTTAATCGTTTTCAGTTTCTGTAAGTCTCACAAATAATTTTCATAACAAAATAGTGTTCAGAATGGGATTCTGGACACGAAAATAAAGAAAATGAATTTTTGAAGAAAAATCAAATTTAATCGTTTTTCGGCGTTTCCAGCAGTTGTCCGAACGATTTACATCAAAAGAAATTTTGCTTGTCTCAGTTTCTGTAAGTCTCACAAATAATTTTTATAACAAAATAGTGTTCAGAATGTGATTCTGGACTCGAAAATAAACGAAAATGAATTTTTAAAGAAAAATTAAATTTAATCGTTTTCAGTTTCTGTAAGTCTCACAAATAATTTTCATAACAAAATAGTGTTCAGAATGGGATTCTGGACACGAAAATAACGAAAATGAATTTTTGAAGAAAAATCAAATTTAATCGTTTTTCGGCGTTTCCAGCAGTTGTCCGAACGATTTACATCAAAAGAAATTTTGCTTGTCTCAGTTTCTGTAAGTCTCACAAATAATTTTTATAACAAAATTGTGTTCAGAATGTGATTCTGGACTCGAAAAAAAACGAAAATGAATTTTTAAAGAAAAATTAAATTTAATCGTTTTCAGTTTCTGTAAGTCTCACAAATAATTTTCATAACAAAATAGTGTTCAGAATGGGATTCTGGACACGAAAATAACGAAAATGAATTTTTGAAGAAAAATCAAATTTAATCGTTTTTCGGCGTTTCCAGCAGTTGTCCGAACGATTTACATCAAAAGAAATTTTGCTTGTCTCAGTTTCTGTAAGTCTCACAAATAATTTTTATAACAAAATAGTGTTCAGAATGTGATTCTGGACTCGAAAAAAAACGAAAATAAATTTTTGAAGAAAAATTAAATTTAATCGTTTTTTGGCGTTTCCAGCAGTTGTCCGAACGATTTACATCAAAAGAAATTTTGCTTGTCTCAGTTTCTGTAAGTCTCACAAATAATTTTTATAACAAAATAGTGTTCAGAATGTGATTCTGGACTCGAAAAAAAACGAAAATAAATTTTTGAAGAAAAATTAAATTTAATCGTTTTTCGGCGTTTCCAGCAGTTGTCCGAACGATTTACATCAAAAGAAATTTTGCGTGTCTCAGTTTCTCTAAGTCTCACAAATAATTTTTACAACAAAATTGTGTTCAGAATGTGATTCTGGACTCGAAAAAAAACGAAAATGAATTTTTAAAGAAAAATTAAATTTAATCGTTTTCGGTTTCTGTAAGTCTCACAAATAATTTTCATAACAAAATAGTGTTCAGAATGGGATTCTGGACTCGAAAATAACGAAAATAAATTTTTGAAGAAAAATCAAATTTAATCGTTTTTCGGCGTTTCCAGCAGTTGTCCGAACGATTTACATCAAAAGAAATTTTGCTTGTCTCAGTTTCTGTAAGTCTCACAAATAATTTTTATAACAAAATAGTGTTCAGAATGTGATTCTGGACTCGAAAAAAAACGAAAATAAATTTTTGAAGAAAAATTAAATTTAATCGTTTTTCGGCGTTTCCAGCAGTTGTCCGAACGATTTACATCAAAAGAAATTTTGCGTGTCTCAGTTTCTGTAAGTCTCACAAATAATTTTTTCAACAAAATTGTGTTCAGAATGTGATTCTGGACTCGAAAAAAAACGAAAATGAATTTTTAAAGAAAAATTAAATTTAATCGTTTTCAGTTTCTGTAAGTCTCACAAATAATTTTCATAACAAAATAGTGTTCAGAATGTGATTCTGGACTCGAAAAAAAACGAAAATGAATTTTTAAAGAAAAATTAAATTTAATCGTTTTCAGTTTCTGTAAGTCTCACAAATAATTTTCATAACAAAATAGTGTTCAGAATGGGATTCTGGACACGAAAATAACGAAAATGAATTTTTGAAGAAAAATCAAATTTAATCGTTTTTCGGCGTTTCCAGCAGTTGTCCGAACGATTTACATCAAAAGAAATTTTGCTTGTCTCAGTTTCTGTAAGTCTCACAAATAATTTTTATAACAAAATTGTGTTCAGAATGTGATTCTGGACTCGAAAAAAAACGAAAATGAATTTTTAAAGAAAAATTAAATTTAATCGTTTTCAGTTTCTGTAAGTCTCACAAATAATTTTCATAACAAAATAGTGTTCAGAATGTGATTCTGGACTCGAAAAAAAACGAAAATGAATTTTTAAAGAAAAATTAAATTTAATCGTTTTCAGTTTCTGTAAGTCTCACAAATAATTTTCATAACAAAATAGTGTTCAGAATGGGATTCTGGACACGAAAATAACGAAAATGAATTTTTGAAGAAAAATCAAATTTAATCGTTTTTCGGCGTTTCCAGCAGTTGTCCGAACGATTTACATCAAAAGAAATTTTGCTTGTCTCAGTTTCTGTAAGTCTCACAAATAATTTTTATAACAAAATTGTGTTCAGAATGTGATTCTGGACTCGAAAAAAAACGAAAATGAATTTTTGAAGAAAAATTAAATTTAATCGTTTTTCGGCGTTTCCAGCAGTTGTCCGAACGATTTACATCAAAAGAAATTTTGCTTGTCTCAGTTTCTGTAAGTCTCACAAATAATTTTTATAACAAAATTGTGTTCAGAATGTGATTCTGGACTCGAAAAAAAAACGAAAATGAATTTTTAAAGAAAAATTAAATTTAATCGTTTTCAGTTTCTGTAAGTCTCACAAATAATTTTCATAACAAAATAGTGTTCAGAATGGGATTCTGGACACGAAAATAACGAAAATGAATTTTTGAAGAAAAATCAAATTTAATCGTTTTTCGGCGTTTCCAGCAGTTGTCCGAACGATTTACATCAAAAGAAATTTTGCTTGTCTCAGTTTCTGTAAGTCTCACAAATAATTTTTATAACAAAATAGTGTTCAGAATGTGATTCTGGACTCGAAAAAAAACGAAAATAAATTTTTGAAGAAAAATTAAATTTAATCGTTTTTCGGCGTTTCAAGCAGTTGTCCGAACGATTTACATCAAAAGAAATTTTGCTTGTCTCAGTTTCTGTAAGTCTCACAAATAATTTTTATAACAAAATAGTGTTCAGAATGTGATTCTGGACTCGAAAAAAAACGAAAATAAATTTTTGAAGAAAAATTAAATTTAATCGTTTTTCGGCGTTTCCAGCAGTTGTCCGAACGATTTACATCAAAAGAAATTTTGCGTGTCTCAGTTTCTGTAAGTCTCACAAATAATTTTTACAACAAAATTGTGTTCAGAATGTGATTCTGGACTCGAAAAAAAACGAAAATGAATTTTTAAAGAAAAATTAAATTTAATCGTTTTCAGTTTCTGTAAGTCTCACAAATAATTTTCATAACAAAATGGTGTTCAGAATGGGATTCTGGACTCGAAAATAACGAAAATAAATTTTTGAAGAAAAATTAAATTTAATCGTTTTTCGGCGTTTCCAGCAGTTGTCCGAAAGATTTTAATCAAAAGAAATTTTGCTTGTCTCAGTTTCTGTAAGTCTCACAAATAATTTTTATAACAAAATAGTGTTTAGAATGTTATTCTGGACTCGAAAAAAAAACGAAAATAAATTTTTGAAGAAAAATTAAATTTAATCGTTTTTCGGCGTTTCCAGCAGTTGTCCGAACGATTTACATCAAAAGAAATTTTGCTTGTCTCAGTTTCTGTAAGTCTCACAAATAATTTTTATAACAAAATAGTGTTCAGAATGTGATTCTGGACTCGAAAAAAAACGAAAATAAATTTTTGAAGAAAAATTAAATTTAATCGTTTTTCGGCGTTTCCAGCAGTTGTCCGAACGATTTACATCAAAAGAAATTTTGCTTGTCTCAGTTTCTGTAAGTCTCACAAATAATTTTTATAACAAAATAGTGTTCAGAATGTGATTCTGGACTCGAAAAAAAACGAAAATAAATTTTTGAAGAAAAATTAAATTTAATCGTTTTTCGGCGTTTCCAGCAGTTGTCCGAACGATTTACATCAAAAGAAATTTTGCTTGTCTCAGTTTCTGTAAGTCTCACAAATAATTTTTATAACAAAATAGTGTTCAGAATGTTATTCTGGACTCGAAAAAAAACGAAAATGAATTTTTAAAGAAAAATTAAATTTAATCGTCTTCAGTTTCTGTAAGTCTCACAAATAATTTTCATATTAAAATAGTGTTCAGAATGGGATTCTGGACACGAAAATAAAGAAAATGAATTTTTGAAGAAAAATCAAATTTAATCGTTTTTCGGCGTTTCCAGCAGTTGTCCGAACGATTTACATCAAAAGAAATTTTGCTTGTCTCAGTTTCTGTAAGTCTCACAAATAATTTTTATAACAAAATAGTGTTCAGAATGTGATTCTGGACTCGAAAATAAACGAAAATAAATTTTGGAAGAAAAATTAAATTTAATCGTTTTTCGGCGTTTCCAGCAGTTGTCCGAACGATTTTAATCAAAAGAAATTTTACTTGTCTCAGTTTCTGTAAGTCTCACAAATAATTTTTATAACAAAATAGTGTTCAGAATG
Organism: Ocypus olens; assembly: GCA_910593695.2. Classification (NCBI taxonomy): domain Eukaryota; kingdom Metazoa; phylum Arthropoda; class Insecta; order Coleoptera; family Staphylinidae; genus Ocypus; species Ocypus olens. Next base: position 20,729,964 of record OU343062.1, on the reverse strand, counting down.
TGATTCTGGACTCGAAAAAAAACGAAAATGAATTTTTAAAGAAAAATTAAATTTAATCGTTTTCAGTTTCTGTAAGTCTCACAAATAATTTTCATAACAAAATAGTGTTCAGAATGGGATTCTGGACACGAAAATAACGAAAATGAATTTTTGAAGAAAAATCAAATTTAATCGTTTTAGGGCGTTTCCAGCAGTTGTCCGAACGATTTACATCAAAAGAAATTTTGCTTGTCTCAGTTTCTGTAAGTCTCACAAATAATTTTTATAACAAAATTGTGTTCAGAATGTGATTCTGGACTCGAAAAAAAACGAAAATGAATTTTTAAAGAAAAATTAAATTTAATCGTTTTCAGTTTTTGTTAGTCTCACAAATAATTTTCATAACAAAATAGTGTTCAGAATGGGATTCTGGACACGAAAATAACGAAAATGAATTTTTGAAGAAAAATCAAATTTAATCGTTTTTCGGCGTTTCCAGCAGTTATCCGAACGATTTACATCAAAAGAAATTTTGCTTGTCTCAGTTTCTGTAAGTCTCACAAATAATTTTTATAACAAAATAGTGTTCAGAATGTGATTCTGGACTCGAAAAAAAACGAAAATAAATTTTTGAAGAAAAATTAAATTTAATCGTTTTTCGGCGATTCCAGCAGTTGTCCGAACGATTTACATCAAAAGAAATTTTGCTTGTCTCAGTTTCTGTAAGTCTCACAAATAATTTTTATAACAAAATAGTGTTCAGAATGTGATTCTGGACTCGAAAAAAAACGAAAATAAATTTTTGAAGAAAAATTAAATTTAATCGTTTTTCGGCGTTTCCAGCAGTTGTCCGAACGATTTACATCAAAAGAAATTTTGCGTGTCTCAGTTTCTGTAAGTCTCACAAATAATTTTTACAACAAAATTGTGTTCAGAATGTGATTCTGGACTCGAAAAAAAACGAAAATGAATTTTTAAAGAAAAATTAAATTTAATCGTTTTCGGTTTCTGTAAGTCTCACAAATAATTTTCATAACAAAATAGTGTTCAGAATGGGATTCTGGACTCGAAAATAACGAAAATAAATTTTTGAAGAAAAATCAAATTTAATCGTTTTTCGGCGTTTCCAGCAGTTGTCCGAACGATTTACATCAAAAGAAATTTTGCTTGTCTCAGTTTCTGTAAGTCTCACAAATAATTTTTATAACAAAATAGTGTTCAGAATGTGATTCTGGACTCGAAAAAAAACGAAAATAAATTTTTGAAGAAAAATTAAATTTAATCGTTTTTCGGCGTTTCCAGCAGTTGTCCGAACGATTTACATCAAAAGAAATTTTGCGTGTCTCAGTTTCTGTAAGTCTCACAAATAATTTTTACAACAAAACTGTGTTCAGAATGTGATTCTGGACTCGAAAAAAAACGAAAATGAATTTTTAAAGAAAAATTAAATTTAATCGTTTTCAGTTTCTGTAAGTCTCACAAATAATTTTCATAACAAAATAGTGTTCAGAATGGGATTCTGGACACGAAAATAACGAAAATGAATTTTTGAAGAAAAATCAAATTTAATCGTTTTTCGGCGTTTCCAGCAGTTGTCCGAACGATTTACATCAAAAGAAATTTTGCTTGTCTCAGTTTCTGTAAGTCTCACAAATAATTTTTATAACAAAATAGTGTTCAGAATGTGATTCTGGACTCGAAAAAAAAACGAAAATAAATTTTTGAAGAAAAATCAAATTTAATCGTTTTTCGGCGTTTCCAGCAGTTGTCCGAACGATTTACATCAAAAGAAATTTTGCTTGTCTCAGTTTCTGTAAGTCTCACAAATAATTTTTATAACAAAATAGTGTTCAGAATGTGATTCTGGACTCGAAAAAAAACGAAAATAAATTTTTGAAGAAAAATTAAATTTAATCGTTTTTCGGCGTTTCCAGCAGTTGTCCGAACGATTTACATCAAAAGAAATTTTGCGTGTCTCAGTTTCTGTAAGTCTCACAAATAATTTTTACAACAAAACTGTGTTCAGAATGTGATTCTGGACTCGAAAAAAAACGAAAATGAATTTTTAAAGAAAAATTAAATTTAATCGTTTTCAGTTTCTGTAAGTCTCACAAATAATTTTCATAACAAAATAGTGTTCAGAATGGGATTCTGGACACGAAAATAACGAAAATGAATTTTTGAAGAAAAATCAAATTTAATCGTTTTTCGGCGTTTCCAGCAGTTGTCCGAACGATTTACATCAAAAGAAATTTTGCTTGTCTCAGTTTCTGTAAGTCTCACAAATAATTTTTATAACAAAATAGTGTTCAGAATGTGATTCTGGACTCGAAAAAAAAACGAAAATAAATTTTTGAAGAAAAATTAAATTTAATCGTTTTTCGGCGTTTCCAGCAGTTGTCCGAACGATTTACATCAAAAGAAATTTTGCTTGTCTCAGTTTCTGTAAGTCTCACAAATAATTTTTATAACAAAATAGTGTTCAGAATGTGATTCTGGACTCGAAAAAAAACGAAAATAAATTTTTGAAGAAAAATTAAATTTAATCGTTTTTCGGCGTTTCCAGCAGTTGTCCGAACGATTTACATCAAAAGAAATGTTGCGTGTCTCAGTTTCTGTAAGTCTCACAAATAATTTTTACAACAAAATTGTGTTCAGAATGTGATTCTGGACTCGAAAAAAAACGAAATTTTTAAAGAAAAATTAAATTTAATCGTTTTCAGTTTCTGTAAGTCTCACAAATAATTTTCATAACAAAATAGTGTTCAGAATGGGATTCTGGACTCGAAAATAACGAAAATAAATTTTTGAAGAAAAATCAAATTTAATCGTTTTTCGGCGTTTCCAGCAGTTGTCCGAACGATTTACATCAAAAGAAATTTTGCTTGTCTCAGTTTCTGTAAGTCTCACAAATAATTTTTATAACAAAATAGTGTTCAGAATGTGATTCTGGACTCGAAAAAAAACGAAAATAAATTTTTGAAGAAAAATTAAATTTAATCGTTTTTTGGCGTTTCCAGCAGTTGTCCGAACGATTTACATCAAAAGAAATTTTGCTTGTCTCAGTTTCTGTAAGTCTCACAAATAATTTTTATAACAAAATAGTGTTCAGAATGTGATTCTGGACTCGAAAAAAAACGAAAATAAATTTTTGAAGAAAAATTAAATTTAATCGTTTTTCGGCGTTTCCAGCAGTTGTCCGAACGATTTACATCAAAAGAAATTTTGCGTGTCTCAGTTTCTCTTAGGTCTCACAAATAATTTTTACAACAAAATTGTGTTCAGAATGTGATTCTGGACTCGAAAAAAAACGAAAATGAATTTTTAAAGAAAAATTAAATTTAATCGTTTTCGGTTTCTGTAAGTCTCACAAATAATTTTCATAACAAAATAGTGTTCAGAATGGGATTCTGGACTCGAAAATAACTAAAATAAATTTTTGAAGAAAAATCAAATTTAATCGTTTTTCGGCGTTTCCAGCAGTTGTCCGAACGATTTACATCAAAAGAAATTTTGCTTGTCTCAGTTTCTGTAAGTCTCACAAATAATTTTTATAACAAAATAGTGTTCAGAATGTGATTCTGGACTCGAAAAAAAACGAAAATAAATTTTTGAAGAAAAATTAAATTTAATCGTTTTTCGGCGTTTCCAGCAGTTGTCCGAACGATTTACATCAAAAGAAATTTTGCTTGTCTCAGTTTCTGTAAGTCTCACAAATAATTTTTATAACAAAATAGTGTTCAGAATGTTATTCTGGACTCGAAAAAAAACGAAAATGAATTTTTAAAGAAAAATTAAATTTAATCGTCTTCAGTTTCTGTAAGTCTCACAAATAATTTTCATAACAAAATAGTGTTCAGAATGGGATTCTGGACACGAAAATAAAGAAAATGAATTTTTGAAGAAAAATCAAATTTAATCGTTTTTCGGCGTTTCCAGCAGTTGTCCGAACGATTTACATCAAAAGAAATTTTGCTTGTCTCAGTTTCTGTAAGTCTCACAAATAATTTTTATAACAAAATAGTGTTCAGAATGTGATTCTGGACTCGAAAATAAACGAAAATAAATTTTGGAAGAAAAATTAAATTTAATCGTTTTTCGGCGTTTCCAGCAGTTGTCCGAACGATTTTAATCAAAAGAAATTTTACTTGTCTCAGTTTCTGTAAGTCTCACAAATAATTTTTATAACAAAATAGTGTTCAGAATGTGATTCTGGACTCGAAAAAAAACGAAAATGAATTTTTAAAGAAAAATTAAATTTAATCGTTTTCAGTTTCTGTAAGTCTCACAAATAATTTTCATAACAAAATAGTGTTCAGAATGGGATTCTGGACACGAAAATAACGAAAATGAATTTTTGAAGAAAAATCAAATTTAATCGTTTTAGGGCGTTTCCAGCAGTTGTCCGAACGATTTACATCAAAAGAAATTTTGCTTGTCTCAGTTTCTGTAAGTCTCACAAATAATTTTTATAACAAAATTGTGTTCAGAATGTGATTCTGGACTCGAAAAAAAACGAAAATGAATTTTTAAAGAAAAATTAAATTTAATCGTTTTCAGTTTTTGTTAGTCTCACAAATAATTTTCATAACAAAATAGTGTTCAGAATGGGATTCTGGACACGAAAATAACGAAAATGAATTTTTGAAGAAAAATCAAATTTAATCGTTTTTCGGCGTTTCCAGCAGTTGTCCGAACGATTTACATCAAAAGAAATTTTGCTTGTCTCAGTTTCTGTAAGTCTCACAAATAATTTTTATAACAAAATAGTGTTCAGAATGTGATTCTGGACTCGAAAAAAAACGAAAATAAATTTTTGAAGAAAAATTAAATTTAATCGTTTTTCGGCGATTCCAGCAGTTGTCCGAACGATTTACATCAAAAGAAATTTTGCTTGTCTCAGTTTCTGTAAGTCTCACAAATAATTTTTATAACAAAATAGTGTTCAGAATGTGATTCTGGACTCGAAAAAAAACGAAAATAAATTTTTGAAGAAAAATTAAATTTAATCGTTTTTCGGCGTTTCCAGCAGTTGTCCGAACGATTTACATCAAAAGAAATTTTGCGTGTCTCAGTTTCTGTAAGTCTCACAAATAATTTTTACAACAAAATTGTGTTCAGAATGTGATTCTGGACTCGAAAAAAAACGAAAATGAATTTTTAAAGAAAAATTAAATTTAATCGTTTTCGGTTTCTGTAAGTCTCACAAATAATTTTCATAACAAAATAGTGTTCAGAATGGGATTCTGGACTCGAAAATAACGAAAATAAATTTTTAAAGAAAAATCAAATTTAATCGTTTTTCGGCGTTTCCAGCAGTTGTCCGAACGATTTACATCAAAAGAAATTTTGCTTGTCTCAGTTTCTGTAAGTCTCACAAATAATTTTTATAACAAAATAGTGTTCAGAATGTGATTCTGGACTCGAAAAAAAACGAAAATAAATTTTTGAAGAAAAATTAAATTTAATCGTTTTTCGGCGTTTCCAGCAGTTGTCCGAACGATTTACATCAAAAGAAATTTTGCGTGTCTCAGTTTCTGTAAGTCTCACAAATAATTTTTACAACAAAACTGTGTTCAGAATGTGATTCTGGACTCGAAAAAAAACGAAAATGAATTTTTAAAGAAAAATTAAATTTAATCGTTTTCAGTTTCTGTAAGTCTCACAAATAATTTTCATAACAAAATAGTGTTCAGAATGGGATTCTGGACACGAAAATAACGAAAATGAATTTTTGAAGAAAAATCAAATTTAATCGTTTTTCGGCGTTTCCAGCAGTTGTCCGAACGATTTACATCAAAAGAAATTTTGCTTGTCTCAGTTTCTGTAAGTCTCACAAATAATTTTTATAACAAAATAGTGTTCAGAATGTGATTCTGGACTCGAAAAAAAAACGAAAATAAATTTTTGAAGAAAAATTAAATTTAATCGTTTTTCGGCGTTTCCAGCAGTTGTCCGAACGATTTACATCAAAAGAAATTTTGCTTGTCTCAGTTTCTGTAAGTCTCACAAATAATTTTTATAACAAAATAGTGTTCAGAATGTGATTCTGGACTCGAAAAAAAACGAAAATAAATTTTTGAAGAAAAATTAAATTTAATCGTTTTTCGGCGTTTCCAGCAGTTGTCCGAACGATTTACATCAAAAGAAATGTTGCGTGTCTCAGTTTCTGTAAGTCTCACAAATAATTTTTACAACAAAATTGTGTTCAGAATGTGATTCTGGACTCGAAAAAAAACGAAAATGAATTTTTAAAGAAAAATTAAATTTAATCGTTTTCAGTTTCTGTAAGTCTCACAAATAATTTTCATAACAAAATAGTGTTCAGAATGGGATTCTGGACTCGAAAATAACGAAAATAAATTTTTGAAGAAAAATCAAATTTAATCGTTTTTCGGCGTTTCCAGCAGTTGTCCGAACGATTTACATCAAAAGAAATTTTGCTTGTCTCAGTTTCTGTAAGTCTCACAAATAATTTTTATAACAAAATAGTGTTCAGAATGTGATTCTGGACTCGAAAAAAAACGAAAATAAATTTTTGAAGAAAAATTAAATTTAATCGTTTTTTGGCGTTTCCAGCAGTTGTCCGAACGATTTACATCAAAAGAAATTTTGCTTGTCTCAGTTTCTGTTAGTCTCACAAATAATTTTTATAACAAAATAGTGTTCAGAATGTGATTCTGGACTCGAAAAAAAACGAAAATAAATTTTTGAAGAAAAATTAAATTTAATCGTTTTTCGGCGTTTCCAGCAGTTGTCCGAACGATTTACATCAAAAGAAATTTTGCGTGTCTCAGTTTCTCTTAGGTCTCACAAATGATTTTTACAACAAAATTGTGTTCAGAATGTGATTCTGGACTCGAAAAAAAACGAAAATGAATTTTTAAAGAAAAATTAAATTTAATCGTTTTCGGTTTCTGTAAGTCTCACAAATAATTTTCATAACAAAATAGTGTTCAGAATGGGATTCTGGACTCGAAAATAACTAAAATAAATTTTTGAAGAAAAATCAAATTTAATCGTTTTTCGGCGTTTCCAGCAGTTGTCCGAACGATTTACATCAAAAGAAATTTTGCTTGTCTCAGTTTCTGTAAGTCTCACAAATAATTTTTATAACAAAATAGTGTTCAGAATGTGATTCTGGACTCGAAAAAAAACGAAAATAAATTTTTGAAGAAAAATTAAATTTAATCGTTTTTCGGCGTTTCCAGCAGTTGTCCGAACGATTTACATCAAAAGAAATTTTGCGTGTCTCAGTTTCTGTAAGTCTCACAAATAATTTTTTCAACAAAATTGTGTTCAGAATGTGATTCTGGACTCGAAAAAAAACGAAAATGAATTTTTAAAGAAAAATTAAATTTAATCGTTTTCAGTTTCTGTAAGTCTCACAAATAATTTTCATAACAAAATAGTGTTCAGAATGTGATTCTGGACTCGAAAAAAAACGAAAATGAATTTTTAAAGAAAAATTAAATTTAATCGTTTTCAGTTTCTGTAAGTCTCACAAATAATTTTCATAACAAAATAGTGTTCAGAATGGGATTCTGGACACGAAAATAACGAAAATGAATTTTTGAAGAAAAATCAAATTTAATCGTTTTTCGGCGTTTCCAGCAGTTGTCCGAACGATTTACATCAAAAGAAATTTTGCTTGTCTCAGTTTCTGTAAGTCTCACAAATAATTTTTATAACAAAATAGTGTTCAGAATGTGATTCTGGACTCGAAAAAAAACGAAAATAAATTTTTGAAGAAAAATTAAATTTAATCGTTTTTCGGCGTTTCCAGCAGTTGTCCGAACGATTTACATCAAAAGAAATTTTGCGTGTCTCAGTTTCTGTAAGTCTCACAAATAATTTTTTCAACAAAATTGTGTTCAGAATGTGATTCTGGACTCGAAAAAAAACGAAAATGAATTTTTAAAGAAAAATTAAATTTAATCGTTTTCAGTTTCTGTAAGTCTCACAAATAATTTTCATAACAAAATAGTGTTCAGAATGTGATTCTGGACTCGAAAAAAAACGAAAATGAATTTTTAAAGAAAAATTAAATTTAATCGTTTTCAGTTTCTGTAAGTCTCACAAATAATTTTTATAACAAAATAGTGTTCAGAATGTGATTCTGGACTCGAAAAAAAACGAAAATAAATTTTTGAAGAAAAATTAAATTTAATCGTTTTTCGGCGTTTCCAGCAGTTGTCCGAACGATTTACATCAAAAGAAATTTTGCGTGTCTCAGTTTCTGTAAGTCTCACAAATAATTTTTTCAACAAAATTGTGTTCAGAATGTGATTCTGGACTCGAAAAAAAACGAAAATGAATTTTTAAAGAAAAATTAAATTTAATCGTTTTCAGTTTCTGTAAGTCTCACAAATAATTTTCATAACAAAATAGTGTTCAGAATGTGATTCTGGACTCGAAAAAAAACGAAAATGAATTTTTAAAGAAAAATTAAATTTAATCGTTTTCAGTTTCTGTAAGTCTCACAAATAATTTTCATAACAAAATAGTGTTCAGAATGGGATTCTGGACACGAAAATAACGAAAATGAATTTTTGAAGAAAAATCAAATTTAATCGTTTTTCGGCGTTTCCAGCAGTTGTCCGAACGATTTACATCAAAAGAAATTTTGCTTGTCTCAGTTTCTGTAAGTCTCACAAATAATTTTTATAACAAAATTGTGTTCAGAATGTGATTCTGGACTCGAAAAAAAACGAAAATGAATTTTTAAAGAAAAATTAAATTTAATCGTTTTCAGTTTCTGTAAGTCTCACAAATAATTTTCATAACAAAATAGTGTTCAGAATGTGATTCTGGACTCGAAAAAAAACGAAAATGAATTTTTAAAGAAAAATTAAATTTAATCGTTTTCAGTTTCTGTAAGTCTCACAAATAATTTTCATAACAAAATAGTGTTCAGAATGGGATTCTGGACACGAAAATAACGAAAATGAATTTTTGAAGAAAAATCAAATTTAATCGTTTTTCGGCGTTTCCAGCAGTTGTCCGAACGATTTACATCAAAAGAAATTTTGCTTGTCTCAGTTTCTGTAAGTCTCACAAATAATTTTTATAACAAAATTGTGTTCAGAATGTGATTCTGGACTCGAAAAAAAACGAAAATAAATTTTTGAAGAAAAATTAAATTTAATCGTTTTTCGGCGTTTCCAGCAGTTGTTCGAACGATTTACATCAAAAGAAATTTTGCTTGTCTCAGTTTCTGTAAGTCTCAGAAATAATTTTTATAACAAAATTGTGTTCAGAATGTGATTCTGGACTCGAAAAAAAACGAAAATGAATTTTTAAAGAAAAATTAAATTTAATCGTTTTCAGTTTCTGTAAGTCTCACAAATAATTTTCATAACAAAATAGTGTTCAGAATGGGATTCTGGACACGAAAATAACGAAAATGAATTTTTGAAGAAAAATCAAATTTAATCGTTTTTCGGCGTTTCCAGCAGTTGTCCGAACGATTTACATCAAAAGAAATTTTGCTTGTCTCAGTTTCTGTAAGTCTCACAAATAATTTTTATAACAAAATAGTGTTCAGAATGTGATTCTGGACTCGAAAAAAAACGAAAATAAATTTTTGAAGAAAAATTAAATTTAATCGTTTTTCGGCGTTTCCAGCAGTTGTCCGAACGATTTACATCAAAAGAAATTTTGCGTGTCTCAGTTTCTGTAAGTCTCACAAATAATTTTTACAACAAAATTGTGTTCAGAATGTGATTCTGGACTCGAAAAAAAACGAAAATGAATTTTTAAAGAAAAATTAAATTTAATCGTTTTCAGTTTCTGTAAGTCTCACAAATAATTTTCATAACAAAATAGTGTTCAGAATGGGATTCTGGACTCGAAAATAACGAAAATAAATTTTTGAAGAAAAATTAAATTTAATCGTTTTTCGGCGTTTCCAGCAGTTGTCCGAAAGATTTTAATCAAAAGAAATTTTGCTTGTCTCAGTTTCTGTAAGTCTCACAAATATATTTTATAACAAAATAGTGTTCAGAATGTGATTCTGGACTCGAAAAAAAACGAAAATAAATTTTTGAAGAAAAATTAAATTTAATCGTTTTTCGGCGTTTCCAGCAGTTGTCCGAACGATTTACATCAAAAGAAATTTTGCGTGTCTCAGTTTCTGTAAGTCTCACAAATAATTTTTACAACAAAATTGTGTTCAGAATGTGATTCTGGACTCGAAAAAAAACGAAAATGAATTTTTAAAGAAAAATTAAATTTAATCGTTTTCAGTTTCTGTAAGTCTCACAAATAATTTTCATAACAAAATAGTGTTCAGATTGTGATTCTGGACTCGAAAAAAAACGAAAATAAATTTTTGAAGAAAAATTAAATTTAATCGTTTTTCGGCGTTTCCAGCAGTTGTCCGAACGATTTACATCAGAAGAAATTTTGCTTGTCTCAGTTTCTGTAAGTCTCACAAATATATTTTATAACAAAATAGTGTTCATAATGTGATTCTGGACTCGAAAAAAAATGAAAATAAATTTTTGAAGAAAAATTAAATTTAATCGTTTTTCGGCGTTTCCAGCAGTTGTCCGAACGATTTACATCAAAAGAAATTTTGCTTGTTTCAGTTTCTGTAAGTGTCACAAATAATTTTTATAACAAAATAGTGTTCAGAATGGGATTCAAGATTTGAAAAAATACAAATATTAATTTTTGAAGAAAATATAAATTTAATCGTTTTCAGTTTCTGTAAGTCGCACAAATAATTTTTATAAACAAATAGTGTTCAGAATGGGATTCTAGACTCAAAAAAAACGAAAATAAATTTTTGAAGAAAAATTAAATGTAATCGGTTTTCGGCGTTTACAGCTGTTGTCCGAACGATTTACATCAAAAGAAATTTTGCTTGTCTCAGTTTCTGTAAGTCTCACAAATATATTTTATAACAAAATAGTGTTCAGAATGTGATTCTGGACTCGAAAAAAAACGAAAATAAATTTTTGAAGAAAAATTAAATTTAATCGTTTTTTGGCGTTTTCAGCAGTTGTCCGAACGATTTACATCAAAAGAAATTTTGCTTGTATCAGTTTCTGTAAGTCTCACAAATATATTTTATAACAAAATAGTGTTCAGAATGTGATTCTGGACTCGAAAAAAACGAAAATAAATTTTTGAAGAAAAATTAAATTTAATCGTTTTTCGGCGTTTCCAGCAGTTGTCCGAACGATTTACATCAAAAGAAATTTTGCTTGTCTCAGTTTCTGCAAGTCTCACAAATAATTTTTATAACAAAATAGTGTTCAGAATGTGATTCTGGACTGGAAAAAAAAACGAAAATAAATTTTTGAAGAAAAATTAAATTTAATCGTTTTTCGGCGTTTCCAGCAGTTGTCCGAACGATTTACATCAAAAGAAATTTTGCTTGTCTCAGTTTCTGTAAGTCTCACAAATAATTTTTATAACAAAATAGTGTTCAGAATGTGATTCTGGACTGGAAAAAAAACGAAAATAAATTTTTGAAGAAAAATTAAATTTAATCGTTTTTCGGCGTTTCCAGCAGTTGTCCGAACGATTTCGGATATATGTCTGTGCGAGCATTGGTTAGACGAGGAACAAATTAAAGTATTGCGCTTAAATAATTACACTGCAGTCTCACAGTTCTCAAGGAAAAAAAATCATACACGGAGGGGTAGTAATTCTTGCTAAAAATTCTCAATCATGTACTCCTTTGAATTTAAGTCATTATTCAATAGAGCGTGACTGCGAGATTGCAGCGGTGTACATCTAAGAATGCAATCTTATACTAATTATGGTTTACCGTTCACCAATTGGCAAATTTGATGTATTTATGAATGTGCTGTCCTCTGTTTTAGAAGATATTAATGTAGTTAAAACCAATGTAATACTAACCGGGGATTTCAATGTCAGGGTTAACTGCGAGAATCCAAATAAATTCAAACTATACGACTTACTGAACTCATATGGCCTTGCGAGTACCTTTTTTACTCCTACAAGACTTAAAAATTGCCTCGATAATGTATTTACAAACTACAACGACAGATACATTAGACATTCCACCCTTGATACGGCGCTGTCAGATCACTTAGGTATAAATATTCATTTAAACAAAATTAACCTTGTGCAAAATACCAAATACGAAACAGTGAAACCTGTAACTGCTCAAGGGAAGCTTATATTTTTCGACTGCATCGAACAAACAAATTGGAGTTTCATCGGTGATATTGATAAGACACCGTCCCAAAAAACTGAAACTTTAATAAAAATCCTGAGTGACGCTTCCAACAAAGCTTTTCCTGATCCGTCGTAAAACAGGAAAACAATATCAAGTAAAGTGGTTTCATGAAAACCTGAAGGATATGAGGGAAAAATTAGCTATAAAGAATACTGTATGCCAGAATAGCTAAGACGAAGAACTTAAAATAATTAAAAATAAGTATAAGGCTAATTACATAAATGAAATAAAACGAGCCAAATTGGAAGCTAATAACAGGTTTTTATTAAACCACAAACACTCACCAAAGGCCATTTGGAGTCTGAATAAACCTCCAAAGCAGGGCCAGCCAAACAGTGACATAACTGCCGACGAATTCAACAACTATTTTGTAAATATTGCAAAGGATTTAATTGCATCCTCAGTTGAACTTGCTTTTGATCCCATATTTTTAATGTCTAGTGGAGTTAAATGTGGAAAGTCAAATTATTTTAAATTTCGGGAGGTAACAATTAATGAAGTAAGAGATACAATCACTAAAATAAAATCTGGTAAGAGTTTCGATATATATGGAATCAATGATGAAATTATTAAATGCATTAAACATCAAATAGCAATTCCGCTCACATATTTTTTCAATTTATGCATCAGAAATAATACCTTTCCTGATCTGCTAAAAATAGCTAAAGTGATTCCAATTTACAAAAAAGGAAACATAAATAACCCGGAAAACTATAGACCCATAAGTATACTCCCAATTATCTCAAACATTTTTGAGTCGCTTCTTAAAGATCAATTGGTAGAGTATCTAGAAAAGAATAAAATATTTGCGAGTGAACAGTATGGCTTTACGAAAGGCCAATCAACTACAAGTGCTATTACCGATTTTGTTGAATGGATTACAGATTGTTTTGAGAGTGGAATGCACTCAATAGCATCTTTCGTAGATCTGACGAAAGCTTTCGATTGCGTGTCCCACGAAATTTTACTGCGTAAGCTATACTTCTATAATGTAGATCCAAGAGGGTGCAAACTGTTATCATCATATTTGAGTGGAAGAAACCAGAGCGTGCATTACAACCAAGTAAGTTCAAAGTATCAAATTAATCCATATGGGGTACCACAGCGCTCGGTCCTTGGGCCCCTCTTATTCCTAATTTATATTAATGATCTTCCTTCAAGTATAAAAGAAAGTAAAACCATACTTTTTGCTGATGACACAACTGTTTGTTCAAAAAACGACAACTTAACAAAAATGCACGAAAATCACACTTTGAACATATCTACACTTAACGACTGGTTTAAAAGTAACAAACTGTGTCTAAACGAGCAAAAAACGCAAACTCAGATAGCTTACATGCCTTCAAAGGAAACTGTGAAATTTCTGGGTTTGGCAATCGATCCATTTCTTAACTGGGGTGACCATTGTGAAACGCTATCCAAGAAACTGTGTTCAATTACATTTTTGCTCAGGAACTTGTCTAGCTCAGTGTCAAACAGTATTCTTAGAACAGCATACTTTTCACAATGCGAATCTCATATATCCTATGGACTAATGATCTGGGGGCATAGCTCTGGTCGTCATAGGATTTTTGCACTACAGAGACGTGCTCTTAGAGTAATATTGGGCCTGAGTTATAGGGAAGACTGTAGGCAACACTTTATTAAAAATAAAATTCTCATAGTTCCGTGTCTATATATCTACGCCTGCTTAAAACATCTTAAAACTCAACAACAGCACCACATTAAATTTTAAAGTACGCACCATCACAATACAAGAAATAAACATAATGTATACCTTCCGAAACTTAAATTAACAAGGTCTCGCTTTGGCACAAATTATTATGGAATACAGTTTTTTAATTTGATCCCATTTAGTATACGTCAATTACCCACGAAACAATTCATGTCCACTGTGAAGGAATATCTTATGGGAAAAGCTTTTTACGATTTCCATGAGTTCAAAACTTGGTAAAACGAACTTTCCGGAAATGTTTTTGTCGTAGTCAATATAATCAAGCGAATATTAGATCCTTGGATTAATCTTATGCATACTAACCATATTTATTTTATTTTACGCCCAGTTTATCTAGTCATAATTTTTTTTTATATTTTACTTGTCCACTTAATTGTATGCTTTTTAATATGTTAACTTATTACTATTTTTTTATCCACTAACAAATATATTTCACTTTAAATAATTTATTGGATCCTTTTATTAATTTTATGACTGCCAATTACTTTTTAACGTTTTAATTATACACCAATTTTATCTATTTATATATAGCCTTTTATATTTTTATTTGTACACTTAATTTTAGGGTTTTTAATATGTCAACTCATTACTATTTATTACTTTGTGTTTTGTCAATTTGGTGAACGGTCCTCTTAAATATATTTACTTTTACTTTTATGGATAGTTCTATTATTATGGTATCTCTTGTTCTCAATGTTGCCAATATGCGCTTCTAACCTTGACATGTGTAAACAATGTAAATTGTAGTCACGAATAAATCATTCTATTCTATTCTATTCTATTCTATTCTATTCTATTCTATTCTATTCTATTCTATTCTATTCTATTCTATTCTATTCTATTCTATTCTATTCTATTCTATTCTATTCTATTCTATTCTATTCTATTCTATTCTATTCTATTCTATTCTATTCTATTCTATTCTATTCTATTCTATTCTATTCTATTCTATTCTATTCTATTCTATTCTATTCTATTCTATTCTATTCTATTCTATTCTATTCTATTCTATTCTATTCTATTCTATTCTATTCTATTCTATTCTATTCTATTCTATTCTATTCTATTCTATTCTATTCTATTCTATTCTATTCTATTCTATTCTATTCTATTCTATTCTATTCTATTCTATTCTATTCTATTCTATTCTATTCTATTCTATTCTATTCTATTCTATTCTATTCTATTCTATTCTATTCTATTCTATTCTATTCTATTCTATTCTATTCTATTCTATTCTATTCTATTCTATTCTATTCTATTCTATTCTATTCTATTCTATTCTATTCTATTCTATTCTATTCTATTCTATTCTATTCTATTCTATTCTATTCTATTCTATTCTATTCTATTCTATTCTATTCTATTCTATTCTATTCTATTCTATTCTATTCTATTCTATTCTATTCTATTCTATTCTATTCTATTCTATTCTATTCTATTCTATTCTATTCTATTCTATTCTATTCTATTCTATTCTATTCTATTCTATTCTATTCTATTCTATTCTATTCTATTCTATTCTATTCTATTCTATTCTATTCTATTCTATTCTATTCTATTCTATTCTATTCTATTCTATTCTATTCTATTCTATTCTATTCTATTCTATTCTATTCTATTCTATTCTATTCTATTCTATTCTATTCTATTCTATTCTATTCTATTCTATTCTATTCTATTCTATTCTATTCTATTCTATTCTATTCTATTCTATTCTATTCTATTCTATTCTATTCTATTCTATTCTATTCTATTCTATTCTATTCTATTCTATTCTATTCTATTCTATTCTATTCTATTCTATTCTATTCTATTCTATTCTATTCTATTCTATTCTATTCTATTCTATTCTATTCTATTCTATTCTATTCTATTCTATTCTATTCTATTCTATTCTATTCTATTCTATTCTATTCTATTCTATTCTATTCTATTCTATTCTATTCTATTCTATTCTATTCTATTCTATTCTATTCTATTCTATTCTATTCTATTCTATTCTATTCTATTCTATTCTATTCTATTCTATTCTATTCTATTCTATTCTATTCTATTCTATTCTATTCTATTCTATTCTATTCTATTCTATTCTATTCTATTCTATTCTATTCTATTCTATTCTATTCTATTCTATTCTATTCTATTCTATTCTATTCTATTCTATTCTATTCTATTCTATTCTATTCTATTCTATTCTATTCTATTCTATTCTATTCTATTCTATTCTATTCTATTCTATTCTATTCTATTCTATTCTATTCTATTCTATTCTATTCTATTCTATTCTATTCTATTCTATTCTATTCTATTCTATTCTATTCTATTCTATTCTATTCTATTCTATTCTATTCTATTCTATTCTATTCTATTCTATTCTATTCTATTCTATTCTATTCTATTCTATTCTATTCTATTCTATTCTATTCTATTCTATTCTATTCTATTCTATTCTATTCTATTCTATTCTATTCTATTCTATTCTATTCTATTCTATTCTATTCTATTCTATTCTATTCTATTCTATTCTATTCTATTCTATTCTATTCTATTCTATTCTATTCTATTCTATTCTATTCTATTCTATTCTATTCTATTCTATTCTATTCTATTCTATTCTATTCTATTCTATTCTATTCTATTCTATTCTATTCTATTCTATTCTATTCTATTCTATTCTATTCTATTCTATTCTATTCTATTCTATTCTATTCTATTCTATTCTATTCTATTCTATTCTATTCTATTCTATTCTATTCTATTCTATTCTATTCTATTCTATTCTATTCTATTCTATTCTATTCTATTCTATTCTATTCTATTCTATTCTATTCTATTCTATTCTATTCTATTCTATTCTATTCTATTCTATTCTATTCTATTCTATTCTATTCTATTCTATTCTATTCTATTCTATTCTATTCTATTCTATTCTATTCTATTCTATTCTATTCTATTCTATTCTATTCTATTCTATTCTAATCGGCGTAGGATTTGATGTGTGCCCTTTGCAGGTGGCCCGGCTGGGTCGATGAACTCTTCCCGTCAGCGATTCCCTTTCTTGTGCGTAGAGCAAATCTGGGTCATATTTGTTTAGACAACGCACCTCTTAAGCCGGTTCCATGAACTCATTTATTTTTCAACACTAACACCTGTGACTTTTATTATGATTTTCTGGACCCGTTTACGTAATAATTAAAAAAAAGTAAAATTTTCGCGAGCCCTCCCGTGCACCATTACAAATTAAATTCGTATCAAGCCAACGAGGTCGCGAATAACCTTATTAAATTCTTTAGTCATCATGGGATGCCTAAACAAATAATAGCTGATAACCATTTAGAATTTAAAAATTCATTTATCAAAGAGTTACTTGAACTCCATAATATTAAACTTCACTTTATTAGCTCACAATATCCGGAATCCAACGGAATTGTGGAAAGAGTCGATTCCACCATAATTGAACACACTAGGTTGTTAAATAATAAAGAGTTATTTAAGAAGGAACCGATTGAAATAAAAATTAATTATGCTATTTTAGCTTATAACAATTCAATACCTAGTGTCACAAAATTAAAACCATTTGAAATAATGTTTGGTCATATTGACACAGAAAATCCATTTGAAATGAATGTAGAATCTAAGTTAATTAATAACTATGTGTCGAATCATAAAGAAAAGGTTCAATTACTATACCAAAATATAAATCAAACTATAAGAAAATAAAGAAAAGTATATTAATAAGTTAAATGAAAATAGAGAAAATTTGCCAGAAATATCAAATGAGGTATGCATTAAAAATAAACAAAAACAGGCAAAAACTAAGAATAAATATAAAAAAGAAATTATTAAATCAACTGATTTAACAGGTAAAACCGCAAAAATAGAAACAAAACATTTTAATACAGTTGATAAGATTTATCTCTCCAATGTTAAACGTCCAAGACAAACATTTGATAAAAACACAGAGCATGTGTTTATATTTAAATAATAATAATAATGAGCATTGTGATAATGTTAGTGAAATTTATAAGGACTTATTCTTTTCACCAAAAGATTATTCACTGGCACACTGTGTTAGCCAGGATCTTAAAATAAATGCTGGTTTTGCTTTAGAATTCAGAAAAAGATTCGGTAGAACTAAAAGTCTCCGAAAACAAAAGCCAAAATTACATTTTTTATGTCATTTAAAAGATGAAAATCGGTATATAATTTATTTAATTACAAAATTACGTTATTCTGATAAACCAACGTACGAAAGTTTATTTAAAACTTAAAATTATAATAGATAATGAAATTGCAGGTCCATCCTCGTCAGTATGACGCAGGCTGCTGAAAAAACATCACAACTAACATTGGGATCATTCCAATTAATTTAGGACCCGCTAAATTGCAAAAGTCCGAACATGTGATTTTGCAGTATTATACTCTACAGCCAGTTCATAATGAGATTGATAAACTTAATAAGCAGCATTTTTAATAGAAAGTATTCAAAATATGTCGATATATAAAAAAGATTTTGATAATTATCAAAGAATAGAAATTAGAGGGCTAATTAATGGGCTAGGAACAATTATGAAAACTATCACTGGTAATCTAGGCGCAAGAGATGGAGAACATTTTGAGAATATCCTAAATCATTTGCAGTTTAATCAACAGCAAATTGAAAACCAAATTATGGGTTATAATGTTAATAATGAAATTATAAAGAAATTTAATGAAACACTCAAGGACATTGCACATAACGATTATGTTTTAAAATTAAGAATAATGCAGCTCTCTGTAGTTTTGCAAGGACAAGTTGATATTTAAAATATATTATTTGTGAAAGACTTATTTAATCAAATGATTGCTCTATATGGTACAATTTTAGACATACTCCAAATTATTTTAAATTCAATTATCTTTTGTAAATTAAATGTTTTACATCCTGATATAATTAAGCCAAAAGAATTATTGTCTGCACTTAAGAAAATTTTTATTTATTATAATCAAGAATTGCCATTCAAACCTAAAATCGAAAATATGTTGGATTTTGAGTCAATTATAAGAGTAAATTGTAAAGTTCAATCTGGGAAGGTAATTTACTTTCTCTCAGTCCCTATTAATTATAAAACAAGATTTGAATTATATTATTTAAATCCCATTCCTATAAAACATGACTTTGAATATGCAACAGTAATTCCTAATATGCAATATCTAATAAAATCAGAAATTGGAACTCGGATTCTTCCTCTAAGTAATGTCTGTACTAAAGGAGTTAACCACTACCAATGTCAAAATTATCTCACAATAAATAATGAAGCTAAATGTGAGAAATTAATACTTTTAACTGGTAAAAGTGACCAGCGTATCTATACTTCGTTAGAAATGAAAAATAATCATTTAGAATTAATTACACAGATAAATAAATATCTTGCCGTATTTCCAAAACAAGAGGAAATCCAAATCAACTGTCAACAAGGAGCAGAAATTAAGAAACTATTAAGAATATTTCTTATCAAAAAGAACCAGTGCAAAATAAAATTTAGGAATAAGGAACTTCCGTTCCAAAAATCAACGATAGGAGGCCCATCAGTTATAAGTGCCCAAGAACTAATATTAAAAAAGACAAATCGAAGTGACTTCGTAATTAAACTTAAACGATTAAATTTAGGTGATATGCCAGTGTTGGAACATACACCCTTGACATTGGATTACCCCATTCATATAAAACCAAGTGTTTGGACAATTACAATTTATTTGGGAATAATAATAGTTATAAGTAACGGCCTACATAAATGGATCAAGAATCGAAGACATCAAGAAGTCACTTCTACAGAAGAAACAACGCCTAGGAGGAGCTCCTTCCATCTTCCTGAAGATGCCAGGATTTAAGGAGGGAGGAATTATATATTCTAAATATAAGGGAACCACTTCATCAACATCAAAGGGTCCATTCATTAAAACAATGTAGTAAATGCATATGTGCACCTGACAGGAAGTGTGTAGACGTAGATAAGATATTAGAATTAGTTCTTTGTTTAGCTGAGTATAAATAGTTTAATTTATTATTATTTTATTTAGTATTAAATTAGTAGTCTTGAGAGTCACGTCTCTGTACAATTTAAAATAAACCTTTTTAAAAAGTGAATTTGAGCACCGAGTAATTTAATTTATATATATACAGGGTGTCAATTTGAAAACTTTCAATGCGAATATCTCTGAAAATCAAAGAGTTAGAAAAACGCAATTTAGTACAAATGTTATACAGGTAGGGGGAACTAGAACCACCATATTTTGGTTATGGGGTGAGTGACCTCTTGGTCCCCATTCACCATAACCCCAAAATTTTAAATAGCATCACTCCTTTTGTGATTCCTTAAATTAAACGTTTTTTTGAGTAGTTTTCACCAGCATAAGAGTTTTTTTTTTAAATTTAATACAGGGCCGAACAAAAAGTATAATTAAAATAAAATAAACTCTGTTTCTATGAAATGATATTTTATTTAATTAGATTCTCAAAATGCATTCCATTTTGGGCTAAACAAAAATACAATCTACTTTTAAACTCATTTCTTATTGTCTGAAACACTCTTGGAATAGAGGTACATTCTGTAATAATCCGCTGCCGAAGATCATGGAGTTAAGCTGGTTGTGTTTTAAATATAACAGGTTTCATGTGACCCCAAAGAAAAAAGTCATCTGGTGATCTCGCCGGCCATTCTATTGGACCTCTTCTCCCAATACACTGATCTGGAAACGTATCATTTAAAAATCGCCTCACAGAAATAACATAGTGGGGTGGCGCTCCATCTCGTTGAAAATGTATTAAATCTTCGTATACGTTTCTACCCCCATTAACATCTAACTGATTTTCTATTTCTTGAACAATAACAGGTTGAATGGTGGTTTCTAATATTTCCAAGTAAGTATCGCCATTATGGTTACCATTAATAAATACAAGTCCACCAATAGTATCATCCTATATTCCCGCCCATACATTTATTTTTTCTGGGTACTGTGTGTGTCATTTCCTGAAAACATGCGGATTTTCATCACTCCACTATCTACAGTTATGTTTATTTATAGAACCATTGATAAAAAACGTACATTCGTCGCTAAAACAAATAACTCAGGAGTAATGCGTAATTTTTCTGTCATTACCTCGCAAAATTGTATTCTTTGATCAGGGTCGTCTTCACGCAATTCCTGAAGTATTTGCATTTTATATGGATGGAAATGATTTAACTGGAGTACCTGATGAATAGATTCATGACACATTCCTGTTATTGCTGTACCTTGACGTAGAGACATTGTAGGATTCATAGCAAAATGTCCTAATACTTCTACTTGTGCCGCTTAATTAAGTACTCGACGCTGAACTCTTTTCACTTTCTTCAAAATTTTTTTACGGAAATATCCATTTTGGGGTCCCTAGATGCCATTTCAACAATTTCTGGAAAAAAAAAATGTGTGTGTGTGTGTGTGTGTGGCTGTATGTCTGTGCGCGCTGTATCTCAAAAACTAATAGAACAATTAACATGAAACTTTGAACATAAGCTTTATTTAACAATTCGAAGAACTGAAAAGCTTTTGGTAAAATTCTGTACGCCGGAAGTGGGTATTTACCTTAACCGGTTTTTGTTTTTTTCCAATATTTTTTTTTAAATATGGAAAATTTTACGGAAACATTTAAATAAATTTTGAAGACAACGAAAAAATGAACATGTTTTGTTTGAAAATATTTTTCAGAAAATCATTTTTATTGGAGAAATTTTTTTTTTTTTTTTAAATTTTTGGTTTATAATTATAAAACGATAATAGTTACAGCAAATTTACATAATTAAAAATTGTAAAGAATGCCAAATTGAACAACTTACAAAAAATAAGTTTTTTCGAAATTTTTTTGGTTTCTGAGTAAACTGACTATTAAACTGAACTTACCTGCCACAATTTTAGGTTATGTCGCAGACGAGCGATATAAATTAAAATGCGCAAAAACTACTACATCAATTAACATCAAACTTTGAATATAAGCCTTATTTGATAATCCAAAGAACTGAAAAGCATTTGGTAAAATTTCGTACACCGGAAGTGAGTGTTTACCTTAACCGTTTTTTATTTTTCTCCGATATTCTTTTAAATATGAAAAATACTATAAAAACACATAAAGAAAACTTGAAGACAACAAAGAAATTAACATCTTTTGTTTGAAAATATTTTTCGTAAAATATCTGGTTTTTGAAAAATAATAGTTATTAAATAGTTATATTTTTTTGTCATTTTTGGTTTATAATTATGAAACAATAACAGTTACAGCAAATTTATTTTAATAATAATTGCAGAGAATACCAAAATGAACAACTTATAAAGAATAAGTATTTTTCGAAATCTCTTTGGTTTTTAAGTAAACTGACTATTAGAATTTAAAGTATAATTTGTCATTTTCATCTTTCATAAAAATCAGTTTCATCCGATTCTACAAAACGCTGTATGTGAATTTAAAATATGATTTGAATTGAAAATAAACCACGAAAGCGTAAATATAAATGATACCACCAAATCGTCGGAGAAAGTAACATGATGGCCACATCACAATTTTTTTGAAAAATAATGTTTATTCAATTTTTTGACATTTTTGGTTTATAATTATGAAACGATAAAAGTTACAGTAAATTTATATCAATAATAATTGTAGAAGATTCCAAAATAAACAACTTATAACGAATGAGTAATTTTCAAAATCGCTTTGGTTTTTGAGTAAACTGACTATTAGAATTTAAAGCATAATTTGTCATTTTCACTTTCATAAGTTTGACGTTTTAAACGCTGTTTGTACATTTAAAATATGATTTAAATTGAAAATAAACCATGGAAGTATAAACATAAATAACTACACCATCAAATTGGAGAAAGTAACATGATGGCCACATCACCGTTTTTTTGTTTGCCACCGATCCTGTTTCTTCAAATTTGAGAATCAATTGTAGGAATATCACACAAGTATAATTTACATTTTTTCCAAATTTTCTTTTATTAAATACTGCAGCATACTGTAAACCATGTCTGATACCGGATAAAAACGAAAATTAAATACTGAATTCGTTTGAAATTTTTTCGCTTCGATCGTTTTAGACTTTGACGTACAATCTAACACATCTGACTGAAATATTTGATTGTTATTGTTGAAACCTGATCCACTGCTTCGAGTATTTGGAGCAAAAAATATTGTTATCCTTTTTTGTAGCCCAAAATGGAATGCATTTTAAGAATCTAATTAAATAAAATATTATTTCATAGAAACGCCTCCCTACATATAAAAATCTATGAAGACAGTAGAACCAACACAATCAGGGTTAAACAAGGAGTGCGCCAAGGAGACACCAGCCCTAGAAGATGTTTGCAAAAGGCTCCCATAGGAGAAGAAGGGGATCAAAATCTATGGAACGTACTTCAGTCATCTTTGATTCGCGGACGATATTATCCTCATATCAGACGATACTAACGAACAGACAGAGATGCTACATCAATTAACTCATGAGGTGGAAAAGACGGACTAAGAATAAATCACAAAAAAACGAAAGTAAAGAGCCAGGAAAATCTAGACATAGTTGTCAATAGCGTTGACATCGGAAACGTGACGGTATATAATTACCTAGGCCACGTGATGTCACTCGGGAACGAAAACCGAGTGAAAGAAATCACAAAAAAAAAACAACTATCCTGGGCAGCTTTCGGCAAACCAGCGCACATACTTAAGAACAACTCCACCCCAATAAAACTGAAGCTGGAAGTTTTTGACATCTGCGTACTACCAATGTCTACCTACGGCCTTGAAACAATTGCTTTTACCCAAGCAAAGGTCGTTGATTGGGGTAACGCTAAAAGACAAAATTAAACACGAATAAATCTAATGAAGAACCGGCGGAAAATATATGGTCAAGAAAATCGTAGAACTCAAATGGCAATGGGCACGACATATTGCAAGACAAACAAAATCGTCTAATGAAGATCCAGGGAAACCAAAAGAAGCATTGTCAGACCTTCAGTACGATGGATAGATGATATAAAACGAACTACCCGAAAAAATGGCACCATAAATCGCAAACAGACATGAATGAAAACGATTAGAAAAGAAGTATGTCCAGGAGTGGATGGAAATAGGCTGACGAAGAAGAAGAAGATTTCTACGGCGATTTTAATGAGTCTGCAGAAATAAGGGAAGTTGCTAAGGATGCGATAAACAAACTACTTCCAAGTAAGTTAAAACCAATTTATGCTTATAACGTGTGTTTGTAAATGAGTGTAGATTGTATTTTAGGCAACCAAACATACACGTTGGTAACACAACAAAAATATCACTAAGGATTCATTGGTGTAACATAATGTTAAAGTTGAGATTCAACAGCTTTGTTTTTCTTGTCAGTTTTAAAAGTTAAGTAATTTTAAGATACAGGTAGAGTTCTTTACACGTTATTAGTTTTAAAAAAATCAATCAAAATGTTCCACTTTATTTGTTTGTGCTTTTATTTTTAGTTTTTAATTTTATAAAAATTGTTGGAAATGTTGGCCGTTGTTTTCTAGACATAAATTTACTCTCATCTGCATACTCCTAAACACATTTTCAAGTTCTATCGGAGAAATGTTTCTAATTTCTGTTTCCACTAGATTTTGTAGCCGATTTCTAAATACCTTATTTTTTAAACTTCCAAACAAATAAAAATCTAAGGGAGTGAGATCTGGAGAACGCGATGACCATAATCCTTGACTTATTAATCTGTTGCCATAAAATTGTTGCAAAAATTGAATTGTATTCCTGGCAGTGTGTGCAGTAGCGCCGTCCTGTTGAAAATATCCGTACTGAATTTCAACATCATGCAGTAAGTTTAAAAATGGGTTCAATATCATTTGACAATAATTCTCAGCGTTAATATTGCAATTAAAAAAAATTGGCCAAATTATTCGCCGTCTCGACATTGCTACCCAAACTCCAACTTTGACTGGATGTAAATCAGTTTCAACAAAACTATGGGGATTTTCAGCCGCCCAAGTTCTGTAGTTTTGACTATTTACGTATCCAGACAAATGGAACCATGCTTCATCCGAGAAGAATGTCAAATCTAATATAGCGTTGTCATTTAAATTCGCATTAAACCACTCGCAATACCTAACTCTTCGTTCATAATCAATAGGTAATAATTGCTGAACTACTGAGATTTTATATGGATGCAGATGTAATATTTTTTTTGCTGCTTTATGGCAACTAGTTAGAGGCATGCCTAAAAACCAACAAAAGTAACTGAAAGAGTCATTTATATGTTACAACAACCTGTTTGAGCCGATAATTTCCTTAACGATTTGTTGGGGCTTTGTTCTAAGCGGTGTTGTATGTCAGCTACAGTATCTTGCGTAAGAACTGTCGGCCGTCCAGAACTCTTGCTTTTGCAAATACAATGTTTTTCTGTAAAACGCCTAACTATCCTGTTTCTGTGACTTGAAAATGTTTTATCAGAAACAATTACGTCGGGAAATTCTTCACGAAATTGTTCTTTGCATGACTGAGATGAGTACACCCATGTTCCGTTCTCAGTTAATTGCCCGCTACGGAAATACGCCATGAGAATAAAGGCGTCATGTTTCGGTATAAACACCATAGTTTTAAAAGACTAACTCTTGTTTGTTTCTGAAAATTAAATAGATACAAAAGAGAAAATTATCAGTACATAACAACTTAACTGACCCACACTGGACGAAAAAACCCTGTTGACCCGTTCCCCTTCATAAATAACTAACTTGAAATAACTTACCTAGATTAACTTTACAATGATTGCACGCTACTGGCGAAAATGACATTAAACTTTGACAAATTGCGGTGAAATACACTAAGCACCGACATGGAAAAACTTAACGGCAATTAAAATCCTAAATTTCATTTAAATTTTGCCGCCTTTTCTACAATCATTTACAAACACATTGTAGTACGCTACGTACTTGCTTAAATGTATATTCAAACTTAGGGGTTATGTTTACAAGTGTTTTTCTTAGAATTTAGATCGACGACATTTAAAACTCTGCACTAAATTAAAACACCGAAGATATTTATCGTGCTCAAACGATTTGCTCCACTCGCCTACGGCTTGTTCCGCAAACATCGTTCTCGTGATTAATAGCCATTATGTGCGAGCTGTACACTATACTTTGTTCGCGAAGATTAAAATCAAATATAAAATCAAAATCAAAGTAAAAAAAAAACAAAAAGAAAATCAAAATCAAAATTAAAATCGAAATTAAAGTTGTAATTACAATTACAATTGAAAAAAAAAATCAGTATTAAACAGGGGAAACAAAATATTATCATAAATCGCGTTCTGTGAATTGAAGCGCGAATTAGCGTGTTTGATAACTATATTAAACACGCAAATGAGTGTTTAATAAGCATATTAAACATACAAATGCGTGTTTAATGAAATTGAGTGTTAAATGTATCCCATTAATACTGCCCATACAATTAAATAATGCGCACATTATAACATTGTCGTGAACAAATTA
Source organism: Ocypus olens (assembly GCA_910593695.2). Taxonomy (NCBI): domain Eukaryota; kingdom Metazoa; phylum Arthropoda; class Insecta; order Coleoptera; family Staphylinidae; genus Ocypus; species Ocypus olens. The sequence continues at coordinate 20,703,505 of OU343062.1, read as the reverse complement.
CAATTAAGTAATTCAAACAAAAACTAAAAGATTTGCAACACAATTCATATTTCTCCAATTACAGTCACACTATACTTTTCTTTATTTAGTTTCTTCCGTCCATATATACTTATATATTAATCTGTTTTAAATTTTTAATTGCTCAATCAATTTTTCAATTTTTTTAATTTTTAATATTTATTATAAACTAAAAATTAAAAATTACGGTTTTTACACTTGTAACAGTCTAGCTCACTAGTCATAAAATTAATGATCAGTGCAACTATGATTTATACTATCTCTAGTACACCTCGGGCTGGTCCGGAGTTCATTTCATTTATTTTTTACTTTCAATTTATACTTTTACTGATTAATTACCTTTGGTCCAATAAATAAATTAAACAATAATTAAATCCAATATATTCACCCAAAAAAAATCTATTTACAATAAATAATAATAAAATAAATTAATTCTTCAGAAATTAACTCCTCTATTGGCGACGGTGGTGATCCTGACAGGGATCTGCACGGCTAGTCTTGGTTCTCCTCTCTGATAGGTTTCCTTTGACTGAAACCTAAATAATTGTGTTTATTTACAATTAACAAATGAAACGGTTCGGAGGTTATTTAATCATTATTTCGGTCGGCCAGGTTAATTCGGTAACCGCTTCAATTAAATTACGGATTTTGAAGATTTTCGGTTCTATCGGTACGGTGCGCACGTTTCTTCAAAGTATACCACATTTGGCCTTTACTTCGAAGAAATGTTTTGATTCTTGCTATCAAATTAGTCTCCGTTTCACGCCAATACAAAGTACCACCGCAAACGGCCTATACTTTATACCGGTGATTTTATAGGTACCGCGCTTAGTTACATTTCGTGCTACTGCAAAGTACCACCGCAAACGGCCTATACTCTACAGTAACTTATATCGTCGGTATCGCGCCCCTGTCCGGATGCCGCCCCCGTTATTAGCTAATACAAAGTACCACCGCAAACGGCCTATACTTTATAATAACTCATATACTCGGTATAGCTAATGTAAAGCACCACCGCAAACGGCCTATGCTCTACAATAACTTACACCCTCGGTGTCGCGCCCCTGTCCGGATGCCGCCCACGTTATTAGCTAATACAAAGTACCACCGCAAACGGCCTATACTTTATAATAACTCATATACTCGGTATAGCTAATGTAAAGCACCACCGCAAACGGCCTATGCTCCACAATAACTTACACCCTCGGTGTCGCGCCCCTGTCTCGTACTGATACAAAATACCACCGCAAACGGCCTATATCTTGCACCAGCACCAATTCTCTAATAGCATTCCTCACGAGGCCTATGCTACCAGGAATCTGTCTCCTGGTGCTCTCGTCGCGGTTTAAATAATCCGTAGTCGCGCCGATTCCCCACTGCTCACTCGCGCAGAGTGGGAAGGATATTATTCCCACTACTAGCATTTCGTGACGCGCTGTGGAATTCCCTCCCGCCTAGACGAGGTCGTCTAATACACTCCGCTCGTTTATTTACGCGCCGAATTTATGCAGAGTGACCATCCCAATAATACCTAATATTATAACATGGCTGGCACTCGTAGCATATTAAATCGTTACACCTTCCTTACCGAGGGAGAAACAGTGCCTATTTCACTAACCCCTTAGCCAGTGCCCTGCCGTATCGGATCTTGATCCACTTCCCATCCACACACATGTGGATTCGTTTGTTAGGATCCGTCGGCGCTTTGACGCACGGTACGGTTGGCAACGCTTGTATTCCATACACAGAGCTGTCATTTGTTGCCGTGGTTTCGCTGACCATGTCGTTCAGCGACCCATCCAGCAAGCATTTCCAGGAGCTTGTTTCCGGTATTGAAATGGTGGGAATATCTCTCCCCGGAGTTAGCGGAATACATCCTGCTTCAGGTGTAATCGGCAGTGGTGATAAATGACATGCCCTGGGCGGTGTCGGTGTTGTTGGTCCAAACAACTCCTCCATCTTGTAAATCCTTTTGAGCCGAGGCGGTGTGTCGGCCAGTGGTGAAATCAAACCGGGGATGGGGCTGTTATGTAGAATCAGAACATCTGACTCGTCTTCGCTTGGTGCAATTCGGGGCGGTGTACATAATTTTTCCACCCTAGTTTCGGATGGCGGCTGCCACGGGCGGATTTTAATTTTCTTCCTACTGGAGGCCATGGAGATAAATGTGCTTGTTCGTCGCGACATCTGGAATGAAACTGGACAATGCATTTCCCAGGTAAGAATTTATATCCTTTCAACATTTCCCCACCAGTACAATTAGTTTTTTTCTTACAGCTGATAGCTAACCTTCAGCTCTGACACGTGTGTTCTCCCAACCAGCTGGTTTCGCGCATCTATTAATTCAACAATTACCGGTGAAACTATCTTGTGGATTTTATATGGACCCTTAAATTTCGGAGCTAACTTTGCCGAGAACTGCTTGGACGCATCTGACAGCGGATGCTGGCGTTTATACACAACATCACCAACTTTTGGACGGTAATTCCTCCTTCTTAAATTATAGTGCGCCTGCTGTTTTACAAATGCTTGCCTTAAATTCACTTTTACAAGATCATTTATTTCTTGTAATTTCTTCAGCTGTTCATTATACTCTTCTGTCGTTCTTATTGGTGCATCAGGTGGATCGGCCTCCTCTCGGATAGAGTGCGGTGCGTTTAATTCCCTGCCATAATTTAAAATTGCCGGAGAAAATCCTGTGGAATCATGTACCGCACTATTAATGGCATAGGAAATTTCTGGAATCCACTGGTCCCATGAACGCTGGTTGCCTCGACACATTTGCGCCAGTGTCGTGCCGATTACTTTATTCATCCGCTCCACAGGGTTATTCTGCGGACTGTATGGAGGGCTGAATTGATGAATAATTTTAAAGTCCTTACAAAAATCCACCATTAATTTATTTTTGTACTGCGTTCCATTATCAGATACGAATACCTTTGGTTTCCCAAACCTATAAACTAACTCTTTGAATTTTTGTAGCACAATACTGGCTGTGGCACTCCTAATCGGCATGATTTCTACCCATTTAGTGAATCTGTCCTGGAAGACTAACAGATGAACGTACCCTTTCGTGGATCGAGGGAATGGACCAATTAAATCCGAGCTAACAACTTCCCATGGCCCATTCACCCTCGACCACCACATCTCACCCAGGGGAGGTTGTTGCGAGCTTTTGTACTGCTGACACACTGTACAGGACTTGACGTAATTTTTCACATCGCGGTATACTCCCGGCCAACAGTAATCCCGACAAACCCTGGAGATGGTCTTGCGAACTCCAAAATGTCCCACCGAATGGCATTCTTCTATAACAGCAGTACGCCGCGGTGTCGGCACACATAATTTCCACTTAGTGTGAAAACCTTCGGTAAGTGATTCACTTGGGAATTTTTGATAAATATTCTCACCAATTAATTTAAATTGAGAAAATCTTTTGTTCTTACTGGTCACTTTCCTCTTCAGAGAATCATACCATACACATGTCGTTTGTTCCGGTTCAGTAATATTTATGGCATCAATTTGGGTGCTGCGGGACAGGGCATCAGCTACTTTATTCTCACTTCCCTTACGGTATATAACCTCAAAATTAAATTCTTGTAGCTCCAGAATCCATCTGGCTAACCGTCCTTTAGGATTCTGCATTGACTGCAGCCACTTAAGACTTCGTTGGTCAGTCATTATCTTGAAGTGGTATCCCTCCAGATAACCTCTCCACTTGCGAATTGCCCAAATCACGGCCAAGCATTCTTGTTCAATCACTGAATAATTTTGCTCGGCTGATGTTAAACTCCGGCTGATATATGCAATTACCTTTTCAGTGTCACCGTGCTCCTGCGTCAACACTGCTCCTAGCCCGGATTGGCTCGCATCGGTCTGAACGGTGAATGTTTTCCCAAAGTCTGGACAAACGAGGATCGGAGCACAGGTCAATGCATCCTTGACTTTCCTGAAAGCTGCTTCCTGGGCGGTATCCCAAGTATACGGTTGTTTTTTTTTCAGAAGGGTCGTTAACGGCTGCACTATTTTTGAAAATTCAGGAATAAATTTGCGATACCACGATGCCATCCCTAGGAATCGCCTCAAACCTTTCACTTTTTTAGGAGCCTCCATTTCTGTGATGGCCTGCACCTTTTCGGGGTCAGTATGTATTCCTCCGCCGTTTATTACGTGTCCCAAATATTTCAATTCCTGCTGAGCAAATGTGCATTTTTCCATATTTACCTTGAGTCCTCGTTCGGTTAATTTGTTAATGACAATCTCTAAATGCCACAGGTGTTCGTCGAACGATGAGCTGAATACAATGATGTCGTCTAGATAGCAAAGTGAGTAGTTATCACACTCTGGGCCAATAATGGAGTCTAGATATCTCTGGAAGGTGGCTCCGGCAGAGTGCAAACCGAACGGCATTACTCGAAACTGGTATAAACCTCGACCTGGTGCGGTAAATGCGGTTATCGGTCTGCTTTCCGGTGAGAGCGGGACTTGCCAATAACCATCTTTTAAGTCGATTGTGCTCAGGTACTTAGCACCTCGTAGTTTATCCAGAAGTCCCTGAATGTGCGGTAGTGGATATGCATCTGGTTTACTTGCTGCATTTACTTTTCTAAAGTCGATGCAGAATCGATACTTTCCTGATTTCTTCTTCACTAAAACTACCGGTGAGCTCCAACTACTGCTGGACGGTTCAATCACTCCCTTAGCGATCATCTCATCAATCTCTTGGTTGATGATGTTTTGCATTACCGGGTTTCTTGAGTAATATTTCTGTTTTATTGGCTCTCCTTCTGGTTTGAGTTTAATTTTATGTTTCACCGTACTCTCTATCTTGGTATTCACCCTCGCAGGGTGAAATGCTTGTTGTAAAAACCCGTGCAACTCCTCCTTTTGTTGGTCGTTTAGTTCTTGTATGCTCGCCAGGGTGGATGAATTCGCTCCATGATATTCACCTGGTTTCACACGACAAATATTTAATACTCGGCGTCCTGCATCGATTTTAACCTGATGTTTGACCATGAAGTCCATTCCAATCACTACATCAACGGATAATGCCGGGAAGATACTCCATGTTTCTGTATACCTACTGTTTTCTATCATAAATGGGAACGTTATCTCCCCTTCAGTATAAGCTTCCTGCCCATCAGCGAGTTTTACCTTTTTCTGGTTTTTTATGTTAACTTCGTAATTACCTTTCTGCAGATGTTGACCGACATTTCCGCTGATATAGCTCTCGGTTGCCCCGGTGTCTATTAGTGCTGTAAATATTTTATTAATTACAGATATATTTATGCACAATCGTGTTTCATTCTTTTTGGCCGGGATGCAGACTACAGCGGGTTGTGGAGGGAATGTCTGTGCCGGTTGATTCAGGAACTTTCCCCTGGTCCTGCCCGGCGTTCCCCATTTCCCTGGTTACGACACGTGCAGTTACGGGTTAGAATTCCAGTTCTTCCACAATAGGAGCAAAATAACTTCGGCTCCTTATTACAATTGGTTCGGTAATGTCCGGTTTCTCCACATCTCCAACACATATTCTCCCTCTGGAATGCGGATTTTCCCCTGTTCGTGTTCGGGATGTAGTTAGTTGACGGTTTCTGTTTAACTTCGGTGCTGGAAGGAGTTGTATTCACAGTGTTAATCGGATACTGCATACTAGACTGACTCGGTTGACTTTGTTTTGTTGCTGTCTTACTCATTTTTCCTGCGAAAGCTGTCTCTTGAACGAATGATTGTGTCGGTGTGGGCGGTGCTACAAAAGAGCTATTCAACAGTTGAGTAACCTCAAACTCCTCCGCCATTTCCAATAACTCCGGCAAGGTGTCAAAATCTCTCCTTCGGATATATAATTTATATTCTGGTCGGAGGTTTTCGTAAATTCTTTCTAACTGGTTTGCGACCTTAATTCCACCATGCCTCCGCATTAACGTTTGAATAGCGGTAACGAATTCGGATGCCTTCTCAAGGTAACCCTGAGTTCGTTTCCGGATTTCTTCTTCTATTCGAAACCGGTATCGCGGTGGCAAATACGTGGTACGAAAATGTTGCTCGAATTCATTCCAGGAGTTCCAAAAGTGTTTGTTATTTCTATACCACAACAACACTTTCCCCTTTAATAGTTCTGGCAACACAACTAACAGGCTGTCTGGTGTGTATCCATAACAGGATGTTAATTCGTCAATTCGTTCTAAAAATGAAACCGGATCAGCGGTTCCATCAAACTTTAGGTTCCATTTTCGTATACTATCACACATTTGTGCTGTCGGTGGTAATTGGGGTACGGGTGGCGTTCTTTCCTCCATCTCTTTTGCTTCGTGCACGGATGTTTCTTCTTCCTCTTCCTCACTCTCCTGGGACACCTGCCCTTCTCCACTCCTTAGAAACTTCACGATCCTCGCTCTTAGTTCTTGAACAGTTCCTTCGGAATCGATGTGAATCCTATCAGCGAGTTCTATTAATTCGGTTTTCTTTTTTAGGTACACCCACGAAACGGAGCCTTCAACGGAATGTTCAGAAGCACCTTCAGCTTCTTTACTGGACATTCCTTTTATATTCTTAATTATTGTCTTTAATTATTGGAACAGTAATAGGTATTAATCAGTTTTTTTTATAGTCCCTGCTCGGGCGCCATGTAACAGTCTAGCTCACTAGTCATAAAATTAATGATCAGTGCAACTATGATTTATACTATCTCTAGTACACCTCGGGCTGGTCCGGAGTTCATTTCATTTATTTTTTACTTTCAATTTATACTTTTACTGATTAATTACCTTTGGTCCAATAAATAAATTAAACAATAATTAAATCCAATATATTCACCCAAAAAAAATCTATTTACAATAAATAATAATAAAATAAATTAATTCTTCAGAAATTAACTCCTCTATTGGCGACGGTGGTGATCCTGACAGGGATCTGCACGGCTAGTCTTGGTTCTCCTCTCTGATAGGTTTCCTTTGACTGAAACCTAAATAATTGTGTTTATTTACAATTAACAAATGAAACGGTTCGGAGGTTATTTAATCATTATTTCGGTCGGCCAGGTTAATTCGGTAACCGCTTCAATTAAATTACGGATTTTGAAGATTTTCGGTTCTATCGGTACGGTGCGCACGTTTCTTCAAAGTATACCACATTTGGCCTTTACTTCGAAGAAATGTTTTGATTCTTGCTATCAAATTAGTCTCCGTTTCACGCCAATACAAAGTACCACCGCAAACGGCCTATACTTTATACCGGTGATTTTATAGGTACCGCGCTTAGTTACATTTCGTGCTACTGCAAAGTACCACCGCAAACGGCCTATACTCTACAGTAACTTATATCGTCGGTATCGCGCCCCTGTCCGGATGCCGCCCCCGTTATTAGCTAATACAAAGTACCACCGCAAACGGCCTATACTTTATAATAACTCATATACTCGGTATAGCTAATGTAAAGCACCACCGCAAACGGCCTATGCTCTACAATAACTTACACCCTCGGTGTCGCGCCCCTGTCCGGATGCCGCCCACGTTATTAGCTAATACAAAGTACCACCGCAAACGGCCTATACTTTATAATAACTCATATACTCGGTATAGCTAATGTAAAGCACCACCGCAAACGGCCTATGCTCCACAATAACTTACACCCTCGGTGTCGCGCCCCTGTCTCGTACTGATACAAAATACCACCGCAAACGGCCTATATCTTGCACCAGCACCAATTCTCTAATAGCATTCCTCACGAGGCCTATGCTACCAGGAATCTGTCTCCTGGTGCTCTCGTCGCGGTTTAAATAATCCGTAGTCGCGCCGATTCCCCACTGCTCACTCGCGCAGAGTGGGAAGGATATTATTCCCACTACTAGCATTTCGTGACGCGCTGTGGAATTCCCTCCCGCCTAGACGAGGTCGTCTAATACACTCCGCTCGTTTATTTACGCGCCGAATTTATGCAGAGTGACCATCCCAATAATACCTAATATTATAACATGGCTGGCACTCGTAGCATATTAAATCGTTACACACTCAGATCATCGATTTTAATTTTTTTGTTGCTGGAGCGTATTGTTCGTATTTTATTTTATTTCTTTGTGGCTAAGTGCTGATACAGAATCATTATAAATTTTTATTCGTACTTGATTACCTACGTCACTGACCTACGAAGACTATCAATCACATCAATAAACATTATGTATTGTTCACAATACTATTCTGAATTTTATTTCGAAGTACGCTACATGCATGAATTAATATTCTATTTAAGCAATTTAAATCATTTAATAAAGCTACAATCCGTATGTTCTCCAAAAATATGTGATGGTATATGGATTTGCATTTTTTTAAGGAGCAGCGTACCTTTTCTTTATTTACTCTGAGGCTGATAAGAGTTCAACATAGTCACGCCCCTAAGCGCCGATATTCGAGGGTTATTGGTTTCGCCGCTTGGTGGCAGATTATTACGGATCACTAATGTCTAGAAACGCGATCGCTCTTTTCTCATTCATTATACATTTTAGAAAATAAGGTTACACGAAAAATATATTCTAAATGAAGGTAAAAAGGGCAACCAAGAGTTATTTTTTTTTAATTTATTTATTTTTTTATTTTTACTTTGTTATTAACAAAAAACAAAAAAATATAACTCTTGTATGTCCTCGGTATAATAATTTTAGAAATAACTGTAGAAACAGACTTACATTTTTAAAATAAAAATCGGAGTTTTAGATATATGGACAATTTCTTAGCGATAATAATTTTATTATTTTAACTGCTGAGAAATAGCCCATTGAATAAGTTTATTTTTCCAATTTTTATCAATAATAGACTTATTGTTATATTAAAAATAGAAAAACAAAATGTTTTTTTATTTAAAAGTTTTTGCTCATTATTTAACTATTTTTGGTGAAATTTTAGTGTCGCGTTTGGCAGTGCTTAAACTTGACAGATAATAATAATAATAAGAATAATAGGTTTATTTCCCAACAGAACAAAAAAATATTCCAATTACAGGGAAATTTTACAATTATAAAAAATAAATAACTCTAATAGAATTAAAAACTAAAGATAATTATAGATAGTTTAGACTTAATTAACTTAATTTAACTAAAATTATAACCAGTTCTAAATGAAAATAAACTGAACGATACAAAATACTATTATATACATGTGTATACCTTCAATATAACAGGTTGTTGCAAATTGATTAATTAATTAAATAAATAAAATTAACTAAGGAGTGAATGTGGCCAACAGTTTGGTTTTAAACATTTTATATGTATCACTAAATATGTCACATAAATGATGTACGCTATTATATAACCTGATCATCGTTGTCAATGGAGAGTTTAAATGAAACGTGGTTCGACTTCTGACGGACTGAAATATATAAGGATTCCTACATCCAATGTGCGATACATGTATGTTCATTAAAGATAAATAGTTTGGATCGTCAATATATAAATATAATACTAAGTTTATATTTCTTCGAGCTCTCAAGGTTTGTATATTAAATATTGATAGTAAATCATTATATGTCACTAAATCATCTGGATAACATGAGAATTTCTTATAGTACAAGTATTTCAAAAATTTTCTTTGTACCCTTTCAATTCGATCTATGTAAAGATGAGATGCTGGAGACCAGATGAGTGATCCATATTATAACTTACTACGAATATATGCAAAATACAATTGTAATACTGCACTCGTATTCTTAAAATTCTGACAGTTCCGTCGAATAAAACCAATTAATCTAAAGCTTTCAGAGCAAATATTATTTATATGGTCCCTAACGGTTGAACCACAATCAAATGTAATACCAAGATCTTTTAAAACAGAGCATTGTTTTAAGGAGACGCCATTTAACAAATAATTGTAATTAAACTGTGTTAATTTACGCGTAAATTTAATTAATTTACTGTTTACATTTGGTTATGTTTAAAGGAAGGTCATAATGAAGACACCAGCGTTCTATTGTTAAAAGATCTTCTTGAAGAATAGCGGAGTCCTGTTGTGATACAATGGTTCTGAATATTTTGACATCATCAGCATATACTAATATTTTTGAAGATATGTTAACGGTAATATCATGAATAAAACAAAGGAATAATAATGGGCTAAGGTTTGAGCCTTGGGGTACCCCACTAGAAGCAATATATATCTCTGACTGACAACTTTGATATTCTACATACTGTTTACGATTATATAGATGGGAGCTAAATAAATTAATAAGAGTAGAATGGCAATCAAAACTTTCAAGTTTACTTAAAATAGTATTGTGATTTATTGAATCAAATGCCTTTGTAAAATCAGTTAAGATGACATCTACTTGAGCTCGCTTATCAAGTGCACGTGATATATATTCTGTGAAATACGCAAGGTTTGATATTGTTGATCGCCGCTTCATGAAGCCATGCTGCCTAGTAGTTATAATATTATAAAGTGATTAAGTTGGTACGTGATCATTATTTCTAATATTTTAGCGAAGTTATTCATTATAGATATTGGTCTGCAATGTGCCAAAATTCCTTTATCTCCTGATTTAAATACAGGTGTTACGCGTGCAGCTTTCCATAAATCAGGGAAATTGCCAGTAATAATGATGGGATTAAATAGGTGTTTTAAAGGTGAAATTAAACATGATAAGCAATCTTTAACAATAAAAGCTGGCACTTTATCGGGACCGGCTGTAAAATTGGTTTTTATGCTCTTCGCCGCATTTATAATATCATCATCTGTTACAGGATTTAAATTGAAGATATTAGTAATGTTACATGTTGATTTATTTCTTGATGCAGGTGTACTATTATGCGAATCTCTATACGCTGATGAGAAATATTTGGCAAAGCCATTGACGATTTCCTTGGGATTATTTAATAAGTGATCTTCATATAATAATGTACCTGGAATTCTAGATTTTGATCTTCTTGTTTTTACAAATGACCAGAATTTCTTAGGATCCTCTTTAATCGAATTTTCAACATTTGCAATGTATATTTTATAATCATTCGCCACTGTTCGGCGAGCTTCTTTACGGGCGTTATCATATTTTAGCCTATAAAAACTAATTTTACTCCTTTGAAAAAGTTTGCGATAATGATGTTTAATCTTGATTATTCGAATGGCAAGTTTACTAAACCAAACCGGATAACGTTTTACAGCTTTCATGTCTCTCCGTTTGGGAACACATTCGTCCAACATAGAATATATTTTATTATAGAATAGTAAACACGCTCCATTTGAGTTATTGCATGTTAAAATATTTGATCAATCACATTCAGAAAATAATTTATAAAGCTTCGGAAAGTCTGCTCTTTTAAAATTATAGAATTCAATTGCATTCTTATTTACAAAGTTACTGACGTTATCTGATACGAAGTCTAGATTAAAACTGAGAGCCGGATGGTGAACATCTTCTTTAACAAAACCAATCTCATTACGTACTTCACTACATTTGAGTATTTTAGAAGTGAATACTAGATCAAACAGGCGTGAATTACGATATTATATTCGATTATGTTGAACCAAATTATTTCCTTTAATTACATTAATTAGTTCTAGTACATATCTATCATTGATACTTCCCTTATTGAAATATTCATTCGCAGAGGGAACATTAAAATCACCCGTGAGTACTACGTTGTCATACAAACCAATAATATTATCAATAATTTCGAATACACGAGATAAATCACCAATGGGTTGCGCTGGCGGAATGTAGACACACATAAAACACATAGTGATATTTTTTATAACAGCTTTTACACAGACTAATTCAGCGAAGGGCGCAGAAGACAGATCCACGTCAATTTGGCTGCAGGCGTACACGTTACCGATGGCAATTAACACTCCTCCACCTCTTCTTCCAATTCGATCTTGCCTGAAGACGACGTAATTGTCTAAAAATAGTTCAGAATTAAGAATGTCCTCGGGTAACCAGGTTTCACACAACATTATTATTTTGTAATCACTTGACGACACATTATGTAAAAATTCAATCGTTTTTGAACGCACATTTTGAAAAAATACTTCACAGTCAGTACTTGTTCGTTGGGATTTTACTAGTTTTCCGGCACGATCGTAGGAGTATTATTTATATACTTTATTTTAATGTTGTTTTCATCACTGCTCTTTCTACGAAAAAATTCGGACCTGATTTTTGTATCATATTCAAGTTGGCTCGGCGTACGATCACTCCTCACCCAGTAATTTTCGAAAGTATCAGATTTGGCTAACTTTTGTGAATTTCGAAGAATTTTTATTGCATCATCCGCACCTTGTAAGATCACTTTTATGGGACGTGGCTTATTCGTTTGCTTTCCTAAGCGAAATGAGTGCTGTATGTTGGCATCTTTTACATCAATATAGTTGATTACTTCTTTGATAGTTGATAAATCAGCATCGGTGTTACGTTCAGGGACATTAAAAATGATTATATTTTTTGATCTTCGATTTCTCGCAGCGACTTCATCAACTATGTCATTATAGTTAGTGACATTGTTAGATCTTGGTTGAGTTACGTTGACATCACTTTTTAATGTACTGATATCACATTTTAACAATTCATTTTCCGATTGCAAATCAGTAATGTTTTTGTATAAATCATCAAACTTATCATTTATTGAATTGAGAAATGTTTTAATTTCCCAGCGAAAATCGGTGAGATGCTGCGATATAATGGTTTTTATGTCATTGGAATCATCACAAATTTCATTCGGAGTATTTAAAGTGTCATTAAACGCAACAAATTTACATTTGTTGCTACAAAACCATTTTACTCCGTCATCCTTTTTTTCTTCTTCTTGGTAAAACTTAAGCTCGGCATCCGCGAGATGGATACATTTGCGATGGAACCATTTATTATACAATCCGTAGCATTTTATAGTAGCAGAAACAGTTTTAGGTAAAATAAATGTTTTACAGATGCCACAGAAAATTCCCATTGTGATAAATACTCAGAGATTATAATTTATAATTAATAACAGAGGGTAATGTACATAAAAAAAACAGGGGACACCCACTTCACCTCACAGGGTCGTTTGTGAGGACTTTAAAAACGCACAAGGTAGACCACGGAATATAATAGGATTATAGGAAACGAGATGAATTGAAACGAATAGGAATTAATTGATAGGTAAATATAAAACAATCAGTTCAATGACCGACGATAAATAATTTCTTCGCGAGACAAGGTCGCAGCATCGGCACACACGGCGGAAAATTACCAGAAGTAGAAAATCAAATACTCAGATTCTCATTTAAGGTAACTAATTGAAATTCACTCACCGTGTAAACAAGATATAACGTATTCACCACAGTAATTTACACAATTATTTGATAAGTAGTTTCCACTAAAATACAGTTTAATTACGGAGCACATGTAGCCTGTGTTCTACCAAAGAAACAGCGAGGGTACAATGTATGTTTTATTCCCGGCGAAAAAGAACCGCTTCTATCGGTATTTTGATTTGGTGTGAATTTTTAATTATCGTCCATCGATGCGACACGACACGATATGTGAAACTAGATTACAAATGTTAATATAATTTTATGTTTCTATAAACATTTAACCAAGTACATAGCGTACTATAAGATAGATTAAATTAGTTACAACTTACTTGGAAATAGTTTGTTTATCACACCCTGAGCAACATCCCTTATTTTCGGAGGTGTGCAAGTAATATTCGAGATTCATTTTATTTTAAAATAAATAATTGAAATCACCATATGCTGCCACATGTTGCAGATACAACTCACCATGTTTAAGTATATATGATATTTTGTTTTAGAAATAAATCGCTTACCAAAACCAAACTAGTAAAAAAACTAGGATATTAAACTTGTTTAATAAAAGGCATTGTGAGAAAGTCGTTCCATTGGAGCGACTCGTGATTCAATCCCACTCATGCCACAATATACCCTCGTATTAAAACTTGTATATTAATGTACTATAGTAAAACTAACACACTGATTAAAAATATAAGAACAAACATTATTATTAAAGATACTAAACAAATTTTAACGTATACCCATGAACCCCCAGCCCCCTGAATTATATTGCCAACCTAAGTTATATAAAGTTACCATAAGATCCATAGTCACTTTCTATAACATACATGTGCAGCACATTGCGCAATCAGTCCTACAAATTTTCAAAAACTACATGAATTTGAAACCAACACATACAGTGATAAATAGACTAGTATTTAGGGGGTGTGGTTTTTTGAATGTGTAGTTACAGATTTTAAGTTCCCACGCGTAGGTAAATTTTGATAAAGAAAGAGTTTTATACCCAAACTGCAACCTCTCGCCATTCATGGTTGGTTGGATACGTCCATCTGGGACCAACGTTAGTAATCGTTTATTATTCAGATCTTTCGAACAACATACTACTTGTATGTTTTAAATTTTTGTGTTGATCGACATTCTTGAGGTCACACATCAAACATTACTCACCCAAAAATCGTGTCCCTAAAAATAATAGCATATGTATTCGCCGATTTTTCTATCTACAGAACCGTTTCCGAAAAAATGACCAGGGGTCAAACTTTGTGGACGCCCTGTATATAGGTAGCACAGTAGCGCGCATGCAATCGATTTAAGCGACGCGTCGTCCACAACTTTCACTTCTCATTTCAGTTCATCTGATTCAACCGGTCGACGCCGACGTCGTGACGCTTACAAAGTGCGTATTCGCGATCTTTAAATATTAGCGGGTACTCTGATATACGCTAAACCGCTAAACTTAAATTAACCTGAATATATCGGTTGTTAGTGTGCATATTTATTGTACGGTTTGTATCAGCAAAACTGTTAGAAAGTGGGAAGAGTAAGCAACAGGACCCTTTGCCGGTAATTAATTGTATTTGTTATCGACAATTTTGTTCATAGTCCTTTACGTTTATGTGTACACCGTCGTCTTAGTAAGTGAGGACCAAAAATATTTATGTTTATTAAAACCAATGCTTATTTAATCTGGAGATGCATTTTTTACATGCTTTGATAAACTAAACAATTAACGTAAATACAAAATAGATAACAAATTATTTGTCTATTTGTCCATAATATAATTTACATTAAACAGGTAGGTTGTTATACAAATTATGCGGGACTCGTTTCTTGGAGCAGCCATGCCACAATGTACCTTCTTATTAAACTAGTATAATATACTATTGTTTCTACTTTGGATTTAATTATTGGAATGTACGTTATTAGTCTCGCAAGAAAAACTCAAGGTATTTTTTTTACGGGACTAATAAGTAATTCAAAATAAGCATAATATAACATTTTATCCAAAATCGTCATTAGTTGCATTAAATATTGAAATAATGTTTATAAAATTTTTAAAACCAATTTTGACGTACGTGGTGTCAATTTGAAATATTTTAAAAATCCTACGAAGGATCTTTGTATTCCGTGAGTTCGAGTTATTCTCTTACTAGGGGGTAATGAGCAATACTACATCCCTCAAATGACCTCAGTAATTTGCTTATTAGACCCGATTTTGGATAAAATATATACCTAAACATAATAGTGGATCAAGTTGGGTAAAGTAAAACGCTTGTTTTGTTCCATAATTTTATTTTCAGTTGCCTGACACGTGTTTCGATCGGTTAGGATCATTTTCAAAGTTTAACTTTAAAAATGATCCTAACCGATCGAAACACGTGTCAGGCAACTGAAAATAAAATTATGGATCGGTTAGGATCATTTTCAAAGTTTAACTTTGAAAATGATCCTAACCGATCGAAACACGTGTCAGGCAACTGAAAATAAAATTATGGAACAAAACAAGCGTTTTACTTTACCCAACTTGAAAATATGGTTCCATCAAGAAAGTAGCACAACAAGTATTCAATATATAATAGTGGATGATATTAGCTGATACAGGGACAGGAAGTCCCTCCCATGTAAATATTCTAAATCTAAGCATTCAATATGTCAAAATCTCTTTAGGTATAATGAATATATAGAGTGTGCAAATGAATAAAAACGGCGCTAAATTTAAAATCGATATACAGGGTGTGCCTCATAAAATATGTAAAATCATCAAAATCAACCAAATCAAAATCAAAAATCTCAAAACTGAATAATGTTTTCAAAATATCAAAGCCAAATGAACAAAACGAAAACAAACAATGAAACGCTTATAACATCATGGCATTACATAAGGAAAAGAGAAAAGAATTTAACATCTTCGTAACGGCTCGTCTGATATCGGATTATTGCAGTGCAAATGAAAGAGCTCATCGAGTAGATTCAGAAAATTGCCATTTCCGGTCGACTGACAGCTCAATTTCGGTGCTCCAAAATAGCCCGTGTTTGGTATCAAATTGGTTTTGCAGTTTATCTGTCTAAAGTGAAATGCAGCTAACTTTGTTAATAATAAAGATGAAACCAAAACTTAAAGACAGAAATAATCGGAGATATTTATACAGGGTGTTTCAGAGCTCTGGGATCGGTCAATCACGTGCTTATTTGTCAAAATTTTGAAAAATGTTTTATATAAAAGTTGTGCAGAATAGTGAGCTGCACGCCCTAAAAATATTTAAATTTATACAGGGTGTCTTATAACAGAGTTACAGACCAAACTTATGTTTTTTTTAATGGAACACCCTGTATATTTTAACATTTTTGGATTCCTCGTTACTTGGAGATTAACATGACCTAGGTTGTGGGGATTGAAACCGGGCCGTTTTTGTGTTATTCAGTTGTTTATACAAAAATTTGAACAAAATTGTTAAAGTGTTTCCCTAAAACTAATAAAGATAATTCATTCTAATTTAGTGGTAAAGTTTAGTTGAACTTTAGTCTTCAAAATTACTATATCATCCAAAACGTAACTCAGCGTATTATGCAGGGTGATAGCCATTCGCAAACTGCACAATTTCTTCATTTTTTTAAATGGAACACCCTATATATTTTTTCATAATTTGAAAGTCTATTGAGTAAGCTTTCGTTTCATATTAGGTTTCGTATGTCTGAAGTTGATAGTGACTCGAGTATTTCAGAATTCGTTCGTAAGTTGCATGTTTCGGTTGAGAAGGATCCGTTTATAAGCTTTGTGTTTGCCTACAAAATCGTATTTTATGTTTTTGAGACATGTATTCAAATCTTGTATCCTACCATATTTCAACAAAATCTGGATGCATTATTCCCAATAAGTTATACAAACAATTATGTTTGAATACAGATAGAGAACTATAGTAAAAACTTATAAATCAACTTAAATAACAAAACAATTTAATAACATAAGTATATAAAATGAAAAATAAGAAAACAATTTAATAACATAAGTATATAAAATGAAAAATAACAATTTAAAGAAGTTTACAACATGTTTTCAAAATTTCGACCATTCTGATTTAAACAAATTCTGAGACGTTCAAGGAACGATTTGTGAACAGCAACTAAAACTTGTGGCGTTACTGAAGAAAAAGCATTCCTAATTCGTATTCGCATATCTTCTGCCGACTACAGGTGGTATACGGAACACCATGTCCTTGATATAGCCCCATAGAAAAAAATCTAATTTCGTGAGGTCCGGCGACCTAGGTGGCCATAGTACAGGTCCGCCGCGACCCATCCACTTATTAGGGTAACGGTCATTCAAAAATTGTCGTACACTGCGAGCAAAATGTGGTGGTGCACCATCCAATTGGATCCACATATCTCTTACTACGTTGCGTGGTACGTCAATTAGGTACTCATCTAAATGATTCCTAAGAAATTCTTTAAACATTTCTCCATTCAGGCTGCCTTCAAAGAAGTGTGGTCCTATGACGCGAGTTCCTAGAATACCACCCCATACATTCAGGCTCCATCGATTTTGATTATTTACTGTCCTTGTGAAATGAGGATTGTGGTCCGAATAATAATGAAGGTTGTGTCTGTTTACCTTGCCATTATTGTGAAATGAAGCCTCATCAGTAAACAACACAAAATCAAAAAAATGTTCATTGTTTCCCAGAATATTAAGGGCCCAGTTACAGAATGCAGTTCTAGCGGGAAAATCCGCTTCTCCAAGCTGTTGTTCTAAGTGGATGTGGTAAGGGTGAAATTTGTGTTTCTTCAAAATTCTATGCGCTGAGGGCCGACTAATATCCAACTGATTATTTAATTCGGATAAACTTAATTTAGGGTTTTCAACTATCGATGCCAATACCAGGAATTCGCTATCTTCGTTAATTACAGGTTTGCTTTGCACAGGTTTTGAATAATTAACGTTACCTGTAGTCTCAAATCGCTCTTTCACTCTTCTAAATGCTCCTTATCGTGGACACCGCCTCTCGGGATACCGCTGTCTATACACTCGTGAAGCCAAAAGACAATTTTTGTGACATTCGCCAAGAATGAAAATTCTTCTTGTGAGAAATTCATAATTATAAACTAAGATCACAACTTAAATGGTTCGATCTATTTTTGAGACTAATATAATAATTACTGTCACCTGTATTTTTTTGTTTGTTTATTTGAAATGATTGGTTACTAGATTTTAAAACTAATAATAAAAAACATGCAAATTACCAATGAATTTTGAAATATTAGAGTAACCATCAACTTCAGATATTGTAGCGTAAAAATCTTATCCCAGGGCGCCGTTCGTTGTTGAAATGGGTGTGGAAATATTGGAAAAGAAATAAGCCTGTGGGTTCGGGGGGACAGCTTTATTTCCGCAGCTACGTACATTAATTGACTCTCTACGTGTATATAAAAAACTACAAAGTAGAAACAAACCGTTACATATTTATATTTTAAAAGGTAGAACTTGCAACTTACCTACAGCAGGTCACGAGAACGATAACTGTAAGACTCGACAGCCAGTAGGCATGTAGCTTTTAATTATAATTAATCTAGTCAGTAATGATTTTAGTATATTACTAATAATTCAACTTATCGTCTCGCTGCTCACGGCGATCAACCCAAAAATCCTCGTTCGGCGAGGCGGCCACAAAAACCTTGCAGATCCCTCTCCGCCGAGCCGAGTGCGCGCAAACTAAACCGCGCGAACACGATTTAAAATACGTACGTACGTATTTTATGCTACAATATACGAAACCTTATATGAAACGAAAGCTTACTCAATGGACTTTTAAATTATAAAAAAATATATAGGCTGTTCCATTTGAAAAAATTAAGAAATTGTGCAGTTTGCGAATAACTATCACCCTGTATAATATGCTGAGTTATGTTTTGGATGATATAGTAATTTTGAAGACTAAAGTTCAACTAAACTTTACCACTAAATTAGAATGAATTATCTTTATTAGTTTCAGGGCAGTACTTTAACAATTTTGTTCAAATTTTTGCATAAACAACTGAATAACACAAAAACGGCTCGGTTTCAATCGCCGAAACCTAAGTCATTTTAATCTCCAAGTAACGAGGAATTCAAAAATGCTAAAATATACAGGGTGTTACATTTAAAAAAACATAAGTTTGGTCTGTAACTTTGTTATGAGACACCCTGTATAAATTTAAATATTTTAAGGGCATGCAGATCACTATTCTGCACAACTTTTATATAAAACATTTTTCGAAATTTTGATAAATAAGCACGTGATTGACCGTTCCCAGAGCTCTGAAACACCCTGTATAATCCGTTATAAAAATTATCTTTTAAAAAAAGTTTATATTTATAAAGATATATTCGATTTCTTGAGCGGCTAATTTAATGGGTACCCTACCCTTAAAAGAGATATAATTAACAAAGTGGAGAAGAAAATAAGTTTGTATAAACTGTCAAAACAAACATTAACATTCTCAAATATTTTTGTTTAAATTCATGACAATCTAATAAATTTATACAGAAAATTTGTAAGATTTTTTCACGATCAAAAAATCTTCCAGATTATTTATCTCAACAACGGTAAGGAATCGTACATAAGTTTATTTGAACTTTTCTGTTCAGTATAATATTATCTACTTCCTGGTTTCTTTGGCACACTAGAAACGAGACATTGTGTACTTCAACGTAGTGAGTTTTATCAGCAACATGAGGCAGCACTGAGAGCGATTTTTTGTTTTAGACGAATTTAATATTTGACATACGTATTTCTACGGCGATTTCAATTGTATATTTTAGAACAAAATAAATCTCGAATGTTACTAGCACACCTCCAGAAATAGAGTAAATTACTAAGGATGCGGTAAACTAACTATTTACTTAAGTTGAAATTAATTTAATCTTATATTAAAAAATATTATAAATAAATTATATTATAGTAGGCTACGCACCTGCTTAAATGTTTATATTAACTTAGGCTATGTTTACATTGTTTTTTTTTCGTTTCTCGTGGCATTGAAGGACGCCAATTAAAAATACACGCTGAATAAAAACACCGACAGAGGGAGCTCTTTTTCGGCTCGAATAAAACATGCATACGTCGCCACGCGCTTTAGTTTATATAAACATTTAAGCAAGTACGTAGCATACTATAAGCATAAATTGGTTTCAACTTACTTAGAAATAGTTTGTTTATCACATCCTTAGCAACTTCTCTTACTTCTGGACATATGCAAGTAATATTCGAGATTTAATATGTTTTAAAATACACTATTGAAATTACCGCGACAAATATTAAATGAGTTCAAGGCAAAAAATGTTTTTTCAGCATTGCCACATGTTGTAGATAAAACTTATTATGAGTAGATGAAATTAGCCGGTATAATATACTATTTTTTCTACTTTGGATTTAATTATTGGAATGTACGTTATTAGTCTCGCAAGAAAAAAACTCAAGGTAATTTTCTTAAGGGACTAATAAGTAATTTAAAATAAGTATAACATAACATTGTATCCAAAATCGTCATTAGTTGCATTAAATATTGAAATAATGTTTATAAAATTTTGAAAACAAATTTTGACGTACGTGGTGTCAATTTGAAATATTCTAAAAATCCTACGAAGGACCTATGTTTTCCGTGAGTTCGAGTTATTCTCTCACTAGGGGGTAATGAGAAATATTACATCCCTCAAATGACCTCAGTAGTTCGCTTATTAGACCCGATTTTGGATCAAATATATACCTAAACATAAGTGTAGATGATATTAGCCGGTACAGGGACAGGAAGTCCCTCCCATGTAAATATTCCCAAAAGACGTCATAAAACACCCCCCACCGAAATGGCGGGCGCGCAGCAAAATTCAAAATCTAAGCATTCGATATGTCAAAATCTCTTTAGGTATAATGAACATATAGAGTGTGCAAATGAATAAAAACGGCGCTAGATTTAAAATCGATATACAGGATGTGCCTCATAAAATATGTAAAATCATCAAAATCAACAAAATTAATATTAACTAAATCAAAATCAACCAAATAAAAATCAAAAATCTCAAAACTGAATAATGTTTTCAAAATATCAAAGCCAAATTACCAAAACGAAAACAAATAATGAAAAGCTAATAGCATCATAGCATTACATTAGGAAAAGTGAAAAGAATTAAAAATGTGAATATCTTCGTAACGGCTCGTCTGATATCGGATTATTGCAGTGCAAATGAAAGAGCTGATCGAGTAGATTCATAAAATGGCCACGTCCGGTCGACTGACAGCTCATTTCCGGTGCTCCTAAATGGCCTGTGTTTTGTATCAAATGAACGGGCGTGAAACGTAAATGCCGAATAATGTATTGTGTGTGATGTCAGAATTATGATTCTGTAATCTAATTGGTTGAATGAACTAGTTATTTCATCATCATCATCGAATATACCGAGTAGTTATTATGAATTCATCTTTATTGATGTAATCAACTTGTAACGCGATGCATGATCTTAGAAGTGTAATTAATAATCGCAAGTTTTTACGTAAAAGTCAAAGTATTGTTTCGGTGAAAATTCTCAAATTGGAAAAAACAATCGAAAAACTGCGGAGAGACCTTGAATTGCGAAAAATTATAAACGACGAGTTGGTGAGGCGATTGATGAAACATTGACAATTTAAGTGAATAATATTAATTCGTGTGTGCTAACTTGTGGAAAAAGTGCTCAAGGGTGCAATCGAAATTTGTAACTTGCTATATCACACCGGATGTCATGAAGAAAGTTGATTAATAACGTTTCTATGCAATTCCAACAATCGAATATGCTAGAACATTCCAGAACAATATCGGCGGATGTTTAATAAGCTATATTGACGCGTCTAAAATGTAATTGCTAATATACCTGCAACCATTCATAGACAATAAAGATTATTATTATTATTATTATTATATACCGGGTGACCCAGGGATCTGTAAAAGCCCCATAACTTGTTTGCTATTTGAGATATGGACTTCTAGTTTTCTTGAACTGGTACCCACACTTATTCTTCATATTTTAAAAATATGTATGTTTTTGTACAGGGTGTCCCAATATACATAACAGAACAAAGTTTTTTTTTAATGGAACACCCTATATTTTATACTTTCTTTTCAACCCTCTGGAGAAGCTGATAAAAATAGTATAAGATAGTATGGGTCTATTATGGACGGTTGGTTAGTTACGGGCAAATTTGTGGCAA
The DNA here is from genome assembly GCA_910593695.2 of Ocypus olens. Taxonomy (NCBI): domain Eukaryota; kingdom Metazoa; phylum Arthropoda; class Insecta; order Coleoptera; family Staphylinidae; genus Ocypus; species Ocypus olens. The sequence goes on along the minus strand of OU343062.1, from coordinate 20,681,001 downwards.
AAACATGTACACATTGAAAACATTGCAGAAGCGTTTCTAGCAAAGATAGCATCATTATTTATACACCAGAAAATTTCCCACATCATAAAGAATAATACACATCGGCTTTGGTTCTCTTTTATTCATAGTGATATACAGGGTGTCAACATACGCAAAACGATATGGATAACTATTTTTTTTTCAAATAGAACACCCTATATAAGTTGCCACCAATCTATGGCATTTTTAATATGCTTTCCAATGATATACAGTTTGTATAACAAAATATTAAGGATTCTTGAGATTTGTCAATAAAAACCTATTTCTTTTGCCACCTTCCGCTGATTTTTGGATTTTCAGCCAAAACTATGCATTTTCAGGAAAAATTATAAGAGACCAAAGTTGTAGAGCAAAAAATTTCCGATCGATGTGTCCTTCAACTTTTAAGATAATGAGTGCATTGCCCGCTAGAGCGTTTTCTTTTCTAATTTTTTATTAATAAATTGCACTATACTTTATTTTCCGCACCCTCTAGCGGAAAAATGGGAAATTATAGGGAAATTAAAATGTCCCATATCGATTGAAAATATTCCGCTCTACAACTCTTAATACAAGCAATTTTTGCCAAAAACGCATAGTTTTCCCTAGAAATGCAAATTGAAAATGTGTGTATCAATTTTTGTGTTTTTCAATGTTTTTTTGTATTTTTAGTGAAAACTGTGCATTTTGGGCAAAAAATGTATCTTTTAAGAGTTGTAGAGCGGATTTTTTTTTAATCGATGTGGGCCATTTGAATAATTCTATAATTACCCGTTTTTCTGCTAGAGTACGTGGAAAATAAAGTATAGTGCAATTAATTTACAAAAAATTTGAGAAAAAAGTCAAAATGCATATACGGTCACGATTTTGCGCACTCTGGCGGGCAATGCACGCATTATTGGAAAAGTCGAAAGACCTATGTCGATCGAAAATTTTCCGCTCTACAACTTTGGTTTCTTATAATTTTTTCAGAAAATGTATAGTTTTGGCTGAAAATCCAAAAATGAGCAGGAGGTGACAAAAGAAAAATGTTTTCATGAATAAATCTCAAGAATCCTTAATATTTCATTATACAAATTGTACATCATTGGAAAGCTTATTAAAAATTTCATGCATTGGTGGTAAGATATATAGGGTGTTCCATTTGAAAAAAAAATAGTTATCCAATATTTTGCGTATGTTGACACCCTGCATAGCAGTATGAAGAAAAAAGAACCAAAGCCGATTTATATTATTCTTCATGATGTAGAAAATTCTTCAGTGTATAAAAAATGACGCTAGCTTTGCTAGGAGCGTTTCTGCAATTTTTTCAATGTGTCCTTGATTTTGCCATAAATTTACCCATAACTAACCAATCGTCCATAATAGACCCATACTATCTTATACTAGTTTTATCAGCTTCTCAAGAGCGTTGCAAATACAGTATAAAATATAAGGTGTTCCATTTAAAAAAACATAACTTTGTTCTGTTATGTATATTGGGACACCCTGTAGAAAAACATACATATTTTTTAAATATGTGGAATAAGTGTGGGTACCAGTTCAAGAAAACTAGAAGCCGGTATCTCAAATATCAAATACGTTGTGGGGCTTTTACAGATCGCTGGGTCACCCGGTATTAGCGAACGGGAAAGTTTTCCTCTAGTTTCAATTCAATTGAACGTACAAGTTTGTAATTTTGTGTGAGATTTGCACTTCGAATTTCACCCGAGCGGATAACGTGAGGAAGCATCTCAAGAAATACCACCCGGGAGTATTGTGCGATGTCTGCGACCGGGTGTCGAATGGCTCAGAATTCAACGACCATGAATGTTACGGTGTCCCCGCGGCTAAGAAGATCAAGCTGACGACTCCATCATCTACGGCGAAGGCGGCCCCTTCATCAACCAAGCTGAGGTACGCTGGCTGCGATGAAGAGTTTGCAACACCTCAGCTGCTCGTGGGGCACTTAAGATCGCAACAGCACCTCAATAACAATGCTGAGCCCCTCGAGGATGGTGTAAAAACTGTAACCGCCTTCAAGAGTCGCATCGCCAGCTACCGGATTCCATCGCAGGCGGACCAGACGGACATCCCCACATTTTTTGACAACTGTCAGGGGAAGTTTGTTCGTTTGGTCGATGGAATTTGGACGGAGCATCGTAACATGAAGACCAACATCGAGTTGTTCGGGCTGTACGTCAAGCCAGGGGACGATGATGTGCAGCCCACAATGAAATCGTTCAACACTAGGTTCCGAGTCGTGACGCCTGCCACGGACTTGTATGTAATATATGAACAATTGTGTGCCGTTGTGAAAACGAAAAGTGAAGAGTTTCAGGTAAGTCATATTTTTTTTAGCAAATTCGAAAAATAAGAGCTACGCTTGCTTGCAGGAACGAGATAGCGGATGGGCCCTGCTGCGAATGGTGCACCTGGAGGTGAACTGTGGCAGGTACACCCCCATCCACGGCTCCTCCTACGTCGAGCTGCCCCTGGAGATTAAGAAGAAGCAGGCCTGCATCAACGTGCAAAATAAGGATGAGGCCTGGGCAGTGACGGCGGCTCTTCTCCCTGCGGACGACGGAAACGCCCCACAATGCGCGACATCATATCCCCATTAAAGCGAGGTGTTGAACTTGACAGGTATGGAGTTTCCAATTAAAATTAATACCATCCCTAAATTTGAGTTATTGAATAACAAATCAATTAATATTTACGGGTTAGATTTTAACACCGCGAATAATCGTCATTTTTCAAAATCCAAACGCGACACACACATTAACCTTTTGTACATCGAGGATGGGGAAAAGGGTCACTATGTCTGGATAAAACACTTATTCAGACTAGTTGCAGCACAAGTGTCATCGCATCAACATAAAATGCATTTGTGTGATGGTTGCTTGACCTTTTTCCCCAGCGAGGGAATAATATTAATTCGTGTGTGCTAACTTGTGGAAAAAGTGCTCAAGGGTGCAATCGAAATTTATAACTTGCTATAGCACACCGGATATCATGAAGTTGAGTATGATTATAACAAAGTTTGTACAGTCATGCCCACTGTGGATTTTATCAAAAACAAAAACGGTGACATGGTACCCGACAATTTATTGCAATTTACCAATTTCAATTCGAAAATGCGGGTACCATTCGCCGTTTATGCGGATTTTTAATCTCTCTTGAGACCAATTGAAACATGTGAACCGAATCCAAATTTATCGTATACGAATTCAACACATGTTCACACCCCGTACAGTTTCGCATGTTATATTAAATGCTCGATTGATCAAAATTTAGGTAAATTTGTCACTTACACGGGTTTGGACTGCCCTAAAATTTTTATGGAAAAATTAACCGCGGACGCGAAATTTATTTATGAAAATTATTTAAAACCGATTATTCCAATGTCAAAATTAGGTCCAGGTGAGCAATATTTATTTGATTCCGAGTGTCATATATGTGAAAAACCCAGATGTTGGTGACAAAGTAGCCGACCATTGTCACCTTTCTGGTCAATTTGTGGGAGCCGCTCACTCCAAATGTAATTTAAACTACAAAATTCTTGGACTTGGACAAATTCGACACTAGTAATTTCGATCCCCAAAATCACTATGGTATGCCACTGCAAAACAGAGCTGTGTTATGTTTGTTTAAAGATGAGCTCGGGGGAAAAAATATTTCTGAATTTGTTGGGTTGCGGCAAAAATGTATGTGGTAGAAACCCCCGAGTTTAACATCAAAAAGGCCAAGGGTGTAAAGAAGTATATTGTCGCCCAAAATTTAGATTTAGAAGATTTTAGAAATTGTTTATTTAATTCGGCCAATGTTACTCGAAAACAAAATGTATTTAGATCAATTAAACACACCATTTATTCGGTCACACCAAATAAATTAGACCTATCACCGCATCACGATAATAATAATAATAATAATAATAAGTATTTATTGTCATTGAATGATTACAGTGTTTGTAATTACATTTTAGACACGTCAAAGAAAATTAATATTAATTATTTAACTAAAACTAATTACATAGATAATCGCCTAAACTATAGTATACATTTTCAGATAAATATTTTCGAAGAGCTCTTTTAAACAAGTATAAAGTTGATAACATTTTTATATTATCAGGTAATAAGCGGTATATCTGCGAAGACGGTGTTAATACTCCAGCCTGGGGACATAGATATATTGTTTAATAATTCAAATTTGGGGGTGTTATTAATTTTAAAAGGTAGCTACTTTAAATCTGTCATGTTTCATACACCTCGTTATATTTGTATAGTTTTATGTTAGGAAATTATTTTTAATCAGTTGAGAATATTATTTAGCACTTTATTTTAGAATTATATAACGGCTTAGTATTATAGAATAGTTATGTTAGGATAAATAGATTTGTGAATTATAATTTACCTCAATACAAGTTTATCATCCGTTGAAGCAACATGGACAGATTAATTGCATTGCTAGTTGTAATCATAATTATTTGCATTTCAATATAATGGTAAATATTTGATTATATTTAATTCTTTTTCTGATGATGAAAATTTTTACAAATAAATTTCATCTCTTTTATTTTATCTGCAGCGTTTATACTGTTTATATTATGGGTAATATGTATTTTCGCCGGAGTGTTTAATATTCCTGTAAAATTTAAATAAAAAATCACATATGTTAAAATTGAAAAAAAGCATTTATTATTTTCTTAATATTCCTCACATAAAAGTTTAAATAAAAACACCTGTTACAATTGGGAAAAGCATTTTTTATTTCTTTAAACAATATTTTCCTTTACATATTTTAATAATTTTTGCACATTAATAATACTGCACACACTTAGCCTATTCCTATGCGATTGAGAACAATAAATAGTTTTTTTTAAATTACGACATTGATCATCATATTCCAAATTAATAACTACATCATAAAATTTTGACAGATAAGTACATTTTTGGCTACCTTTCACGTACACGATATCAACGGACAATTTTTTAAACAGTTTCGGCAATTCACTTAAATCACTTTCACCACTGCTGTAGGGGATTCCGTGGTAATTGTTTTCCAACCACCTAACTTGTTTCTTGACATCTTCATTTAGACGGTTAAATGGTGTTGGCGGCTTGAATACATACGCAAGTATTTTTGCTCCATCGTACGTAGCAGCAAGTTCTTTCGAAATAAAGTCGGGTGTGTTGAATCCTTGGATGTCAATAAATAATATTTTTGGTGGAGGAGGTGACGTGATAAGTTTCAAGAGAACAGGGGCCAATACTTTTTCCATATCTCGAACCCTCTTCTTAAATCGAAGTCCGTCGTTTGCTTCCTGCATCCAGTTTGCTGTATTATCGTCTTCATTCACCATATATGCAAAAGTGACGGGGACCAAATCGAAAAATTTTAATCATCTTAAATTATTTTTCTAACTATTCCGGATAACGGTGTGTACTCAACAATGGAATCGCTTAGAATAAGACAATAAGCACGAGTGTTGTCTTTAAATGGTTCAGCAGCTTCCATCCCAATGCGCAAGTCCACCGTTGATGACTTTACGCTTTCGTTTTATTTGGATACATCAAATACGAATAATGAATAATCTTTAAAATTCGTAAATGAGAAATGCGGTCTATTTGTATGATTGTAATAACTCTGGTGAAATTGGCAATACATGTTGTATACAGTTAAGTAATCATTATTTCCAAAATCCAAATTTAATACCGTTTAGTTCATATCTAATTTCCTCAAACAGGAAAGCGAAGGCGTTTGTAACCAATTCAAAATTTTTACCCGCAGATAAATTGTATTCAACTTCCCCGCTCAAGTAAATGTAGCCATCTGCTGAACAGGTATAAATATCTTGATTTTGTATTGTTATCCTTATCTCATCGCTGTTTCCAAAGTTTCTAGCTCTAGGGTGATATGTGTGATATTGATATTTATACTCTCGTCGTAGTGAACTTTATGGAATACACCAATTTTATCCATTATATTTAATTTTATAACCGAGAGAAGTTAATTTAGCAAGACTGATCCGTGTCACTTCTTTGGGCAATGAACTCAAAGTGATGGTCATTAGGTGTGCACCCACCCCCCTTTTTATCAAAAACAATACCCATCACAACGTCTGTAATTCGAGTCTAACCAAATATGTTCTCCTCTAAAATTTACAAACTCGCCTTCTTGATCAACAATTCTCAACGTTATATTATCAATTCTATCTCGAGTGTCAACAGGTAAATAATGTCGTTCATTGTAAATTTCATAGAGAATGGATGATTAGGTTAAACAATCTAACTCGCACAATAAACGTCCAAATCTTGCAAACTTCTTCAGGAGTAAGTGTAATGAATAATAGTAAGTACTATCCCTATAAACCACAATCATGGTTGAACTCTCTTTTGCATGAGTAATTTGCATTGTATTTATTTGGTGTCCTAACCAAAATTAAAATCTGTCATTTCTGACACTGACATAAGAGTCCAATTTACTTTATCAATTATGGGACTAGTACGAAATGGCGTACATTTTGGCCTAAAAATAAACCCACAAAGTTACTATTTTCGTACAGTCGAACATAATAGTTATTTGTTTAACAAGGCAATAAAGTGACAGATTTACAGACGCGGCTGGAGTTTCACCGCCGAGCGAGATTGGGAGCGAGGCTGTGAATCCAGCCAAGTCAGGAAATCTGCTTTATTGCCGAGTTAATTAATATTAACTTGCAATGCGATCATTTTCAATATATTTAATTCTATCAACATATCACAGGTAGCTTCGTAAAAATTTAGTAGGTACCCAAGTAAAACAAAAATTGACATTTATAATAAACATCGTGGTGTCCGTTGACGGCGTGTGTGGTGTAATCATTTATAATCATAATGATCGTGATTTCGTAAGTGACATGCAATGAATATTTAAATCGGACGGACCGTATAATTATTTCGAGTAAAACTCTTCAATACATTTCTCTACTGATATTGTTGATGGTGATATCACTTTGTGATACATATTGATTCAGGAATTCAGGAACTTTTCAAGAAAGTGCACTTTCTTGGTATCACACACATTTCTTTACGATTAAAAATATTAAAGTCATTATGTTCATATTATTATTGTTCAATGATTAAATTGAAATAAAACTTAAAATACGTAACCTCCAAATCCTTTTCGATCATTTTTCCGATTGCTGCTCGGGTTCAATTACGTGGGAAAGTTAGGCAGACACACGGTGCTCGGGAAAACTTACGCGGGGTTGTTAATACTTCGCAGAAGCCGTTATTGAGCTCTTCCGCAGGCAATATATGAAGGAAAGTCTCTCGTTTTACTGTGCCAAGAAGTAAGTGCGTCGGCCGACGACGTTTAAACGTCAAATGTCGGGCCACTCAGCGACTCGATTTTTGTGCGCGGACAAGTTAGGAGCTCGCATGGAGGTCGGGGAAAACACACGCGGTGTTATTAAAACTTCGGGGAACATGTTTTTAGCGTTTTTGGTACGGGAAATTCAAAGGCAAAAGCGATAAGATAATAAAGATAAGCGAAAAATATATGGTAATGTCAAACAAATTTCTGGGCGGCTTCTATTGGTCGACGCGGCGTATCATCTGATTGGCGAAATAACATGATGTAGTTTCACCTGATTGGCTTATTACTTTCACAGCCTAGGCATAAATAAGCATTTTTAAAGCCTAGTCCGCAAAATTGATATTTCACGGCCTAAAAGCAGTCCGAAAAATCCGCGAAAAAATATTTTTCGTCTCTATTTTTATAGCAAAACCTGGATCAACAGATGGACTAAACTCGAGCAAGATGTGTGACAAGTTACTGTCGTAATAAGCACCGCTGGTAATGTTGCACTCGATTCTTATGCTATTAACTTTAATTATTTGTACGGGTAAATCAGATGTATGCAATGTCCCCGCTTTTAGAATTCTATTTCCAGAAAATCCTAATCATTTTCCAATAATGCCTTTCTGTGATGAAAAATCAATATCGTATTTACTTTTAATTTCACTTTTTAGCGTATTATTATTAGGTTTAAGTTATTTAAGTTGGAATTGAGATTATTTGATTTTTCCCACAAATAAATTTATTGTTTCGGTCCTCCTCAATATTCGGAATTGAATTATATGTATGAAATCCTATCAATTCTAAACAATACTAACGACTCGAATCAAGTTCAATCGGTGGATAATAGTTTACAGAGAGCACACTACTTACACCTTGTCGGGTAAAGGTCTGACACATGACTAAGCCATCTTTACTATATCATCTACATTTATACAAAAATTCTAAACACAAATGTTCGCAATTGTAAGAACTAAAGTTCTGATATTGATCATGATTATATTTTATATGACAATTATTAAAATATTAAATCACTTCTAGAGGTGGTGATAAATTTCCGAAACTTTCAAACTAACCAACAGTATCTCCAGTCTTTTTATAAGCCACCCAATGCGTCCCTATTCCATCCTTGGAATCCGAATTAATAAAACCTTCTCTATAATGAGGTTTTGATGGTAGCGCATCACGCATAAACTCCTCTAAAATATTTAACGTTTCTAGCCCCATTTACTTGTGTTGTTTAAGAAATATACCCATACCTTTACGATATGGTTTTAAAAATAATCCTTTCCCCGGTTTACCGAGAGCAATAGCTTCCATCGTTTTATTGTGCCTTTCAGCTTCCGCAAGTTTTGATCGCGCATCGCGGCTTTAGCAATACCAGCAGCACCACCGGCAAGGGTTCCGAGGGCGCTCAATCCGAAAAAAAAATGGAATTAGTTGTAGAATTCCACCCTGTTTTGGAATCGGTATTATTCTCGAAGCTCTAATTTATTTATTACCACCAACCTCTCGTATAGCAATCTCTGCTGCAGATGATGCAATCTTACTACTTTTTTAACACCTCCAGGTTTATCAATTTTTCGTTTAAATCTTTTGATAGCTTTTCGAACCTTCATAACTACACCACTCCTCATAGGAATTTTCTTGATACCCATTCCAGTTTTTCTATTAATCTTCATCACGTTAGTAACGGCCCACGCTGCCGCTTCTCACCAAATTTAGAGTCCTTAGCCTTGACTCTGGCCCAAGCAGCCTCCTCAAATTCTTTATCAGCTTTGTGTCTTTCGTTTAGGTCTTTGTTCTGCGAGTAAGCAATATCGTGTTGTTTACAGGCAGCGTCCAGTGGGTTAACACCTGGGTCGCCTCCTTTTAGACGTTTTTGTAACTTGGTTCCTGGACCGCAGTACTGATACCCCGGTACGTGTACTTCGAACGGGAGCTTGTTGATTAATGAATTGATGATAACTTCACCACTGTAAGTTATCATTTGAGAAACAATTACTGCCACATTGCTATATATATCCCCATACAGATGAAATTACTATTAGTGCAATTAAGGTTATCAAACAGAAAAAATCTCTCCCTATTTCAAATTTGGATAAGTGGGTAGGCGAGGGATTCAAAAATCAAATGCGAAGACATGGTGATCTCCTTACTAATTCAATTAGAGCGGTGATATGCGGTCCATCTAATTGCGGTAAATTGAATGTAATGCTATCACTCCTGTTCAATGAAAACGGGTTGAGATTTAAAAACGTATGTTTTACTCCAAGTCACTTTATCAGCCAAAATATACATTTTTGCAAAAGATGATGGATGCTAGAAATTATAAGTCCTGAGGAGGCAAAAGAAAAATCCGTTTTCACATTTAACGATGTAACGTGTGACAAAGAGGATAAAATAAGAGATTTTTTCAGTATGGGCCGACATAATGACGTTGATTCGTTTTACCTTCATCAGACTTATACTAGAATTCCTAAACATTTAATAGGTGATAATGCTAATTTTATTATATTATTCAAACAAAACGACCTCAACTTGAAACATGTGTACACTGATCACATGAGCAGTGATATGACATTTGAGAAATTTAAGTCTTTATGTGTAGAGTGCTGTTGCACACACCTGTTGCAACTACCTCTCTCTTAAAAACAGCTACCTGTTTTCTGAATAACAGCTACCTGATTTGAAATAACAGCTAACTGTCTTCTGAATAACAGCTACCTATTTCTGTGAAATGACTGATTAGCTCTGAAATTAACTCGTAATGAAAATGATGAGCAGTTAGAAAAATTATACAAACCAATCACGGAGCCTTTAAAATCAATCATAAAAACTCAAGAAGAGGTGAATTTATCATTGATGAAGCCGGAATTAATAGCCGCCTCAACGCGTCATACATCGCGTCGCCCGGCTAGGGGGAATTTTAGAAAGGCACAAATTCTGAGACGGTAGGAATCCTCTACTTCTAATACGTCGCTCTCTAGCGGGAATTTTAGGGAGGCGTAATTTCCGAGACGGTTGGAATTTTTAGGAGATGAAGAAGTTTTTGAGCAAGATCCAAATGAGTCTTCATCACTTAGAGATATTACCCCCGCAGCAGAACCTCCTTCTGAAGAAATAGATAAGTTTTTAGATACATTTGCACCTATACCCAGACAATATATTGAAGAATGAATACACGCTGGTGGTGATGATTTTGACAATGTCTTTGGTATACTTTCAATCCTACAAATGCAAAGTTTAGAATCGGCAAAACAGACATTGATCTGCGTGGAAATGATTTAATTATTGATAATGTACGTTACACTGGTACAGTGGGTTTATACCAATTACGCTTTAGAAAGGATACTACAGCTTACCGGCCTGAAGATGAGAGAAATTACATCGCTTTTCTGAAGAGAACGAATACTTTACACCGCGATTGTGACCCCACGAAAGAGATAAGAGGCAATCCATCTCACAAATATAGAGCAATCATAAAACCCTTGCTAGATAAATATCCATAAACGATTCCTCGCCCTTCATCGATTCCCCGTCCTGCTATTCGCAAGAATTCCACTCAGGGTCAAGGATTTGATTCCAAGATGCGCGTTGATGAAAAGTCTCATCGTTACACATATTGGGATGATCCTAATGAATTGGTTAATCGCTTATGGTTGCTGCATGCTTCGCGACGTGCAGGAAATACCTCTCACGATAATGAAATTGCTTCAATCGAAGAGGAGTTACGTGAAGCCAATATAATCTATTAGCACATACTTACCATCTTATTTTTACAATGAGTGCTGACAATTTCGGAAGTCATTCTGGCAAATCTTTAGCTAGTGCTCGCGGTCCTCCCGGCCCGGGGTTGCAATTACATCAAATGGGCATTTTGATCTGGCAAGATACCGTTTAAAACGTGCGTTAACGCCTGAAGAATCTGAGGATGTTGCTACAAAGCAATATGTTGACAAAAATTATGGAGTAATTGAAAATATATTGAAACAAAATGTTGCCCTATTTAAAAAAGTTTTTACTGATGTTGATAAGAAAATTTTAACCATAAAAGATTCATTAGAAAGAGTCATAAACACGAAAACGGATCCTTTGCAAGAATTATTACTTAAAACCTCTAATGACATAAAATATTTACAGGGTTTTGTATACAAAAATCAAGATGAGGTGAAACAAGTGAGCGAGGAGCACGAGATAAAAATTAAAACCGCTGCAATTCATCTCAAGGAACTGATTGCAATAAACATTGCTTACGTTTTAAAGCAGGCTGAAGAAATTAGAAATAAAAATGATGTCGCTCATAAGGAAATTTTGGACCGATTACAAATTTATGAAAAGACATTAAAAGATGTTGTTATGAACTTGAACATCATTGCTAAAAACGTTTCGAAACCTAGAGGAGGTTCTCCAATGAGTAAAATTAAGTCTGATATAGTTAAAGAACTACACAAGCCGGCTCGTGTAAAATTTCCTCGCCGTCGGACAATTATTAAAGGATTGGATGATTTGTGGCAAGCTGATTTGGCCGAGTTTGGACTTTATGCAAGAGAAAATAAAGGTTATAAATTTATTCTCGTGGTGATTGATTGTTTTTCAAAGTATCTGTGGACTGTGCCGTTAAAAGATAAATCTGGGGCAAATGTTACATCAGCATTTAAGAGTATACTTATAAAGGATGGCCGAACTTCCCAAACTGATCAAGAAAAAGAATTTTACAATGGTCAGCTCCAGACTTTAATGAAAAAATATGAAATTAATCATTATTCTACGTATACGATTATGAAAGCCACAATGGCTGATGGCGTAATTCGAACTATTAAAGAAAAACTTTATCGCGCCTTTAGTCTGAATGGAAAATACCGCTAGCTAAGTATTCTGGATTAGATCACAGATGATTACAACAATCGTAAACATGGTACGACGGGAATGCGTCCCTCTGACGTCACAAAAGATAAGGAGAAACAGTTATTAAATTCGGTTTATTCACATATTAAAATCGCTGGACTTTTAAAATTTCGCATAGGTGACGTGGTTAGGATAAGTAAACAAAAAGCGCTTTTCTATAAGGGGTATACGCTAAACTGGTCTACGGAATTGTTTAAAATTATGAAAGTTAAAATATCGAATCCCACAACTTACCTACTTCAAGATATGCAAGATGCACCAATTACTGGAGCATTTTATTGAGAAGAACTTCAAAAGGCTAAACATTTAGACGTGTATTTGGTGGAAAAATTTTTGCGGAGGAAAGGTGGCAAGGTCTACGTTAGGTGGTTAGGATTGGACAAGTCCCATAATAGCTGGATAAATAAATCTAATATTGTATAACATTTAAATAAATACTAGTATTGTATTACATTGTTTTTATTTTATTTTTTATAATCTCGACATAGAAAACATATTGTACTTATTATAATAAATAATATGACTACTGCTATTGCGCAAAATGATATCCACATGCTGAGAGAAATTTGCTCGAAATCATCCAACATCATTGGATGAGTAAAATTCATACCATCCTCTAAATGGCGCTGTATTGGAGGCTTCATTTTGACAGGTTATAAGGTGTTAGATTTTTCTTATACAGGGTATTTCAGAGCTCTGGGAACGGTCAATAACAGTGAGGTACACGCCCTAAAAATATTTAAATTTATACAGGGTGTCTCATAACAAAGTTTCAGACCAAACTTATGTTTTTTTTTTAAATAGAACACCCTGTATATTTTATCATTTTTGAACTATATGGGGCAAATAAAGGTGAGTTAGTTTAATACTCCCTATACCTATTGTTTGCCGTTTTCGAAATATTTGAAGATTTGTTGAAATACATGGTCTGCGTGAAATTTTATTTTTGCCCCAGTGATTGACGTTGAACGATTAAAATCATTTCAATTATTTGCTTGAAGGTTCGAACTATAGAGCCAACCATGATTTCATTCAAAAAAAATATACTAGGTGATAAAAAAATGCGGTGGAAAAACCCAACTTATAAAGTTGAATAACTTCGTTTTTTCAAATGGCACACCCTGTATTTAGTAACGTATTCTCAAGTAGAATCCAATTATCTTTCAGATTATAATAATTATTCCTGATATGATAATCTCCGAATACAAGAAAACTATTGAGATTAGGAACAGAGAACCCTTATACAATCTGAAAGATGATTGGATTCTACTTAAGAATACGTTACTAAATACAGGGTGTGCCATTTGAGAAAACAAAGTTATTTAAATAAAATAGAAACAACCTTACTTATTGCAGAGAGTATTAAATAAATTCAAAAAAACGAAATATAGCCTGAATATATAAATATTCAACCTGTTCGTAACTCTGCAAGCAAAATTAAGTCTTACTAAGACTATAAACAAATAACTTATTGAAACAACTACTTCCCTGGCTGATGCCACGCCGGATATTGAATGATACAAAAGAAATTTGCATGTTATTACTAGTACTACTAGTGAATAAGTTATTTGTTTATAGTCTTAATAAGACTTAATTTTGCTTGCAGAGTTACGAACAGGTTGAATATTTATATATTCAGGCTATATTTCGTTTTTTTGAAAGTTATTTAACTTTATAAGTTCGGTTTTTGTACCGCATTTTTTTATCACCCTGTATAATTTTTTGTATGAAATCATGGTTGGCTCTATAGTTCGAACCTTTAACCAAATAATTGAAATGATTTTAATCGTTCAACGTCAATCACTGGGGCAAAAATAAAATTTCACCCAGACCATACATTTCAACAAATCTTCAAATATTTCGAAAACGGCAAACAATAGGTATAGGGAGTATTGAAGTAACTCACCTTTATTTGCTCCATATAATTCAAAAATGACAAAAAATACAGGGTGTTCCATTTAAAAAAAACATAAGTTTGGTCTGTAACTTTGTTATGAGACACCCTGTATAAATTTAAATATTTTTGGGGCGTGCAGCTCACTATTATGCACAACTTTTGTATAAAACATTTTTCGACATTTTGACAAATAAGCACGTGATTGACCGTTCCCAGAGCTCTGAAACACCCTGTATATACACATCAGACATCGCCTCCTTGGTGGCGGTGGACCATCTACCTGATGTTCACCTGTACTAAAATGCTCGTGGCAGGGGAGTCTCCTTTCTGCTTGCTGTTGCCCAAATTTCTAACAGTTGAACTCCTTTAACCTTATTTAAATAATGAATGGGTAAATATTTTACTTGATTGTTTGTTAAACGTTTTTCATAAAAAGCTTCAATAGCCTCATTTACTTTGTTTTCCATTCTAACTCTGTCAAGGTGTGATTACTACTGGCAAATACTTATAATTTCACTGAACTTAATAGTAAGAGGTGCGATGGGTAATCAAACACATTAGATAAGATTTAAAATTATATTTTTTATTGAAATATTTTTACTTTCTCCGTTACGAAGTACGAGAAAGTATTGTGATCGTGATTTTTTTTTCAAAATTTTTTTTTACGGAAATATCCGGTTTGGGGTCCCTAGATGCCATTTTAACAATTTCTGGAATTTTTTTTTTTGTGTCTGTGTGTGTGTGTGTGTGTGTGTGTGTGTGTGTGTGTGTGTGTGTGTGTGTGTGTGTGTGTGTGTGTGTGTGTGTGTGTGTGTGTGTGTGTGTGTCTGTGTGCGCTGTATCTCAAAAACTAATAGAGCAATTGATATGAAACTTTGAACATTCGTCTTATATGATAATCTTAAGAACTGAAAAGCTTTTGGTAAAATTTCGTACACCGGAAGTGGGTGTTTACCTTAACTGTTTTTTGTTTTTTGCCAATATTTTCTTAAATATAAAAAATTTCACAAAAACATTTAAACAAACATCGAAGACAACAAAGAAATGAACATCTTTTGCTTGAAAATATTTTTCATAAAATCATTGCTATTCGAGAAAAAAATTTATTATTTTTTTTTAATTTTTGGTTTATAATTATGAAACGATAATAGTTACAGCAAATTTATGTGAATAATAATTGTAGATAATGCCAAAATGAACAACTTCTAAAGAATAAGTTTTTTTCGAAATCTCATTAGTTTTTGAATAAACCGAGTTTTTGAATTTGATGTATATTTTTTCCATCTTTCATGATTTTGACGTTTCAAACGTCAGTTTCATCCGAGTTTACGCAACGCTCGATGTACATTTAAAATATGATTTCAATTGAAAATAAACCCATGAAACCGTAAATATAAAGTCGGAGAAAGTAACATGATGGCCACATCACCATTTTTTTAATTTCAAAATCGAGACACATTCTATTATAATGAATATGAATACATTCCAACATTAAATAAGCATTTTGCGAATTTATATGTGGAGAAATTAAATTCGTAACATTATAATATAAATCACCATCTAGTTTTAGACAAGAAGATAATATCATATCATAATACATATTAAATTCCAACGCTTTTAAAGCATTTAATTTGTAATTAATTAATTTTCTTAAGTCAAATAAATTTCCCAGTGTTTCTTCAGACACTACGACACATAAGGCGCGTTGTTCAATCCATACAGCCATGATGTTGCGATACTCGTTCTTGGTGATCTTAAGATTGCCAAAGGTGATGGGCTGCTGCTGCAACTCTGAGATGTTGATTGCAGAAAACTGGTTCCATTCCTCCTCGCTGAAGAAGATGCAGGAGTGGGCTCCCCAGATTTTCACGATTGGTGTGAATCCTACCGCGGGGCTGATACCGATTGAGACTCTCTTTGATCCCGACTTATTGAGAGGATAAGTTGATTGACCCAAAAGCGTCGACTCCTTCTTAACGTTGTTATCAAACGCGTAGATTTAATTTTCTAGCGGATCGACCATGCAGCACTTTCAACTGCTGGGAAAGACATCTTGATTAGTTGACAGTTTCAACTCGAATGATTACTCTCTCAGAGTAATCTTGACTATATCCTTGGTTTTGATTAGATTCTGCGCATTATAAGTAAAAGCTTACCATCGCATTTTAATTGTACATCCTGTCTATAATATCCTGTGTGGAAAAAATCGCCTCCTCTGAATCTTCATCAATAAATCCTGAATCACTGTTTAGAATTGGGGGCTCAGGTATAGGACTTCGCAGAGGTGTTATAGCAGGTGGTGGCGAATATGAGCTATCCCATGAATCTTCTTCTTCTTCTGTTGTAAATAGTTGTCGGGGTAGATACCTAACAGGGGTGAGTGTTGTGAAAACTTTTGTTTCCTCAACTAATTTTCTTTTCTTCGATGAATAAAACTCCTCTTGTCGTGTATAAGTAGATAAAAACACAAAAAAAAATTCTTCATTCGACACACAGCACAATCAGTTAATTTTGTTGCACATGCTGAACAAAACATATGTCCGCAAATACTTTACAACGTTTGTGAGACAAACTGGACATCGACCACCATCGCATCCTTCTTTATATTCTGGAAACGTAATTGAAGGTAATAATTTAATAACAATCCATTATAATTTTCTTACCTTCATCTTCAGCCAAATTAGACGATTTTCTTGTTAGAAACTCCGCAATCACTACCGAACTAGACGACATTCTCTAACCGTTTCTAGACTCAAATTGATGAAATCTTGTCCAAACTTGCTTCGTGACAACCGTTTTCTTGACCACAACGTCCGGTCTGTTATCACAAGTTACCGATTTCGATTGCAATCTTGAGCACTTTTTGCACAAGTTAGCACACACGAATAAATAATATCATTGAGTAAGAAGTGAACAGAGTGTCAACGGTATAGCATTTTGCGTTTTGGATGCAAGGCATCCGACACCAGTCATCTAGCGGACGGCTCGCTAAGTTTTACGATATAGCCTATTCGGTGGAATCTGGCGGCCAAGGTCGTAAAACGGTCGGTCCGCCCTGAGGATCGACGCACCCTCGAAGAGAAGGTATTGGTTGTTCGTCTAGTTGCATCCCATACATTTATTACTGTCCTTCGCTCTTATTGGTATACGCACTTATACTGTCCTTACACCAGTACTTCTCAACAAAGATTGATTTGAGATAAAAAAAAAATTACTTCCCTTACTTACCGACCCTCTTTTACGATCACAGCCGCCAGATTCTGGAGAATGGGCTATACTAATCCGTCGGGTCGGTTTGTGTCTTAACTAAAAAACCCATGCGCCGGACTGTCGCACAGTGGACCGATTTACGGAAATTAGGGATTTATCGTGGGAGTGAAATTATAAAGCAGCAAAGTTGATCGTTCAAATTACGTTGTATGTCATTAAAAATTCGCGATAACTTCAAGAGGATCTAGTTTTTATCAATTTATAAAGTGTTATAAGATCATTTTTTTTGTTTGTGACATTAATATCTTAAATTCAATTTCTATTTATTATGGACCCATTCGTAAATTATTTCATTGGATAAAAAAATATTTAACTACAATTATTTTCGCAAATTTAAAGCTGACTTTAAAAATATTCGTTTCATTTCCCATCTGTGGCATTTTGATATTAAGATTCTGTAGCTTTTCGACTTATTTTATCGATCGAAATTGTCTGCACTTAGGCACAATTAATATAATTAGGTATAGACATTGAATATATACATATTTAATAACGGATGACCAGACTAACAGAGTATAAGACAAAAGTAATTAAGTAACACAGATGATTTGTCTCGCATCAAATTGTTACGTGAATCCGTAGGCGGGATTCAGTTGAGATCTAAGTAGATTTCGAACTGTCCTTCCATCCAAACCTACATAATTAAGAACAAAATTTGAGTTGTTACTGGGTAATATCAATCAATATCTTTTAATTTAGAAACATGTGCCATAGTTTATTTTGCTAGATATGCCGTTGTGAAAACGTTAAAGAAGTATGCCTGCCAGTTTCGTGAACAAAATTTATGTAGTAATTATTTATTTAATAAAGATGACAGGAACGAGCTCTTAATAATGTTTAAGGACTATAGCGTTCACGATGAAATAAAATATTTAAAACGGCCTTCAAAATTAGTTGTAGAGGTTATTACTTATCTTTTAAAATCTTTTAATAATTACTTTCAGAAAAACTTATCCGAAGATAAATTTAAACAGACATTTGTCGATAGAGTCACGTTACAAAATAACAAACGTTTTGACAACTGGCTGCTTACTTGTAACGAGCACAGAACGTTTTTAATTAATTGTATTTTAAATGCCAAATTACACAAAAATGTATTGTGGATGTCCCAAGATATGCGCCAAGAAAAAAAAAAAGAAAAATAGGAAAATTAATATTTTACAGAATGTGTAAAGTGGTAGATGCACAATTGCCTACATACTTATACGTATACATTGTACATATAATCATGTTTTGTAATATAGCCAATCCTTCCCTGTTCAATTATTTTTTTTTTTCAATGTAATAATTTGTCAGTTTTTAATCATTCAGTTTGTTTGTCATCATCTTGACAAGAAGTTCATATTAATTAAAAAATAAACTATTTAGTAAGTTGGAGATACAATGATACAATATATAAATTATGAATAAAATTGTTAGAATAAGATGCCAATGTCCTAAAATAATGCTATATAAATTTTGCTGGTATTCATTACTTTTTTTTATCCGCTACTGTATTAAAACGCACACTATTTCTTCAGGGGACATAATGACACATCGCCAATTCGAATTTTTACCATACCTGTGACTTGTGACTTTGGTCATATTGATGTTAATTTGTGTTAATTTTTCTTATCATAAAATTCAGTCAACTAATTTTGATTGTCGTTTGGTTTGTTGGTTTCTAAAATGGTTTATATATATTAGGGTGGGTCGAAAATTTTAGATTTGCGACGGGTAGTGAAAAAATTATAGTTTTTATGATTCTATGTAAGGGAGCGACCGTGGTTTCGATCATGGGTTCACCCCCAGCTCGCACAAATGCCTCAAAAATAGCCATTTTGGTAGTTTTTTCATATTTCACCCAATAGCTCATACTGTACATGTTATATGTGCGACTTTTTGGTCACAAATTACTCATGGGTCTTCAACCTTTAGATAAAGTCCATTGGGACCATATTTTGATAGTAAACCGGTAGAGTTATTGCCCTCTGAAAATATCGATTTTTGGGGGTAAAACTGCGAGATGCTTGTTACAATGATAAATAGGTAATAATTAGATTCTAAACCACTCCATTTACTAATTGGTTGGTTTTCGACCGAAGAAAAACTTTGTTTTTGACATTCATTTTCGATTTTTTACCTCAAATTGGCGAAAAAACACGAATAAAATGATCTTCACATGAATGAAAATTTAAACAATAAACGGTCTCTTCAATATCACAAATGGCTTTCCATGTTTTAAGATATTATTCATCTTTAGGAAATTTATAGAAATGTTTACTTTTGTAGTCGACATTAGTTATATCGGAAAAGAAAGAATTTTGACATTCTGGATATTTACAAGAATATTTATTATGGCCATTTGATGTTTCCATTATTAATAAATGCAAGTGACGAGTTTATAAGACAGAATGTATAACAACTTACCTTCAAACATGAATTACTAGCACTCACAGCACCCTTGAGGTTAGTTAATAAAAATGGTGAGACTTCATTAAGCGTTGCCGCATCTACATCGAAGTGTAAATGTACAATGCACATGATTATATTTAATAAACAGTAATATTATACTTTCATAAGTTATTATTACAAATTTAAGCGATAATGAATCTAATTATGTTTAAAACATAATTTTAATTGTTAAAATTAAAAATTATTACTTTGTAGTGAAATTTTAAGATTATTAAAAACGGTAATCCCCGTAATAAGATCTTTGATAAATCTGGCAACATCGAGCGAACCATCTTTACAAAAGCGGCAAGTTTGAAATTTCCCCTCGCCCCACTGTCTTGGGGTGGCCCACATACTTTCGTGTTGCCGATATTCGCATCCCGGATTCACACCCGTGAGTCACCCTAGTGGCGAGCGTCTTTCGCGCGCCCGGGTGCGGTTCGGCACTCCCACGTATTCGCTTCAAATTTCAATAAATTGTTTTTTTCTTTTTTTGTATAGTCATTTATTATTATGTTATAACCTTTTGAATCGATTTAAAGTAGTTAAATTAAAACCATCTGATTACTTAAATAAAAATTGCTTGTTTTTCTAAACAAAAAAAACGATATCGTTCGCAAGCAAAGCGAATTGCCAAGCCGGCGATGATATGTGCGCGTCATGGTGGTGGTGGGGACTGGAGTTGTGATCTTTGCTAATAATTTCATGCGTCTCACGTTGTGATACGGTGGCAGCAGTGTACAATACAAAGTACAATACTTAAAGATTAATTAATAATAACTACTCGTTATATTCGATGATGATGATGATGATGATGATGAAATAACTAGTTCATTCAACTAATCAGATTACAGAATCAGATTTCTGACGTTACGCACAATACATTATTCGGCATCTACGCTTCACGCCCGTTCATTTGGTACCAAACACGGGCCATTTTGGAGCACCGGAATTGAGCTGTCAGTCGACCGGAAGTGGCCATTTTCTGAATCTACTCGATGAGCTCTTCATTTGTACTGCAATAATCCGATATCAGAAGAGCCGTTACGAAGATATTCACATTTTTAATTATTTTCACTTTTCCTAATGCAATGCCCTGCTGTTTTTAGCTATTCATTATTTGTTTTCGTTTTGTTAATTTGGCTTCGATATTTTGATTTGGTTGATTTTGATTTTGTTGATTTTGATGATTTTACATATTTTATAAGGCACACCCTGTATATCGATTTTAAATTTAGCGCCGTTTTTATTCATTTGCACACTGTATATTCATTTTACCTAAAGAGATTTTGACATATCGAATGTTTACATTTTGCATTTTGCCGGGCGCCCGCTATTTTGGTGGGGGGTGTTTTATGACGTCTTATAGGAATATTTACATGGGAGGGACTTCCTGTCCCCGTACCGGCTAATATCATCTACTCATAATAAGTTTTATCTGCAACATGTGGCGGTGCTGAAAAAACAATTTTTTGCCTTGAACTTATTTAATATTGGTTACGGTAATTTCAAAAGTGTATTTTTAAACATATTAAATCTTGAATATTACTTGCAAATGTCCAGAAATAAGAGATGTTGCTAAGGATGTGATAAACGTACTATTTCCAAGTAAGGTGAAACCAATTTATGCTTATAGTATGCTACGTACTTGCTTAAACGTTTATATAAACTAAAGCGCGTGGAGACGTATGAATGTTTTATTCGCGGCAAAAAAGAGCTCCCTCTGTCGTTGTTTTTATTCGGTGTGTATTTTTAATTGGCGTCTATCAATGCCTTACACGAGAAACGAGAAAAAACCAATGTAAACATAACCTAGGTTTATATAAACATCTAAGCAGGTGCGTAGCATACTATAAGATTAGATTGATTTCAACTTAAGTAAATAGTTTGTTTACCGCATCCTTAGCAATTTACTCTATTTCTGGAGGTGTGCTAGTAACATTCGAGATTTATTTTGTTCTAAGATATACTATTGAAATCGCCGTAGAAATACTTATGTCAAATATTAAATTCGTTTAAAACAAAAAATCGTTTTTCAGTGCTGCCACATGTTGCTGATAAAACTCACTACGTTGAAGTACACAGGGTGTCTCGTTTCGAGTGTGCCAAACGAAACCAGGAAGTAGATAATATTATACTGAACAGAAAAGTTCAAATAAACTTATGTACGATTCCTTACCATTGTCGTGATAAATAATATGAAAGACTTTTTGATCGTGAAAAAATTTTCTGTATAAATTTATTAGATTGCCATGAATTTAAAGAAAAATATTTGAGAAGGTTAATGTTTGTTTGACAGTTAATACAAACTTATCTTTTTCTCCACTTTGTAAATTATATCTCCCTTAAGGGTAGGGTACCCATTAAATTAGCCGCTCAAGAAATCGAATATAATTCCTAAAATAATCAATAATGAATCTCGGCAAGCTGTAGATGGTGAGAGAATAGTGCAGATATTCTCAAACTTCTTTTCTTCAGTCTACGTAGATGACACTGCGGTATCTCAACAGTTGAGGGATGATTCCAGCGTAACAGGCGTGAATGACACAGCGCTATCTCTAACACTGTCCGAAGTCTTCGAAAACATTCTAAACCTAAAGGAAAGTGACAAGTGCGGACCTGATAACATCCCCAGTTCTTTTTTAAGAGGATGTGTTTATTCTATTGCGCGTCCTATATTTTTGATTTTTCAAAAATCTTTATCATGCGGTGTTTTTCCATCGATTTGGAAACAATCTTTTATAACGCCAATTCATAAATCGGGACCACTTGATAATGTAGAGAATTTTCGTGGAGTGTGCAATCAATCTATTATTCCTAAATTGTTAGACGAAATGGTAGCTAATCAACTTGCGTGGATGTCTCGTAATGTTATTTCTGCAAGTCAACATGGATTTGTTTCTAAAAGGTGCACTTGTACCAATCTATTGGAGTATCAGCAATCGTTGTCAAACGCTTTAGACAAAAGAATGCAAGTTGACAGTATTTACACTGATTTCTCTAAAGCGTTTGACAAAGTTCAGCATTCCACACTGATGTTTAAATTGGAACATCTTGGTTTCAGAAATACTACACTTAGTTGGATAAAGTCATTTTTAGAGAATCGCACTCAGCAGGTGCGATTGGGTCATTTCGTGTCTGATAGTACTGATGTTACCTCGGATGTTCCACAGGGATCTCATTGTGGTCCTATTCTGTTCATTATTTTTATAATGACATTCATAATATTGTAAAACACAGCAACTTACTTATGTACGCGGACGACCTTAAAATTTATAAAACAATTGAGACTTACGATGATTGCATTGAGCTGCAGGATGATTTAAATCGTATTTGTGTCTGGTGTGATATCAATAAATTGCAGCTAAATGTCAAGAAATGTTTTTCGATTAGATTCTCTAGATCAAAAACAGTTATAAATTATACGTATAATATAAATCTTAATAATCTTGTCATTATGGATGAAGTCAAGGACCTTGGTGTTACGTTCGACAGTCGTTTAACATTTGATTCGCATGTTACCAATATTATCCAGAAGGCGATTCGGTGTTGGGGTTTCATTTGGCACATCGCAAAAAACTTAGATATAGATTGTTTAAAAATATTGTATTATGCATTCGTTAGATGTCATTTGGAATATGCTTCAGTGGTGTGGTCGCCGTACACTAAGTCTAACTGTGAAAGAATTGAGCGAATTCAGAATAAATTTTTGCGTTGCGTTGAATTTAAATTGGGCATAGTGCATGTAAAAGGAGAATACGATATTGTAATGTCCTGTATGTCAATCCAGTTGTTGGAGTCTGGTCGGGTAAATTTGGATGTCTTTTTAATTCATAAGTTAATTAATGGTGGAATCGAATGTGAAGCATTATTGGGGTGCTTAAACTTCTATTTAACCCTCATCCCCACGACAAGGTACCCGGGTACCTTTACGACTTTCAAGTGAATTTTTTACTGTTACAGAATTTAAATTTTCAGCTAGTTCTCCGTGACATCTTAAAACTCTTTAATAATATTCCATTTTTGTTTGACACAATAAAAAATATTGATTAACACTTTATTTATTTGTTGTCAAACATATTTATCCTCAATCCCCACGACGTAGGTACCTGGGTACCTTTATGTGTTTTACATTATCTACTATTATAATTTATATATTTATAAGCTTAAAAGATTTTAGGATAAACATAAAACGAACCAAAAGTAAGAAAAAATATATTTATTGTTATTAAATTTATACACAAGATAAACATTTTGTATAATTTTCCGAGTGTTCGTCACAAACAGGTTGATTACATTCAATGCATCCTTTTCTTGTTTTTCTTTGCTTTTTAGATGCAGATCTGCAAATATGACAGCTGCCTACTACTTTTACGCGTCCAGTTGCATCCCTGGGTGTATTTTGGTTATTTTGAGATGGGTTATTTACGAGTACCCTCCCTAACATGCATTGAATCCCTGACTTTGTTCCAAAATGTAGATATGTTTTGGGACATCGTGATCTTGTTTCTATATTCGGTAATGCAAGCTGTTTACCCAAACCTTGTAGAAATTTCTTGCGTAGGTTGTTTACTTTTGCCTCTGATGGATTATTTTCCACATAAATAATATAAGCTGCTAATGCTGCTATATCAATTATATTATAAAATATTGATACAGGCCATCGATTTGTCTTACGCTTTGTCGTATAGTGTGATACCATTTTGTCCATATTATCAACGCCTCCTTTTCCGGTATTATAATAATGTATTATTTCAGGTTTTCGTTTAGATCCGCTCACAGTATTTGTGTAATGCATTGTAGATAATAATAGCACGGCTTTTCTTACTTTGGGCACGTACGATACCATCGTCACTTTGTCTTTGCCAAATCCAAATATCGACGAAAATTCTTCTCGACTTTTATTGGCTAGCATCTGAGGGGGTATACATGCTTTGTTCTTTTTCAGAGTACCAACAACCGATAATTTCCATGACATCAACAAACGCGCTAATGGCAATGTTGTAAAAAAATTATCCATTACAATATTCCTACCAGAGTTCTTAAATCGGTGGCATAAATCTTTCACTACCCGCTCGCCTTGATTTTTTTCGCGACCATCCAGTATATATCTGGCCTGTGATGGGATAAGAATTATGTGAGTCGCATACCCACCAAATTTTTATGCCGTATTTTGCTGGTTTTGAGGGCATATATTGTGTAAATCGTGTCCTTCCTCGGAAAGGGAATAATTGTTCGTCTACTGTAAGACACTCGGATGGTACATAATTATTTCTCAAATTGTTATTCAATAACAACCACAATTCAGAAATCGCAGCAGCTTTGTCAGTTTTTAATCTTTCTGCTCTGGTGTTAGCATTGTCAAATCGTAAAAACCGTTGAATAGCCCAAAATCTATTTATTGACATAGTCGCACGGTAAATAGGGTACGCTTCACTTTTCCAAAGTTCTTTGATATCCTCTGTATTGGAATGGTGTACTCCTGCCGTTATTAATATTGCCGAATAGCCATCAAACTCATCTGTAGTAATGTCCTTCCATATTTTAGGCTGTTCCGTAGGATTTGCATTATTCTGTTCCAAATACACAGATTTGGCTTTCCGATTCGTTTCTCTAACAATTATGTCACACATTATTGGGGTGAAAATACACTTGAACGTATCTCTTATTGTAAGGGTTAGCGTATCTTTAGAGGGACCAGATTTTTGGCGTAGAATATTGTGCTTGTATGTTTGCAATCCATCTTGTGGAGCGGAAGCTATCCAAACTGTACCATCTTTACCATGTAGATCTTGCACAATATTATCAATGGGTTCATCACCACATTCGACATCACTATCATCTTCTTTTTCAATTTCTATTTCAACTTCGGTGTCAGCATAGACATCCTCTACATCAGATTCTTCAATAGGAAAAGTTGATCGGGGTAACAATTCTTCATCGGCTGATGCAGTACCTTCATATTTCTCGTCGTGTTCATCACCATCGATATCGGCAAGTCATTGAAGATAAGTAACTTGTTGCTCATAACTCATTCTATAAAACAATACATTTCATTAGAAAAATTTATTTCTTTTTAAAATTATTATAATGACTTACCTTCGATACTCGGCTTCCGAAACTTCAGTGAATGAGTCTGCCATCTCAATCAAAATTATTACAAAGTAATCAAAAATAGTTTGTTTCAACGTGAGATAATTATACTTTAATGCACCTCCTTCAAAGGTTTAAAAAAATATAACTTTATATAACCTTAACTATAATTGAGAGGGGGAAGATACATTTTGTAGAATATTCTCATCTATTTATTTAGACAATAAGAGTATTATTTATGTTAGAAAAATAATGCTGTTTTCTTTGAAACACACTAATAAGCTTAACGACTTTCCAAATGATTAACACTAATCCAAATTAAAAATAGTATCCAGTAATTGGATTATAAGTACTTTGCACCGTTCAGGTAATTACATCAAGGGGGCTCTTAGTCCTGTTTAAGGTAAATGTATTTCATTAAACTAATCTGTTATAAGATGAACAATGCATAATCCGGTTAAATATCTTTATTATCTCGAATTAAGCCCTTTTTAAATGAGCAGCTAAAAGTAGGTACCCAGGTACCTACGTTGCGGGGATACGCATGCATTTTCCATCGTGGGGAAGAAGGTTAAGTAACTCTAGTCGTAGGTTGCGCGTTGAACCATTGTTTAGGATTCAGACATGTTTGACAAATTATTCATTTTACAATATACCTATTACTAGAGCAATGCTGCATGTAAATACACTTAGTAGGTTCACGTGGTTTAACATCTTTGATACCAACTTCACTAGATTTAAACGTGATTTGTTAAAGTATTTCAAATAGTTTGCTCATATATTCGTCCATGTGCCTTATTCTGTGCTACATCTCTATTTTATGTATTTTATGTATGTATTAGTTATTAGTCAATAGTTATAAGTTAATTTTATTTTTTCGTTGTATTTTGTATGTTAAAGGGGGTTACCGGTTGAATAAAGATTATTATTATTATTATTATCTTTGTAAATATAAACTTTTTTGAAAAGATTATTTTCATAACGTATTATATATATATATCTTCGATTATTTCTGTCTTTAAGTTTTGGTTTCATTTTTATTATTAAGAAATTTAGCTGCATTTCACTTTTAACAGATAAACTGCAGAACCAATTAAGTAGGAACAGTTAAATTTGACTTGTAGCCAACCAATACATACATTTAGGCAATGAAATAATTTGAAGGCAAAATCATAGTTAATAAAGAAACTATGAACGAATTAGGAGACAAATGAATAACAAAATGATGTTTTTGTGTCTATTTCCATTAGTATTGGTCAAAACATGATAAAATTTCCTTACTGTCTAGACAGGAACATAATTGATATATGTGCAAAATTTTAAAATAATCCTGTGGAAACTTTAGAAAGTTTAGAAATTTTATGTAGATATTTCTCACAGCGAGTTTATTGCTAGTCCGGTCATTCGACCACTTGAGCGTGATGGTAGGGTGCGCGGGATTTAGGGGATACGTTATGCTAGTAAAGTTTTTTTAGCGCGGCGTTCAAATCGTTCTTCCGTGCTCGATTTCATATGTCACATATATATTCGCCCGCATGCCCAATAACATCGCATGTTACTGACATTTGGCGTCACTCGTCTCGCAACGTCGGCACTTACTTAACTAAGTGTATCGAGTTACAACTGCATTAAAAATATCAACAAGGGGCCGGAGGGCAGGGTGCCTGCGACAACTCCGATTTATAACATGTTCAATAAAATTTATAAATGAATTATGTCATGTACATTTTTAGATAAATAGAAGTTGTTAATTCCCTCATTATTGAAGAGTACAAAACTAACTTGAAAAGTATACAAGCTAATAAGAACAGTCACATAATCGGGGAATTCCAGATATTTATTAGTAAATAATTCAAGACCGATACAGTGATAGCTCGCGGGATGACTCATGGTACGGCCGAGGTAGCAATACAGATAGGTAGGGTCGGTTGCAAAGACGATCTATATTACCATCTTTGCTACCTTAGCAATACCAGTCACCCCGCGAGCCGTCACTGGTCCGATAATTTATTGAGTATCAATTGGTAATTGTTTTTTTGTTTTGTTTAACGTTCGGCTGTTTATCATCTATTCCACTAATTTTTTTTATAGAAAAAAATTGGGTCAGTTTTTTTTTTAAAGTATTTACCTACTGGTATGCCACTATATTGCCAACTAAATACCGATACCAATAGTGTCGTAACTATAATGCCTCTGGACCCCGGGTCTAGAGGGGCCCTGGCCTGATTTCGGGATTTTATATCCCAGCCGGACTGTAGTTCATATTGAATTTCAATGCAGACGAGGGTATGTTATGATTATTATTTGGCTTGTAACCCAGGTACGATATTGTATTGCAAAGTCTCGTCCACAATAACTCGTAACTATGCCCTTTTCCAGTTGGAAATTTGAGTCGTAAAAAAGAGTGAATACCGTGTCTTTGTAATTGTCTAAAGAAAATTAATTTGACTTTGCAGCAACATGAAGACAAAGCGCGATGACCAAAATTGTAGTTCGTACAGAAATTGCTTTAGGAATTTTACATTCACATTTTAACAAATGAATCTTAAGCAATATCTACAAAGAATATCATTTGAACTTTGCAGTAACTAAAATGGCTGGTTGACCAAAAATACACTTTTTCCAAATTGCTATAGAAATTCTGCATTGATTTCAATAGATGATTGGAACTTTGACATAGTGATATAATAGAACCGATAACAGAACTTTCGGTTAGAGTATGCTCTTCTTTCATCACTATTGTATTTAAACTTCCAGCTAGATTCGCCATATTCACCATAGTATCAGAGAAAGTTTACGTAGAGTTGACAAGCCTTTACATACATTAATTTTATAAGGTAGAAAGTAAAAAGAAATAATGCATCAGCTTTAAAAACTCTTCAAACAATACAACTTATAATATATGGCAATATTTTTGAGACTAAAACGAAATAATGTAATTTATAAATCGTGTCGCAGTAACTTAACTTTTTGGTATCCAACACCACGGAGTGCACATCACTCTTTCTCACCTCACCTCTTGATGGTTAGAAAATATCATGAGGTACAGTACGCCCTGGATATTTTCTGTCCAAGTAAGAATGAGTTCCGTAGAATTCTTAAATCATGCCTAGTTTAGGATCGCAAGAATTGTAATTGTAATGTTAATATTCATTTATTACTTGTACTTGTACTTTTGTCTGTAACCTCGTTTATAAACGATCATTTACTGTTTTATTTTGTAGATTTCCTTGTAATTAGGCTTAGGCCTGTAAGGAAATGAAATAAATAAATAAATAAATAAATAAAATAAAGGGCCGAAGGACTCGGTCGATGGCCCTTTCTAACAAATATATGTTTGAATAAAGTTCATGTATGTATATAATTTAAAAATGTGAATGTGGCCATCATGTTACTTTCTCTATTTGAGAGTATAAAAGAGCTTTTTCGGATGTTTTTTTTTCGTCGATTTTTTTTATTATCTCAAAAAGTCAAAATTTTTCCATTCAAATTTTTTTCTTGAAAATCAAAGACTACGAAATTCATGTATCAACAAAGGATTGTTATCTTAAATGGATGAATAATAATTTTTGTAAAAGAGGGGAACAATTCATTTATTGAAACACTTTTACAAATGACCTCAACAAGCAATTGACCAGAGGATTTTGAGCCTCTTGTTTGTAATATTTTTTATATATAAAAAAACATCTTCCGGTTTATACAATTCTATCAAACCTTTTCAGTTACTTCTTATTCAGCTTAAAGTTCTATTTGAAAGGTCTATTAGATTTTGAGATGCAGTGCCCATAAAGTGACTTAGAGATAGGTCGATACAGACCATTTTCCAAAAAGTAATTGTTTTGGGGAACTCGAAATGAACAGTTTCATGAACATCAAAAAAATCTGGAAAACAATACCGTACAGAGAAAGTTAAAATATTTTTAAAATAGTAGAAGACCAATATGGAAAAGGAATTTTATTTGAAAACTAATGTTACTATAAGACGTAAAGTAATATAACCTTTTATCTATTATTTATTTATTTAAGCGTTCTATGCATTGAGTGAAGGTCTAGCCAATGATTATAAAACTTTAGTCACCTAGCAACACCATCTAATATTAATTATATATTTTAATTTTTAAATGCGGACTTTATTTTCACCTAAATTTTATGTTTTTTAATGTTGTATTTTTCATGTCATGCAAATGATTTAATCTTTACATTATCATTTAATTAATCTCTAACACTTATTCTACATATTTTAAAAATAAGTATGTTTTTGTACAGGGTGTTCCAATATACTTAACAGAACAAAGTTATGTTTTTTAAATGGAACACCCTATATTTTATACTTTATTTTCAACCCTCTTGAGAAGCTGATAAAAATAGTATAAGATACTATGGGTCTATTATGGACGGTTGGTTAGTTATGGGCAAATTTGTGGCAAAAGCAAGGACACATTGAAAAAATTGCAGAAGCGCTCCTAGAAAAGCTAGCGTCATTTTTTATACACTAAAGAAGTTTCCACATCATGAAGAATAATACAAATCGGCGTTGGTTCTTTTTTGTTCATACTGCTATACAGGGTGTCAACATACGCAAAATAATGGATAACTATTTTTTTTCAAATGGAACACCCTATATATCTTGCCACCAATGCATGGAATTTTTAATAAGCTTTCCAATGATGTACAATTTGTATAATGAAATATTAGGGATTCTTGATATTTATCCATAAAAACATTTTTCTTTTGTCACCTCCTGCTCATTTTTGGATTTTTAGCCAAAACTATGCATTTTCTGAAAAAATAATAAGAGCCCAAAGTTGTAGAGCGGAAAATTTTCGATCGATATAGGTCTTTCAACTTTTAAGATAATGCTTGCATTACCCGCCAGAGTGCGCAAAATCGTGAACATATATGCATTTTAGCGTTTTTCTCAATTTTTTTGTTAATTAATTGCACTATGCTTTATTTTCCACGTCCTCTAGCGGAGAAACGGGTAATTATAGAATTATTCAAATGACCTACATCGATTGAAAATATTCCGCTCTACAACTCTTAAAAGAAGCAATTTTTGCCCAAAATGCATAGTTTTCGCTAAAAATGCAGAAAACCATCGAAAAACGCAAAAATTGATACATACATTTTCCATTTGCATTTTTAGGGAAAACTATGAATTTTTGGCAAAAATTGCTTCTATTAAGAGTTGTAGAGCGGAACATTTTCAATCGATATGGGCCATTTTAATTTCCCTATAATTTCCCGTTTTTCCGCTAGAGGGTGTGGAAAATGAAGTATAGTGCAATTTATTAATAAAAAATTTGAAAAGAAAAAGCTAAAATGCATATACAGTCACGATTTTGCGCGCTCTGGCGGGCAATGCACGCATTATCTTAAAAGTTGAAAGACCTATGTCGATCGGAAATTTTTCGCTCTACAACTTTCGTCTCTTATAATTTTTCCTGAAAATGCAAAGTTTTGGCTGAAAATCCAAAAATCAGCAGAAGGTGGCAAAAGAAATATGTTTTTATTGATAAATCTCAAGAATCCTTAATATTTTGTTATACAAACTGTATATCATTGGAAAGCTTATTAAAAATGCCATAGATTCGTGGCAACTTATATAGGGTGTTCCATTTGAAAAAAAAATAGTTATCCATTATTTTGCGTATGTTGACACCCTGTATAGAACCATGAATAATAGAGAACCAAAGCCGATGTGTATTATTCTTTATGATGTGGCAAATTTTCTAGTGTATAAATAATTATGCTACCTTTGCTAGCAACGCTTCTGCAATGTTTTCAATGTGTACATGTTTTTGCCACAAATTTGCCCATAACTAACCAACCGTCCATAATAGACCCATACTATCTCATACTATTTTTATCAGCTTCTCAAGAGGGTTGAAAATAAAGTATAAAATATAGGGTGTTCTGTTTAAAAAAACATAACTTTGTTCCGTTATGTATATTGGTACACCCTGTACAAAAACATACATATTTTTAAAATATGTAGAATAAGTGTGGGTACCAGTTCAAGAAAACTGGAAGTCGATATCTCAAATAGCAAATAGGTTATGGGTCTTTTACAGATCCCTGGGTCACCCGGTATATACAAGGTGTCTAAAAAAGACACCACCAAAATGATATGGTGTATTCCTGAGACAAAAAAAGAGCAAATTAACAAAATTTATCTATATGAAAAATTACATACTTTCCAAGATAGAGCAAGTTAAAGTTTAAGATTTTTAAAATATTTTAATCTATATCTCGAAAATGGCAGATGAGAATGATTTGTTTATTTTTTTCTGACAACTGCATTAGGTGTACTCCATTGTTTAAAAATTTCAAGAAATTTCTTCAAGTACAAAGGTGCTCCAGAGGACATGCTGTTTACATTATTACATAGAACTTTTTTGTTCTTCATATTTTTTACGATTTAATATTTTTTTCAATGCAACTCATCACTTTTAAAGAATTTATAACTCTTAAAGTTTTTTTGTTTACGCCTTATTTTTAACAAAAAAAAATAAAAAAGAACTTGAATGATTCAAAAATGTTGATGTGGCCATCATTAAAGGAACCTTTTTATTCAGGCTACCTTTCTTCTTTATTTAATTTATTTAACGTTTCTACAGCAGGTAAGGGTTTGCAATTTCAATTAATGTGTTAAAAATATTATTAAAAAAACAACATCTCAATTTAATAACTCAAAAGATCTTCGAATTGTCAAAGAAACCCAAAGTTTAAAGTTTCATTTAAAGATCTGTAGTGGTTTTTCAGAATCGGCGTATTTCATACTCGAAAGTGAAAAAAATACATAAGAGGCTCTAATATATTGGTTTGCCTCGAGGCCCACTATTTGAAGTTACGCCACATCTAAACATTTTGGGAACCTCTGTTTTAGACGTATGCGCTAAAGTCCATATTTCTGTTACGGTTTTTACATATTGAAAATACATGATGAAAATTCTAAATTTTAAACAGAATAAAGTACTGTATGTACCAGCAAAAAAATAGGGTTAGATATTTAACTGAGGGCAGTTATGCCGAGTACAAAAGTAAGATGAACATAATATTTGTATTATTTTAATACAACAACTATAGTTTCAAACTACATTATAAAATTTATTGGAAGCTTTTGGAGATTTGTTGTATGGCGATAATGAAAATGTCAAGTTATAACCTCCAAGAAATTTCTTGGGAATTACTAACCTACGATTATGTCTCCCTTCAACTGTATTTGACGACGCTCTCTAGACCGTGAAATGGTTGGGTTGGGCGGGATTTGGTGTAAACGCAACAGCAGAAGTGTTTTTTTCATAACTTCTCTCCCGCCTTCGATGCGAAATTAATAGCCACAATATTGCTAATACGCAGCTCACACTCGTGCTGTAGCAGGGTACAGACGTATAATATCCTCTCTCTTTTGTGATCGCAGATGCAATCTTGAATGTATCAGATATATGGAAATAGCACTGAGTTAATTCACCCTCTTTGGAAGCTGGGTTACCTACAGTTATACCAATTTGATTTAATCCTCCACTCGCGGGCGTTTACTGTACTTTTGATAGATACCCTACCGTTAAGTTATTCTTAATTCACACTAAACCGTTGATGAAAGGTTCTTATTCTAATATTGTCAGGGTTTCCAAGAGACCAAGCATGCATGTTATGTGCCGTGTTGATCTCGTTTATGGTAAATCTGGCTTCTTTGACCATAATACAAAAGAAGAAAATGTATCATCTTGCGCTATTTAGAATCCAATTACCGATAACTGTATGGATGCATTACCTTACGTCTAAGTGTACGCCAAACAAGAGACCTTGAAATATTTTGTTGAGCAGCAATACTTCTGACATGTTGGGGTTATATATTACGGCATCAAAAATATTCTCTTCATACCCGACATCATAACGTCGAACATGTTCATTAGGTGGTATTGGATCAGTACTACCTGTAGCACGTTCTGTCAAATACCGCTCTAGAATGTGTCTGCTCATTTGGAAATCATCTTGATACTTACGACAGGAATCTCTACAATTTCCGTCACATATATCATAAACATACACTACATCAACATATTCAGAATTACTTGAACGAGACATAATTAACAAACTGGCGAAGCAAATAAGAAATAAATTTGAGACAACCTCGCAAACAAATAAGTTTATATAAACAACTGTCAAATAAACATTAACCTGCTCAAATATTGTTGTCTAAAGTCACGGCATTCTAATAAATGTATCCCCCATTAGAACTAATGGGGTAACAATATTTAATGTTTACATTATTATTGTTATATTTGCCGCCGCTGGCAATGTCCATATCTTGTCGGTGTTAAAGCCACACGGATTTGGTTCAGTACAGCATCAGTTCTGATGGGGAACAATATTTAATGTTTAATGTTTAATGTACTATTGTACAATACATGAATTTTTAACTTAAAATCTACGTTTCAGGTTGGTCATTTGAGGAATTAATAAGTTGAAATAGATATAAACACGCAACACAGCTAAATTAGCATTAATGTATTAACTATATTAAAATATATGTAATTTAAGAATTACAATTACAAGTTTTTGTGCTAGAAAAGGCGGCAAGGGATCACACAAACGCAGATATTGAGAATATAAATTTCAATCATTATAAAATCACTGAATAAAACACTTACTATGTTTTTTACCACAATTTATTTGATGTATGTACAAATATTTCATATACATACATATCACGACTTAAGTTTCGACGTTTTACTGTCATTATCAAGTGAAACAATTAATGGAAGACGTTACATTTATATCGGTACGAAAATAGGGCTTTTCAAAATTCTTTAATCTCTTAATTATGTTTGTGCACCTGTTCACTGTAAACCATTTTGTTACCCTCACCCTATTTTCGTACCGATATAAATGTAACGTCTTCCATTAATTGTTTCACTTGTTAATGACAGTAAAACGTCGAAACTTAAGTCGTGATATGTATGTATATGAAATATTTGTACATACATCAAATAAATTGTGGTAAAAAACATAGTAAGTGTTTTATTCAGTGATTTTATAATGAATTACCACGTAGTAACGGTCACAACCATCACCATGATTCAATCATTATTGTCCAAAAATGTTGGCGCACATGTTCCATTAATATAATTTAATTGTAGTTATTTAGGATACAAGTATCAAAAAGTTACTCTTTATTACGGCTTTCTTAAAAGCCTTAATAACTCCCATAACGTAACAATTAAAGGTAACATATACCGGGTGACCCAGGGATCTGTAAAAGTCCCATAACTTGTTTGCTAATTGAGATATCGACTTCTAGTTTTCTTGAACTGGTACCCACACTTATTCTACATATTTTAAAAATATGTATGTTTTTGTACAGGGTGTCCCAATATACATAACAGAACAAAGTTATGTTTTTTTAAATGGAACACCCTATATTTTATACTTTATTTTTAACCCTCTTGAGAAGCTGATAAAACTAGTATAAGATAGTATGGGTCGATTATGGACGATTGGTTAGTTATGGGCAAATTTGTGGCAAAAACAAGGACACATTGAAAAAAATGCAGAAGCGCTCCTAGCAAAGCTAGCGTCATTTTTTATACACTAAAGAATTTTCCACATCATGAAAAATAGTACAAGTCGGCTTTGGTTCTTTTTTGTTCATACTGCTATACAGGGTGTCAACATACGCAAAATATTGGATAACAATTTTTTTTCAAATGGAACACCCCATATATCTTGCCACCAATGCATGGCATTTTTGATAAGCTTTCCAATGATGTACAATTTGTATAATGAAATATTAAGGATTCTTGAGATTTATCCATAAAAACATTTTTCTTTTGACACCTCCTGCTCATTTTTGTATTTTCAGCCAAAACTATCCATTTTCTGAAAAAATCATAGGATACCAAAGTTGTAAAGCGGAAAATTTTCGATCGACATATGATTTTCGACTTTTCCAATAATGCGTGCATTGCCCGCCAGAGTGCGCAAAATCGTGACCGTATATGCATTTTAGCGTTTTTCTTAAATTTTTTGTTAATTAATTGCACTATACTTTATTTTCCACGTCATCTAGCAGAAAAACGGATAATTATAGAATTATTCAAATGACCTACATCGATTGAAAATATTCCGCTCTACAACTCTTAAAAGAAGCAATTTTTGCCCAAAATGCATTGTTTTCGCTTAAAATGCAATAAACCATTGAAAGCGCAAAAATTGTTATATACCGGGTGACCCAGGGATCTGTAAAAGCCCCATAACTTATTTGCTATTTGAGATATCGACTTCTAGTTTTCTTGAACTGGTATCCACTCTTATTCTACATATTTTAAAAATATGTATGTTTTTGTACAGGGTGTCCCAATATACATAACAGAACAAAGTTATGTTTTTTTAAATGGAACACCCTATATTTTATACTTTATTTTCAACCCTCTTGAGAAGCTGATAAAAATAGTATATGATAGTATGGGTGTATTATGGGCGGTTGGTTAGTTATGGGCAAATTTGTGGCAAAAACATGCACACATTAAAAACATTGCAGAAGCGTTCCTAGCAAAGATAGCATCATTATCTACACACTAGAAAATTTCCCACATCATAAAGAATAATACACATCGGCTTTGTTTCTCTTTTAATCATAGTGATATACAGGGTGTCAACATACGCAAAACAATGGATAACTATTTTTTTTCAAATGGAACACCCTATATAAGTTGCCACCAATCTATGGCATTTTAAATAAGCTTTCCAATAATATACAGTTTGTATAACAAAATATTAAGGATTCTTGAGATTTATCAATAAAAACATATTTCTTTTGCCACCTTCCGCAGATTTTTGGATTTTCAGCCAAAACTATACATTTTCATGAAAAATTATAAGAGACCAAAGTTGTAGAGCGAAATATTTCCGATCGATGTGGGTCTTTCAACTTTTAAGATAATGCGTGCATTACCCGCCAGAGCGCGCAAAATCGTGACCGTATATGCATTTTAGCGTTTTTTATTAATAAATTGCATTATACTTTTTTTTCCGCACCCTCCAGCGGAAAAACGGGAAATTATAGGGAAATTAAAATGGCCCATATCGATTGAAAATGTTCCGCTCTACAACTCTTAATAGAAGCAATTTTTGCCAAAAATGCATGGTTTTCCCTAAAATGCAAATTGAAAATGTATGTATCAATTTTTGCGTTTTTCAATGGTTTTTTTATTTTTAGCGAAAACTATGCATTTTGGGCAAAAATTGCTTCTTTTAAGAGTTGTAGGGCGGAATTTGTTCAATCGATGTCGGTCATTTGAATAATTCTATAATTACCCGGTTTTCTGCTAGAGGACGTGGAAAATAAAGTATAGTGCAATTAATTAACAAAAAATTTGAGAAAAACGCTAAAATGCATATACGGTCACGATTTTGCGCACTCTGGCGGGCAATGCACGCATTATTGGAAAAGTCCAAAGACCTATGTCGATCGAAAATTTTCTGCTCTACAACTTTGGTCTCTTATTATTTTTTCAGAAAATGCATAGTTTTGGCTGAAAACCCAAAAATGAGCAGGAGGTGACAAAAGAAAAATGTTTTTATGGATAAATCTCAAGAATCCTTAATATTTCATTATACAAATTGTACATCATTGGAAAGCTTATTAAAAATTCCATGCACTGGTGGCAAGATATATAGGGTGTTCCATTTGAAAAAGAATAGTTATCCAATATTTTGCGTATGTTGACACCCTGTATACCAATATTAACAAAAAAGAACCAAAGCAGATTTGTATTATTCTTCATGATGTGAAAAATTCTTTAGTGTATAAAAAATGACGATAGCTTTGCTAGGAGCGCTTCTGCAATTTTTTCAATGTGTCCTTGTTTTTGCCACAAATTTGCCTATAACTAACCAATCGTCCATAATAGACCCATACTATCTTATACTATTTTTATCAGCTTCTTAAGAGGGTTGAAAATAAAGTATAAAATATAGGGTGTTCCATTTAAAAAAACATAACTTTGTTCTGTTTTGTATATTGGGACACCCTGTACAAAAACATACATATTTTTAAAATATGTAAAATAAGTGTGGGTATCAGTTCAAGAAAATTAGAAGTCGATATCTCAAATAGCAAATAAGTTATGGGGCTTATACAGATCGCTGGGTCACCCGGTATATTTTCAATTTGCATTTTTAGGGAAAACTATGCAATTTTGGCAAAAATTGCTTCTATTAAGAGTTGCAGAGCGGAACATTTTCAATTGATATGGGTCATTTTAATTTCCCTACAATTTCCCGTTTTTCTGCTAGAGGGTGCGGAAAATAAAGTATAGTGCAATTTATTAATAAAAAATTTGAAAAGAAAACGCTAAAATGCATATTCGGTCACGATTTTGCGCGCTCTGGCGGGCAATGCACGTATTATCTTAAAAGTTGAAAGACCTGTATCGATCGGAAATTTTTCGCTCCACAACTTTGGTCTCTTATAATATTTCCTGAAAATGCATAGTCTTGGCTGAAAATCCAAAAATCAGCGGAAGGTGGCAAAAGAAATAGGTTTTTATTGATAAATCTCAAGAATCCTCAATATTTTGTTATACAAACTGTATATCATTGGAAAGCTTATTAAAAATGCCATAGATTGGTGGCAACTTATATAGGGTGTTCCATTTGAAAAAAAATAGTTATCCATTGTTTTGCGTATGTTGACACCCTGTATATCACTATGAATAAAAGAGAACCAAAGCCGATGTGTATTATTCTTTATGATGTGGAAAATTTTCTGGTGTATAAATAATGATGCTATCTTTGCTAGGAACGCTTCTGTAATGTTTTCAATGTGTACATGTTTTTGTCACAAATTTGCCCATAACTAACCAACCGTCCATAATAGACCCATAGTATCTTATACTATTTTTATCAGCTTCTCAAGAAGGTTGAAAATAAAGTATAAAATATAGGGTGTTCCATTTAAAAAAAACATAACTTTGTTCTTTTATGTATATTGGGACACCCTGTACAAAAATATACATATTTTTAAAATATGTAGAATAAGTGTGGGTACCAGTTCAAGAAAACTAGAAGTCCATATCTCAAATAGCAAACAAGTTATGGGGCTTTTACAGATCCCTGGGTCACCCGGTATATCTGCAAATAGGTCAAAGCGTTAATTAACTTGTGTCGGCATTAATATACAGTCCATACTATTCCTTCATTATTAAATCTTCTAATTGTTTCAGATTAACATCTTCGCTTTCCGCGGAATAAGAGGTGTAATCTAAACAAGGAAGAAAGAAGAAGGATGTGCCAGTGTTTTTTTTTTGAGAGAGGATCAGTGTAGCGACCTACATGTTAACGAGTTTAGTTAGTGTTTGTGTAAATAAATGAAAATGATTAAAAACCAAAATGTGCTCCTAAAATAATGCAATGTTTATCTACGCAGCCCTTTTATTATCTGGTAAGTAGAAAAGAAATGTTGCTTTAATTTACGTAAATCTCTCATATTCGACAACGAAAATTGCATCGAATTATAAGCCAACTTAATCGATGTTTATGTACCTTCTTTAAGAACATCTGCTTTTTCTTTTGTAATTTGTAATTATTATACCGAGTGTCTGGGATAAGGGGCGAACATAGGGATTTAACATGTAAAATTAAATATGTGTAATTATTAGCTCCCCTATTCATTTCAGAGAAAAATCATAAAGGAATATTTTTTAGAGAATTAAAAATTGTATATGTATTTGCTGATGAGAGAAAAGGAAAGGGGGGTGTCGTTGCCCGAGAGCACAATTAATCTATAATAATTATTTGTAAAATTGGATTGAGTACAGAACAAAAGTTAAAGTGGATGTAATTTGATGTTTATATAAAATGAATTTTGAAAGGTTGGGCCGAAATTGAATTTAGGGAGAATTGGTGAAAATGAAGGCCGGTAACAGTGGATGCTAGCCAGACTCATCAAGATGCAACGCGAAAAACTTGAGAGACCTATGAATGAATGGTTTAATTCGCGCGACTACCCTATATTTACCATTCCTACGCTCCATAAAACTTTAACAAACTATATGCCCTATTTCTAGGTCAATCATTGCTATGCATTAATAGGAAAACTGACACTTCGCTGAGTTTTTTTCACTTATAGGGGATAAATCAAGTGGGACGGAATAACATGAAAAAGTGTTTTTTTATTCACTTTTGTTTTCCTTAATCAGGAACTTTTTAATACCATTAAAAATATTTATCTCGTTTTAACGTTATATATTAAATAAATAAATAAAATCTGGGTTGTGATTGCAAAAGTTGCAATAAATTGAGAGAGCACATGAATTGTTGACTCAACATAGGAGCGATTACTGTCTAGGCAAGAAGTCATGTGCTCTTCCAATTCATTGCAACTCTTCCAATCACAACTCAGATTTTAACAACGTACAAATCCTTGATTCATGTAAGTCCAATAGAGGCAGATTGTTTCTTGGAATGTATCGCATTCATAAGATCGTGGCAAAACAATAAATTTCAGATGGGACACTGATAGTTTAAGTAACATCTACCCCTACCCAGTGGCGGATCATGGAACATATTAATGGTAAAACCACTTATACAATATACCTCCCGCTCCCTTTTTTGTAGAAAGAAAGAACGATTAATCTTCATAGTCCAAGGTTATTTTGAGTTGTAAAGTAAAAGTTCATAATTTCAAACAGCCGAATTTAACCAAACTGAAAAAAATATTTTTTGAACTTTCGATTTATCATGCGTTTTTATTTTGTCTCAGGTATGCAATCAATCTGTAACGCCATTCTTTGTCCACTTAACCTCACCTCCAAACAATATACATAGAAAACAAGAAATAAGCGTTTTTGCCTCACATCCGCACAGCCAGTAGTTTTCTTCAAGTATAAATCCTAATAAAACATTCTCGTTTGGTATCTACGAATTTTCGAATTCCATGTACTCGAGCTGCAATACTAATAACAATAATAATAATGTTTATTGATTGATAGAACCTTCGCGGTCTACAAACGTCTGTTACTTTTACAATAACAAAATACAAAATATAATAAGTACATAATACAATTTAAAATAAACTGATATTACACTATGTAATCAATGTCAAATTATTTGAATTAAAACCCTGGAGATTACAGTCAAGAAATTGTTGGACCTTGTAAAAAGGACCCTTTATCAAAATATCTTTTGTTTGTGCTTTGAAGTTTTTATCGTTTTTACTTGTTATTCTAATGTTTGCTGGCAGTTTGTTATATAAAGTTGGTGCAAGATAATTGATCGAATTTTTACTTTTTTCAAGTCGAACCAATTTTGGTATCAAATTCTACTTTCCGTCTAGTATCCTACGAATGCAGTTCGCCATGCGAAGCATACAAGTTTGTATGTGTTTTAGCATATACTAAACCAGTGGTGGGGAAACTTTTTTTAAGACGGGCCATTTGTAATAACTAGACAATCGTAGCGGGCCAAAGAATAATGCTTAATCGTTAACTAATTTATGTGTTTTATAAACATATACATATATTATTACATACACTTATTATTTTAATAGTAAAAAAGCAAAAGGTAACAAAATTATAAGCACAAAATATAAAATGAATTTAGTGTAGTTCTTGATGTGAAGTATTATCACTTTATTTTCTGGTATCATTACTAGTTGATGGTGCATGAGAAAAATGAAATTGAGACTGTTTCATCAAAATTTCATGGTGGTCCGGTTCCATTTGCGAAGCAGAAATTCTTAAAACTAATGAAAGGTGCTCATCTGTAATTCTGTTTCTTAAAGAAGTTTTCCTAAGCTTCATTGTTGAAAAGATTTGTTCGCATATATAAGATGAGCCGAACATTGTCATTATCTTCATTGCATGAGTAATTAGATTTGGGAAATTATCTGGACTTAAATTTTTATAAAATTCTAGTAATGGTACTGTATGAAAAGTTTGTTTCAGGAGAGTATTACAGTTCAGTTCTATTAACTCAAGTTGAAATTTTGCATCAACTTCTTCGTAATTAACATTGAATGGGGTCGCAAAAATACTAAACTCTGGTTCCATTTTTCTAAAGTCCTGAAATCTCCTTTCAAATTCTGTAGATAGTTTTCTCAAATTAATTTCGTATTTTTTAATCTTATTGTTTGATATAGTGAATTTTAAAGATTGTATTCTTGGAAAATGAGAAAAATCAGATTAAGAGATCTGATTAGCAAATAATAATAACTGTAATTTGAAACTTTTCAGGTATTGCCAAATATCGTGAAGAAACTGATTTCTTCCTTGCAATTTGAGATTAAGTTTATTCATGTGTACGAGGAGGTCTGTGAAAAAAGCGAAATCAGAAAGCCACGTTTCGTTTTCTAAGACGCCAAATTGATTATAAATGTCTTTATCAAGAAGAAAATTCACAATATCGTCTTTTAAATCCCAAATTCTTTCAAATACTTTTCCAGCACTTAACCAACGAACTTTTGAATAATACAGGATATCGGAATGATCAGCATGTACGGACTCCAAAAACTGTTGAAACTGGCGATGTAATAATTCTCTGGAACGAATCATATTTACTGGTTTTACAACAATATTAAGTATATGGTCAATATCTAAAGCCGATTTACAGAGAGCATCCTGATGTATAAGGCAATGCAAAAAAACAACATCATTTTCCCAACAAATCCTTAATTGATTCCAACCATATTAGGAGCACCATCTGTAGTTACATTACATAGCTTGTCAATAGTTAAACGAAGTTTATCGATGCAATTTTCAAATTCACAAAATATATCGGCACCAGTCGTTGTTCCTTTCATTGACTGCAGCCCTGCAAGTTCTTCTGTAATTTCAAAGTGGGCGTTGATTCCTCTTGCAAATATGAGTAACTGATATCTGTA
The DNA here is from genome assembly GCA_910593695.2 of Ocypus olens. Taxonomy (NCBI): domain Eukaryota; kingdom Metazoa; phylum Arthropoda; class Insecta; order Coleoptera; family Staphylinidae; genus Ocypus; species Ocypus olens. The sequence continues at coordinate 20,638,174 of OU343062.1, read as the reverse complement.
CTTTCATCCATGGGGTATTACACAACAAACAATTACTCGAGTCACAGCGGGTTGTTGCAGATGACTGACTAAGTCGCTAACTAACTGATCTTCGGGCGGCCTCGCTTGTATTTATACCTACCTGCGAGAGTGTCTGGAAGTTTCGAGCGAAGATGAGTAATCTGTTTAGGTCGGATGGATTTGTCCAGAATACTATTGTGTTTTCAATATCGCCGCAGGTAGTTTTTATGCTGGTCGTCACATTACGAAGTAAGAACGCGTTCAAACAATCTCACGACGGCACTCTTAAACGGGCCGGATTAAACCTTTCCGCGGGCCGGACCTGGCCCGCGGGCCGTAGTTTCCCCATCACTGTACTAAACATTCATTCATCAATATCCCTGGTATCGTAAAACATCCTAATTCAGTAAAATACTTTTTACAGACAGCTTGATAAGATATGCTTGCTGTAATTCTTATCAATCGGCGTTGTGTATATATATATATATATATATATATATATATATATATATATACCGGGTGTGGCACTTAAGACGCCTCGGACCATAGCTCCTTTACGATAAAAGCTATCGAAAAAATCTAAGAACAAAGTGGTGCATAGTTACCGTCGCTATGTTTTAAAAATATTTCTAATCATCAGTGGCGTGCCGTACTCCAGTGGCGTACCAAACTTATGTTTTTTTAAATGGAATGCCCTATTTTTTATTGCATATTTGGAAAGTGCTCGACGAGTACTTATTTTTTTATCTAACATGTTATACCCTTCACTTTAGCGGTTTCGCTGTTATAACCCCTTCTTTCAAAATTGCGCCCCATTTTTGAGATTTTTTTGTAGAGAAACTAATTGACGCCGGCGCCTAAATTTTGAATTGAGGTACAGGTTAAGACCTCGTATACCTTCACATAATTTTTTTTCGGGTAATTTATGGAAAAAAAATAATTTTTGATTGATCTTCGTATGTTGTCATTTTTTCCGAAAATTTCAAATGGCACCCCCCTAAAAAAATTACGGCGTTGTACAGCCAAAACTCTAAATTTTTCATTAGTGTAAAAAAAATTACACATTGCATAACAAAATTTCGGAGAAAAAAGGAATTTCATCGCAAATGTCGGGAAACGTTTTCCGTTCCCAAGTGTGCCATGAGAAAACAAAAGATTGGTAATTGTCAAAGTACCAAAACAAATACACAAATACGGCCAACATAATAGTATGTACCTATTTATTCAACATGATATGAAAAATGCAGATTAAGAAAATTTAACAACTTAAACTAAATGTTCGAAATGACGACCTTCCTGCTGGAGGCATAACCGCAACTTCTGGTGATATACCGCAGTTCATTATTTTCGGTAATAACTGCCTTCTTTCTAACTCTCCTTGGCCGTTTCACACTTCCCGTAGTAGTAAATCTCTCCAACACTTTTTGAAACGCACGTTCATTTGGATGTGCCCTGTGCGGATATCTCGCAGCGTACACTCGTGATGCCAAGAAACAATTCTTGTTACATTCTCCAAGAATAAATATCATGTCAACCATTTCCTCTTGAGTTCGGAACATTTTTAGAACGTTTATCAAAAATGACTTATGGCTGCTACTGACGTCTAATAATTTACTTTGACAATTACCAATCTTTTGTTTTCTCATGGCACACTTGGGAACGGAAAACGTTTCCCGACATTTGCGACGAAATTCCTTTTTTCTCCGAAATTTTGTTATGCAAAGTGTATTTTTTTTTACACCAATGAAAAATTTAGAGTTTTGGCTGTACAACGCCGTAATTTTTTTAGGGGGGAGCCATTTGAAATTTTCGGAAAAAATGACAACATGCGAAGATCAATCAAAAATTATTTTTTTGCCATAAATTACCCGAAAAAAAATTATGTGAAGGTATACGAGGTCTTAACCTGTACCTCAATTCAAAATTTAGGCGCCGGCGTCAATTAGTTTCTCTATAAAAAATCTCAAAAATGGGGCGCAATTTTGAAAGAAGGGGTTATAACAGCGAAACCGCTAAAGTGAAGGGTATAACATGTTAGATAAAAAAATAAGTACTCGTCGAGCACTTTCCAAATATGCAATAAAAAATAGGGCATTCCATTTAAAAAACATAAGTTTGGTACGCCACTGGAGTACGGCACGCCACTGATGATTAGAAATATTTTTAAAACATAGCGACGGTAACTATGCACCACTTTGTTCTTAGATTTTTTTCGATAGCTTTTATCGTAAAGGAGCTATGGTCCGAGGCGTCTTAAGTGCCACACCCGGTATATATATATATATATTTCAAGTGCGGTGTATGTCCCCACTAAGACAGTGTATTTGCATACTAAAGTTAATTGTTTGCAATACAGTTATTTTAAATTTTTGTTATAAGTTTCGTAATAATTTTAAATTCTAATTTATTTGACGGATTCACCTTTTTTACAGATTTATTACAGATATATTATGTAAATAATATAAATTGCTAACATTTGTTTGCGATCGTTTATCTCTACCCACAGGACTAACTTGAAAATTAAACTAAATTGAATTTGAAAACTTTAAACTATAAAACTGAATCCTAAAATATGTAAAAATTAAGTAAATAGCCATCTGCAGACTCAGTGCAGCTTCGCATTTAAATTTAATGTTAAAGTATAAAATACGCAATAAAAGACTTAATTTTAATTCTTACTAAGACTATATAGTCTTAGTAAGATTTAATTTTGCTTGAAACGTCTTTGCTCGAGTGTTTGTAAATTGAACATACCCAATATTATTGGATACGAATGTTCCAATGTAAACTTAAATGACATAAACTTGATAAATTTTCTCTGAACACGCTCAATAGATATTATATTACGAGATGTATAAGGGCACCAAATAACGGAGCAGTACTCCAGATATATAATATAATTTGATTATTGTGTTTACATTTAGGAAATCATGAGAATTTATTTTTATAAAACCGAGCATTTGGGATGCTTTGGAGGTAATTCTAGAGATGTGTTCAGTGAAACTCCAAGTACTGGTGAATATTACACCTAAGTCCTTTATCAAATTCAGGCTACATTTCGTTTTATTGAATTTATTTAATTCTTTCTGCAACAAGTAAGGTTGTTTCCAATTTATTTATTATTTAAATCGTGTGTTCGGTTTTCCTTCTGTAAACAAGATCATTTATTTCTTCACATCTGTACTTTCACTAATCACCTACAATCCAGGTATAAAACTCGTTTAAACCTTCCATAATCTCGTCAGTTGTTTACGACTTTTTCACGTTCACGATCACCTCCACGTAAGTGTATTTTATTCTTTAAGATTCAATTTAAATGTGAAGCTGCACTAATGGGATATAAATCTCGAAACGCGTCTGCATATGGCTATTTACTTAATTTTTACATATTTTACCGTTCAGTTTTATAGTTTAAAGTTTTCAAATTCAATTAAGTTTAATTTTCAAGTTAGTCCTGTGGGTAGAAATAAACGATCTTAAACCAATGTTATTTCGCTTGTAGTACTAGTAATAACATGCAAATTTGTTTTGCATCATTCAATATCCGGCGTGGCACTAACCAGGGAAGTAGTTGTTTCAAGTTATTTGTTTATAGTCTTTAAGTAAGACTTAATTTTGCTTGCAGAGTTACGATCAGGTTGAATTTCATATATTCAGGCTACATTTCGTTTTATTGAATTCATCAGATATAACTTGAATCTCTGAAGAACAAACGCTACCAATCTTGAAGCCGGTTAAATAGCAACCTAACCATTTAATTACGCTACCACCCAGCCCAATGGAATCTAATTTGCTCAGTAAAATATCGTGATCAACTCGGTGAAGGGCCTTTGAGAAATCAGTATACACAGCGTCTACTTGATATCCACTTTCCAAGGCCTCAGACAAATAAGAATGATACGAGAACAGATTGGTAATAGTAGACCAACTTCTTAAAAACCCATGCTGCTCATCGATGATGATATTCATACAATCCAACATTAACTGCTCTGAGACCAATAGATCCAATAATTTTGGCAATAAGAACGCAACTTTCGATAACTTGCAACATACATTATCGATTTGTCATTCCCTGGATAGGGTCTGATCAATGTTCACTCCTAATAGTTTTACACCATCTTTATTTAAAATGCTCTTACATTTGTTTAATACCAAAGATGATTTGTTCAATCTTAGTTTTATTTAAATGTATTTGCCATAAACCATTCCTTGACCCTTGATTGCATGTCACTTATGCTAGCTAACAATACCTGGATGTTGTCACTTACAGACACGGATGTGTCATAAATAAGATAAAATTTGACATCTTATCACAGAAAGGCAAGTCGTTGATTATAAACAAAAGTGGGTCCCGGACTGACCCTTGGGGAATCATATATTTAATGGAAACGATTTCTAATAATTTCCCTTTATATGATGTCTTCTCAGTCTGTGAGATAGGATTTGAGCAACAAAACACTTTCATGATGTATACCATAATGGTTCAGTTTTGCTAATAGAATGTCGTGCGACACATAGTTAAAAGCCTTAGTTGGATCACATAGTAAACTGCCAACCATATCATGATTTTTTACTTTCTCCGTTACGAAGTACGAGAAAGTATTGTGATTTTTTTTTTCAAAATTTTTTTTACGGAAATATCCGTTTCGGGTTCCTAGATGCCATTTCAACAATTTCTGGATTTTTTTTGTCTGTGTGTGTTTGTGTCTGTGCGCGCTGTATCTCAAAAACTAATTGAGCAATTCATATGAAACTTTGAATATCCGTCTTATTTGATAATCTGAAGAACTGAAAAGCTTTTGGTAAAATTTCGTACACCGGAAATGGGCGTTTACCTTACCTGTTTTTTGTTTATTGCCAATATTTTGTTAAACAGGAAAAATTTCACAAAAACATTTAAACAAACTTTGAAGACAACAAAGAAATGAACATCTTTTGTTTGAAAATATTTTTCATAAAATCATTTTTATTCGAGAAAAAAAATTATTATTATTTTTAAATTTTTGGTTTATAATTATAAAACGATAATAGTTACAGCAAATTTGTGTTACTAATAATTGTAGAAAATGCTAGAATGAACAACTTATAAGGAATACGTTTTTTTCGAAATCCCTTTAGTTTTTGAGTAAACTGAATTTTTGAATTTGAAGTATAATTTTTCCATCTTTCATAATTTTGACGTTTTAAACGTCAGTTTCATACGAGTTTACACAATGCTGGATGTTCATTTAAAATATGATTTCAATTGAAAATAAACCATGAAAACGTAAATATAAGCGGCTATGATACCATCAAGACAGAGAAAGTAACATGATGGCCACATCATCATTTTTAAAATAATCTTAAATTTTACTAATAATGGGGATCAATGAAATTGGTCTAGAAATTGACATGTCCGCTGAGTCTCCCTTTTTAAAAATTTGCAAACCTTTTGAAACTTTAGGGCATGTAGGATATGTGAATTTTCTTAAGCATTCATTAAATAATTTTATTAAAGGTATCACAGTAGATAATAATAGCCGATACGGGGCCAGGAAGTGATCCCGGAAAACCGGAAGTCAAAATGGCAACGCTGTACGCGCAAAATAACCGCCAATTTAGTGGCGGGAAATTCAAATCTGGGGGATTTTTGGGTGAAAAAAATCAAATCTGGGGGATTTCTGGGTGAAAAAATTCAAATCTGGGGAATTTCGGGGTGGAAAAATTCAAATCTGGGGGATTTTTAACTCAAAATGTTCACCAACTGTCAAAATCTGGGGGATTTTAGTGGCGGGATATTCGAAATCTGGGGGAATAAAATGGCAACAGCGGAGCTTGGAAGTTCTACAGTGTTGCCGAAAAAGCATCCGGTTTCCGGGAATTCCATCCGGTTTCACCCTGGAATGGCAACGCTGTCGAGCTTTGAGTTCAAGTTCGTGGCGGGAAATTCAAATCCAAAGTTCAGCGCCAGCTAAAGTTCTAAAGCGGTAAATTCAAAAAATTTAATTGCGGGGAATAAAATGGCAACAGCGGAGCTTGGAAGTTCTACAGTGTTGCCGAAAAGGCATCCGGTTTCCGAGAATTCCATCCGGTTTCACCCTGGAATGGCAACGCTGTCGAGCTTCAAGTTCAAGTTCGTGGCGGGAAATTCAAATCCAAAGTTCAGCGCCAGCCAAAGTTCTAAAGCGGGAAATTCAAAAAATTTAATTGCGGGGAATAAAATGACAACAGCGGAGCTTGGAAGTTCTACAGTGTTGCCGAAAAGGCATCCGGTTTCCGAGAATTCCATCCGGTTTCACCCTGGAATGGCAACGCTGTCGAGCTTTAAGTTCAAGTTCGTGGTGGGAAATTCAAATCCAAAGTTCAGCGCCAGCCAAAGTTCTAAAGCGGGAAATTAAAAAGGTGGGGTCAACTTAAAGTTTTACAAAAGTGCCAACTGTTCACCAAAGTTTATTACCAACCTAATAGCTGGATTTATATGTGGGTAATTTAAAATATGTGAATATATCCGTAACGACTCGTCGGATTTGGTGTAGATATCTACTTTGTACGTTTTGAAATCTGATTCGGCAATCTGAATGGTTGAAAGTGCTAGTTATTTCATCATCCTGGAATATAACGAGCAGTTATTATGAAGTCATCTTTATTGTAACGCGATGCATGATCTTAGAAGTGTGATTAATAACCGCAGGTTTTTGCGTAAAAGTGGAAGTATTGTTTCGATGAAAATTCTCAAATTAGAAAAGACAATCGAAAAACTGCGGAGAGACCTTGAATTGCGAAAAATTATAAACAACGAGTTGGTGAGACGTTTCGAAAAATTGACAATTTGTGTAAAAAGTGCTCAAGGTTGCAGTAACTTGTGATAACAGACCAGACGTTGTGCTCAAGTTTCATCGTCGACGGACCGAAACAGCAAGCATCAGCAAAATATCAAATTCACCGCATAATTTCATTCAAACAGGCTGATTGGCTTAAAAAATACATTGATTTGAATACCAGTATGCGACAATTGGCAACTAACGATTTCGAAAAAGATTTTTTTTAAATTAATGAACAATAGCGTTTTTGGCAAAACAATGGAAAACGTGGATAAGCGTGTAGATGTGAAATTGGTGAACCATTGGGAAGATATCGGGAACAGGCGCGGTGCTGAGAGTTTAATAGCTAAACTAAATTTTAATTGTTGCTCCATATTTACGGAAAATCTGGTTGCCATTTAACTCTACCGCTTGAAAGCTATTTATAATAAACCTATTTATATTGGCTTCTCAGTTTTAGACTTGTCGAAATTATTAATGTACGATTTTTATTACGACTATTTAAAGTCTAAATACTGCGATAACGTGACGTTGTGCTACATTGACACGGACAGCTTAACGTTACAAATTGAGACAGATGACGTTTTTGCAGACATGAAACAGGACTTAAATAAATTTGACACGAGCAATTTCGATCCAAACAATCAGTATGGCATCCCATTGCAAAACAAAGCTGTGTTGGGTTTGATGAAGGATGAGAATGGGGGAAAAATTATGTCAGAATTTGTTGGGTTGCGGGCTAAATTATATGCTAACAGCGTACAGAGCAAATGGTCAAAAAAAGCCAAAGGTGTAAAGAAGTGTGTAGTGGCTAACGACATTTCGGGTGATGATTATAAAAATTGTTTGCTAAATTCGGTCACCATCACCCGGAAACAAAATTTATTCAGGTCCATCAAACACACCATTTATTCAAACACTCAAAATAAATTAGCCCTATCACCGTTCGATGACAAGCGCCATATATGCGCGGATGGTATTGACACTCTAGCCTGGGGACATATAGCCATCATTTTTTAATTCCAAAAAAATTTGGGGATATTAGTTTTTAAAGGCAGCTCCATATCTTGCGCAGCTTATTTAATTTTAATTATATACTTTAACCATTTATGTTAGTAATTTATGTTAACCCATGAACCCTCTTCATGAACCGCTGCCTATCGTTTGCGTCCTGCACCCAGTTTGCTGTATTATCATCTTCTTCCAACACAAACATGAAAGTGACGGGCACTAAATCGAAGCACACTTTTTCAACCATCTTAAATTATTTTTCTAACTATCCCGGATAACGGTGTATACTCGACAATTGAATCGCTCAGAATGAGACAATAAGCGCGAGTATTGTCTTTAAATATTTCTGAAGCTTCCATCTCAATGCGCAGGTCCACTGTTGAAGACTTTACGCTTTCGTTTTGTTTGGATACATCAAATACGAATAATGAATAATCTTTAAAATTCGTAAATAAGAAATGCGGTCTATTTGTATGATTGTAATAACTCTGCTGAAATTGGCAATACATGTTGTATACAGTTAAGTAATCATTATTTCCAAAATCCAAATTTAAGTGATCATATGGATAAGTTTCCGAGTTCAGGTAAATTCTTATGTTTCTTATATTGCTGTTATCAAACATTGAAGCATCAGCATTAGCGACTCTCTTTTTATTTTCTTGGAAAGCGATAATTATGTATCGGGGCTTCTCCAAACTGCTTGAGGTTTTTACGGCCCATATATAATCTCTAGATTTTTTCATGGTCGGTAGTTCATGCAATTCCCATTTTCGAAATGGAATTAATATATTTGGATCGTTTTTAATTTGCTCAAACATTTGCAATTTCAATTCATCATTCAGTTGAATGTGTGGTACCCGCCATTCAATTTTATTGAGTTTAAATTTAATTTGGACAACAACCGCATCATCATCATCACATTTGAAACAATTCACGTCAATGGAGGATCGCAACAAAACCAATTCCTGTTTTACATTGATTATTAACTTTTGATAATCCTCAGCAAATCCCATTAAACACTTTAACGGTATTTGTGCATAAAATTTCTTGTTTGGAAAAAATGTTTTTATGTGACCAGTCTTAGCCCATACAGAAATACGGAGTAATTTCATGTCTTCTGAATCATAATATGAAACATATCCCTTTAGATTACTGGTAATTCCAAGTCCCTGGTTCGATCGACTTCAATACCGTTTAGTTCATATCTAATTTCCTCAAACAGGAAAGCGAACGCGTTTGTAACTAATTCAAATTTTTTACCCTCAGATAAATTGTATTCAACTTCCCCGCTCAAGTAAATGTAACTGTCTGCAGGACAGGTATAAATATCTTGATTTTGTATTGTTATCCTTATCTCATCGCTGTTTCCAAATTTTCCACGCACGCACGCACGCACGCACGCACGCACGCACGCACGCACGCACGAACGCACGCACGCACGAACGCACGCACGCACGAACGCACGCACGCACGCTCGCACGCACGCACGCACGCACGCACGCACGCACGCACGCACGCACGCACGCACGCACGCACGCACGCACGCACGCACGCACGCACGCACGCACGCACGCACGCACGCACGACGCACGCACGCACGCACGAACGCACGCACGCACGCACGCACGCACGCACGCACGCACGCACGCACGCACGCACGCACGCACGCACGCACGCACGCACGCACGCACGCACGCACGCACGCACGCACGCAAGCACGCACGCACGCACGCACGCACGAACGCACGCACGCACGAACGCACGCACGCACGCACGCACGAACGCACGCATGCACGAACGCACGCACGCACGCACGCACACACGCACGCACGCACGCACGCACGCACGCACGCACGCACGCACGCACGCACGCACGCACGCACGCACGCACGCACGCACGCACGCTCGCACGCACGCACGCACGCACGCACGCACGCACGCACGCACGCACGCACGCACGCACGCACGCACGCACGCACGCACGCACGCACGCACGCACGCACGCACGCACGCACGCACGCACGCACGCACGCACGCACGCACGCACGCACGCACGCACGCACGCACGCACGCACGCACGCACGCACGCACGCACGCACGCACGCACGCACGCACGCACGCACGCACGCACGCACGCACGCACGCACGCACGCACGCACGCACGCACGCACGCACGCACGCACGCACGCACGCACGCACGCACGCACGCACGCACGCACGCACGCACGCACGCACGCACGCACGCACGCACGCACGCACGCACGCACGCACGCACGCACGCACGCACGCACGCACGCACGCACGCACGCACGCACGCACGCACGCACGCACGCACGCACGCACGCACGCACGCACGCACGCACGCACGCACGCACGCACGCACGCACGCACGCACGCACGCACGCACGCACGCACGCACGCACGCACGCACGCACGCACGCACGCACGCACGCACGCACGCACGCACGCACGCACGCACGCACGCACGCACGCACGCACGCACGCACGCACGCACGCACGCACGCACGCACGCACGCACGCACGCACGCACGCACGCACGCACGCACGCACGCACGCACGCACGCACGCACGCACGCACGCACGCACGCACGCACGCACGCACGCACGCACGCACGCACGCACGCACGCACGCACGCACGCACGCACGCACGCACGCACGCACGCACGCACGCACGCACGCACGCACGCACGCACGCACGCACGCACGCACGCACGCACGCGCACGCGCACGCGCACGCGCACGCGCACGCGCACGCGCACGCGCACGCGCACGCGCACGCACACGCACACGCACACGCACACGCACACGCACACGCACACGCACACGCACACGCACACGCACACGCACACGCACACGCACACGCACACGCACACGCACACGCACACGCACACGCACACGCACACGCACACGCACACGCACACGCACACGCACACGCACACGCACACGCACACGCACACGCACACGCACACGCACACGCACACGCACACGCACACGCACACATACACGTGCCGCAATGCTTGTGGCAACCCATGAAATATCCTCAATTGTGGCGCTTTCGTTTAGATGCTGCCCTTTCGCTGCGCTTTTCCGCGCTATTTCTGAATATGTGGTTCATTTTGCTTTACCCTCCATATAAACAAAGTTATTGCAAAAAAACAATTGTGGCAACCGTGCCACAAGTATTGGGAAACGTGAAGTGTGTATCCAGGGTGCCACAAGTGTGGGGAAACATACCGTGTGTAAGAATGGGTTGCCACAAGTATTGCATAACCTACCAGTGTGTGAAAAGCAACGTTGCCGCTACCAGCAACCTACAATAATTCATTGCATTCTACCTTTTGAACATCTTTTACCCTTAAATGCATGGTTATTTAATTAAAATTTGTTTTTATATTATCGATGTACATATTCAGAAAATAATAATAATTTATGACACGAGCATTAAAAGAATTTCTTCATTTTGTGAGTGGGGAATTTGCACAAGGACGGCGAACCAGCAGTTCCGCAACGCTAGGAAATAAAAATAAAGGCACTTTTAATGCGTGTATCATTCACAATTTTTTCTATCGTAATAATAGTTATTTTTGTATGTAAATGCGCAAAATTTGTGTTTTTTTTGTTTCGCATGAGAATGTCATTCGAATGCGCCAATAATCATCGAACGCGAAATACAAAAAATATTTTTGCTAAAATTAGAATACTATACCTAAATAATGAGAATCTAGCGATGCGTCATATACTTTTTTTCTGACGATTGTAGAAAACAATATTTGTACTTTTGTGATTTATTTTCAATTTAAATAATAAAATTTTACTTTATAATAATATGCTGACATAGTTTCATTGGTTCAAAACTTCGGATATAAAATGTTGTAAATCTTCTGAATCAATTCTAATGAATAGTTTTAATTAAAATAAGACACTAATAGATAAAATTCGAAATTTTTGGTATTTAACTCTGATTTTGCATTAAAACCAATGAGACATATAAATGTGTTCAGAAATGCTCCAGAAATAAGTGTCATATTTTCGATTTTTTTTTATTATCCATCTATATGAGTCTATTTTCTCAAAAAAACTCTATCTAACATATTAGAATATGAATACTATTTCTAATATACTTTCAATAATTAATACCAAGGAAACAAAAGAAGGAATGTATTAAATATTTTAGATCCCCGTACCATTTAATTCTGCCTCCGATTTTGTAAAATATACAGGGTGTCCCATGCAACAATATAGATTTTGGATTATTAAAATTCGCTAAAATTGCTGTTAAATTTCGAGCAGATATAAGTGCCAAAAATAATTATAATTAGGTAGCATTGAAGTTTAACTTTAAAGGACCCATAAACTTTCAGAGGTTAGTATTTTAAAAGTTATGTGAAAAATAAATAAATTTTCAAACAAAAATAAATATACGGGGTGTTTCACTGAAGTGTCAAAGTAACTTTTTGGTCTTAAATATTTAAAATAGAAAAATATGTTTTATATAAAATAAGATAATTATAATCGGAAAATATTTTTATGTACACAGAGGTCCCACAACGGAGTGCCAACACAAACTTATGTTTTTTTTAATGGAACACTAGGTGTGTTTTTGCATTTTTATGCGTAATTTTTAATACTAATTCAATTGACAATAACTTTTATTGGTCTAAATTTAACTGTTTCTGACTTATTCTGTTTTTTAGGGCAAAAACACAAAAACACAAAAAATAACAAGTTGTTATTTTAAAATTATCTAATTAATTATCTAAGTGTTTTTTATCAATAGAAATGTTACATTTTTAGATGATTAGGTTTGTTTTAGTAATTAAATGATATTTTTATGAAGTAAGAAGGCTTTCGCTTAATCTAGAGAAACTTTTTACACCCAGTATATTTAGATAGAAAATTTAATATATGAATATTCAACCTGTTCGTAACTCTGCAAAATGATATCTTACTAAGACTATAAAGAATTACTTCCATGGCTAATTCCACGCCAGATATTGAACGACACAAAAGAAATTTGCTTGTCAAAATGTATGTATACATACCGACTGTTACATAAACCTGGCTCACCCATGTAGTTTTGTTATTATTCGAAATATCAATTTGAAATTCGGTAGGGTTATACTAATGACAAATTTGAGTTTAGTGGTCATCCAAAAACCAGTTGCACTTTTGGTTTTACCGGAAGTTACATCAATTAATTTTTAGTAAATTTATTTTTTAAGTTTATATGAGAGACATTTTCAGGACATTTTTCATTTCATTTTTTTATTTGAATGGCAAAATATTATTAGTTTCAAAAAACAACCGACCTTGTTGTTTACTTTTTAGCATTTTTAACTACGATGCAATACTATTTATTCTAGGGTCGCCTAAGGCATTTTTCAAGTGAATTTGACGAAAAATAAGCGGTAGCGTGTCTAAAATATATCGCATAATAACAATTTTTTTAAATTATTTATTAGATTCAACAATGCATTGAACTAAAGTTGATTACTTTGTTGCTATAACAATACACTTTTTACTCTTCATAGATTTTTCTCTGGTCCTATTTTTTTAAATTGCATTATTAGAAATTTTTTGAGTCATTTCGTTTTGAAAATAAAAGAAACAATGCGTTGTCATAGCAACAAAATAATAAGTGGCAGCAAATATCCAACATCATCACTAAATGCATTATTAAATTCCAAAGAACTTGTATACAAATCGTTTTCGGATGTGGTAAATATAATTCATAAAATATTTTATTTGGAACGACATTTAATCGGTGAAAATAATATTTTCTCATACCAGATTTACATCCCTTCCTTACTATTAGTTCAGTGATTTTGTAATTAAATTACGTTACATAAATGGATATTTTACTGTTAATGTGTAAATGTTTTTTTTGTGCAATTGTGTGTTAGTTTGGACCGGATATTGGGATGTGACGCATTCATTCCACGAATTCGTTTTAAAATTTAAAGGGACGGTCGAAAACAGGTAGAAAACTTGGGGGGTGACGAATGCATCTGTGAAAGATAAAAACATTTGAGGCATGGCACCCACTTCTATACATATTTAAAAATAGATTTTTATTATTGCTATTTAAATTAATAACTTTCTTCAAGATTTTTGCGGTTTCAAACTGAATTTCATTGGCCATTGTAACGCATGGTAGAGAAATAAATCTTCGATTTTTATTACGTCCATTTTCTCAATAATACTTTATTCATACATTTCTTATAAATATTAATATAGAAATAAATACCGATCAATAATAATGACTTACGACAAAAAATAGGTTTTTCGATTTTAAACTGAATATAACATTTACTAAATTATAAATTGGTGGTCAAACAATAGCCTAAATTATACTATTTCAAGTAACGTTTGATTTTGTAAACTTATTTTTACCTGAGCTATAAATCTTTGAGATAATTTGTTGAGCTAAATTGCCGGAAATAAACAATGAATACCAATATAATATTTAATAAAATATGTATTGGTTTTGATTTTCAAAAGTAAAGTGATTTTTCTTGGAATAATTAATAATCCACAAATTACGATATTAAACCTGTACTTGATAATATTAATTGCATCCTCTTGTGCCGTAATAGAGAAAAGTTAGACAGAAAACGATTCAATGGAAATTAATCACAAATCTGTTTTTTTTTTTAATTTTAAAATTTAATTTGATGAACATGATTGATTCATTACTTTTAGAATAATTTGCCCAATATTATAAACATAGTAAGACATCTGATATGCTATTATTTAAGAATAATTTCTATATGTGTGTTATTTCTTTTCGAATCAGTGACCTGTTTTATACAAAGGGTGTAAGTTCCCGCGAAAAAGCCCATCTGGAGCGGAAGTTGTAGAACGCTCAACACATCTTTGTCAAATATTCTCCCCTAATGAATTGGCATGTACCTAATATAAATAAAATGTCTTAATGTAAGCTATTTCTTATTGCTTTTACCACAACTAATAAATTGTGTAACAATATAAGATTGTGAGTTTAACAGTATTTTCTATATGAACACAAACTTTAGATAACAGACAAATATCTTTCTGGCATGGCCTTCGTCAAGGAAGTAGTTTCAACGATGATGTATTTTTTATAGTCTTAGTAAGACTTAATTTTGCGTAGTAACAAATAGGTTGAATCTCCATAAATTCAGACTACCTTTTGTCCTTATTTAATTTGTCTGATGCACAAAGTGAGGGTTTTTAATTTTAATTTTAGAGAAATTCTACTGATACAAAATTAGAAAAAATTCTCGAAATAATTGTTATCTTATAGTTTCTGTGAATTAAACTAAAATAAATTTGAATTAAGTATTACAATTTTAATAAACACTAAATGTGTGTGTTTTTTATTATTTTTAGATTAACGAAATCTGCCGAAAATTTAATAAAACGAATTAATGTTTTTATTCGGATATTCGGAATTTGAATGTCCAATTGTTTTAGGTATAATCTGCATTTATATTATTCGCATTGTTTCTAATTTTAAACATCTGCTGGTGAAATTTGTGCATCACACAATTAAGTTTTCTCGTTGCCTAAAAAAGTAAGAGCTCAATTAAATTATACATCGATTAAATCAAAGAAGTAAAAGAACAAGGAAATACTAAATCCTATTCGTTTAAAATTTATGAAGCATTTTTTGAAACGTATACAATTGTGCATTTGTCCCTGAAGATGTTAAATAGAATTATAATACGACCGAATAACTATAAATAAGAGCCTCAAATTAAATTTATTAAACTTATAAGAGAGTAAACAAAAAATAAACTAAGCTAACAAAAATTATAAAAATATATTATATTTATGATCAATTGCTGAATGTCTAACAATTAAATAATTTTTAAAATTATTTTATATTATCTTTACTTTATTCAGTAATTAAGAAGAAATAATTATTGTTAATTATTAAATTAATTATTTATTTAACCAATGTAATTACTTATTATTATTATTATAACAGATTAAAATATGATATGTATGCAACTAGAAAAACAATTCATAAGAGCAGAAATGATTTCTAGGATATTATCCGGCTCCAACCCAAATATATATGCGCCGAAGAAACTCTCAGTATCAAATTACTGGCAACGTAGCATTTTTTTGTAGAGGGCGCTACCAACTAAACACTACTGAAGTTGCCACAAATATGAGTGTGTGTACCACATGCAAGATCCTGAATAGTGGCGTCTTTTACACATTTCTAAAAAAAGTTGCATAACTTGTGTAAAAGGTACTTTTCGTAAATACTATGATAATGAATAAATGTATTTTGTTGACCATAATATTCAGTGTAAATATCGTTAGTCTAACTTAACAAGAAACAGAGAAATCACCAGAGAAAATTGTGGCACAGTGTGTAAGTTGCCACAATTCCGTGCGTCCGCCACAGTTCAGGATGAGGCACACACAAGTTGCCACAAGTATAGAGGAACATACACACACACACACACACACTGAATGCCTAAAATAATTAGTGGGAGGTGAGTTACCCAGTTCTTCGGATAGTTGCTCATTCGGATTGAGTCTTTAATTTGTCGATTGAGTCGCTCTACCAAACCGTTACATTGCGGATGGTAGGCGGTTGTGAATTTGTGTGAAATTCCGAAAGTCTTGCACAATTCCTTCCAAATGTTGGACTGGAACTGCCGACCTCGGTCAGTGATGACCGTCGATGGCATTCCAAAGCGTACAATCCAACAGTTTAAAAATGCATCGGAAATGGAAACTGCAGTAATTTCGGAAAAAGGTAAAGCTTCTGGCCAACGCGTAAAGCGATAGATGCAGACCAGAAGGTATCTGAAATTGTTGCAAATGAGCAAAGGGCCTATAATGTCGATGTCGACGTCAGTTAAACGGCCATCTGGGTCCGGAAATTTAGCAACGGGTGACACTGTACGTCAATAAATTTTGATCTTCTGGCAGCTCAAACAAGATTTCACAAATTGTGCAATGTCGTGGTTCATCCGTGGCCACACGTAACGTGCTGTTACGAGACGTTTCATTGCACAAACGCCAGGGTGCGTAAGCTCATGCAAAGAACATAAAACTTCGTGTCTTAGTGCAGGAGGGACATAAGGGCGCCGTTGTGCAAGAGAAGTGTCTACGTAGATGTGTGTGCTAGTGCTGTCAGGGATGAACCTCTCCAGTTTGAGTGCTGTAGTAGTGCTACCAAGAAGAGATTGTAATTCCAAATCCTCAGATTGTAATTTTGCCAGGAGGTTGAGGTCTAAAGCATTCATTTCGACTCTCGACAGTGTATCAGCCACGTTGTTTTCCTTCCCCGGGATGTGTCGAATGTCAGTTGTGAATTGCGCGATGAAGGTCAAGTGTCTGTGCTCACATCCTGAAAAACGATCAGAATTAGAATTGATAGCAGCGATCAAAGGTTTATGATCTGTAAATACCATAAATTCGCGACTTTCGAGGTAATATTTGAACTTTTGACTTGCCAATTATACGGCTAATAATTCACCGCCGAACGTGCTGTATTTGCGTTCTGTTGATGAGAAAGATTTAGAAAAGAAAGCGAGCGGGCGAAGAACGTCAGAACTCTCCTTCTGCTGCAAGACCGCCTTAACTGTTATAAATGCTTGTTGAGCAGATTGTGACCAGACCCGTGGTTTGTTGCGTGGAGTTGAAGCAGCGAGATGATTAAGGGGCTCTAAAATGCTGGAGCATGATTTAATGAATCGATGATAAAAGTTTACCATGCCGAGAAATCGTTGAAGAGCCTTTGGGTCAGCAGGTTGCGGGAATGACAAGATCGCATCGACCTTGGCTGCAGAGGTTTGATTCCCGAACCACTGATGCTGTGACCCAAAATGTTCAATTTGGATGAATCATATTGTTAGTTCAAATTTTGAAAATATAGGTAATTTATATCGAAAATTATTGACTGTGGACTCAACCTGATCAACCATAGCCCTTAGTACGTGTAAAAGTGTGTGTAAAGGATAGATTAGAATAGTATAAAGTAGGAACAGGGGTTAAATAAAGAAACACCTTAAGCACAGGCCGGAACAAAGTAGACAGCGTGTTGCAGGTACGGTAGTGACGGTCGGTTGCGGCCTTCGTGCGTGGAGAATAGACGGTAGGTGATCGTTTGGGGGTTTTTCTGACGCAATAACTGAGGAGGGAGGGGTCTCTGGATCTTGATCCCGTATAATTCCAAGCGGGTTCAGGTTCGTTTCAGTGTGGATCACATCGGGGTCACCAGATGTGACGTTGTGGCATGGCAGGACAAAACTCAACCAATGACTCTACCACTTAGTACGTTACTGCGTATCCTTCTTTTCCTAGTTTATAATGACTAAGAAAACACGTACAAATTAAATTAGGTACTTTTAGTCTCTGATATTTTTTAATATCTTTATTTTTCTTGTTTCCCAAGTTACGGCACCATTGCTGCCTCGGATTTCTACTGCTTTTATGCTCAAGGTGTCCCCACAAATTGAACAAAAAGAAAAATTATTTAGTAACTCTACAGGAATTACGAGATGTAAATATAATTTCACAAGCATATACTATCTAGACAATGGGTAGAAAGTTTCCAAGCGGGTTCAGGTTCGTTTCAGTGCGGATCACATCGGGGTCACCAGATGTGACGTTGTGGCATGGCAGGACAAAACTCAACCAATGACTCTACCACTTAGTACGTTACTGCGTATCCTTCTTTTCCTAGTTTATAATGACTAAGAAAACACGTACAAATTAAATTAGGTACTTTTAGTCTCTGATATTTTTTAATATCTTTATTTTTCTTGTTTCCCAAGTTACGGCACCATTGCTGCCTCGGATTTCTACTGCTCTTATGCTCAAGGTGTCCCCATAAATTGAACAAAAAGAAAAATTATTTAGTAACTCTACAGGAATTACGAGATGTAAATATAATTTCACAAGCATATGCTATCTAGACAATGGGTAGAATGTTTCAATTTTCATGAAAAATCACGAGATATTAAAAAAACATGATCCCCAAAATTTCAACCCCTAAACATTAACCCTTCACATTAAGGGTTGCCACCCCCTCATTATTTTTCATTAAATTTTCTTCTGGACCAGATAGTCTCCCGGGTCCTTTAGGGGCCCTGACGCGATTCGCCTGACAGTGGGGTGTTTCAATAATAAGCGACCGTGAAGTAATAATATATTTCTAACAATTTACAACGTTTTGTCTTCTTTGCGTGACAGTGCTCGAATCCTCTTCGTGTCCGCCTCGCTCGCTCTCCCCTCTTTTCGGCAGCTCTCTTCCTCCCGACCTCCCCGCTCGGCAGTCCCGTGCTGTTCGTATCTCCAGTCAGTCATCTCATTGGTGTTTGTCTCCAGTGGCCCATCACAACAGTTGCCCCTGGGTAAGAACGTCGTTTGGGGTTTGAATCCCCTTTGATTCTGACACCATAGACGTCAGGATTTTTTTTTTTTAAGCAACACTCTTCCGCAACCAAGCGTATAGCTCTTTTGCAGGCATAGTCGGTTTTATATGTTCCATTATAAAGTAAATTCTATTTAGTTTGTATTAAACAATATTAAAGTAATTTAAGTAACACTAATTTTATTTATTAAGAGTAATATTTACAAATATCTCGATAAAGAATCCACATTTCCACATTGCTTTCCTGGTTTGTATACTACGGTAAAATTTAACATTTGTAAAGCTAGTGACCATCGTAATAGCCGTCCATTTTTTTGTCACATCTGTTTCAACCACCTAAGAGGACAATGATCTGTTTCTATAGTGAAGTGACTTAAATAAAGATACGTTTTTAATTTTCCAATAGACCAAACTATTGCCCCACATTCTAATCCACTAGCCCCATAAGATTGTTCCATATCAGTTAATTTTTTACTAAGATATAATACAGGATGTTCCTGCTCATTCTCGTCTCTCTGTGACAAGGTTACTCCCATCCCTCTTTTAGAGCAATCCGTCTGCACTATAAACTCTCTGGTATAATCAGGCGATCGTAGCACCGCACCTCCCACAAGTGCTAGCTTTAGTTGTTGGAAAGCCTTCTCTTTTGGCTCATCCCATTCAACTCGATTATTGGCACCTTTACGCAGGGCGGCTGTTAATGGACTGGCAATCTCAGAATACATTTTAATGTAATGGTTATAGTATCCTGTCAGTCCCAAAAATTCACGTATCTCTCGTTTGTTTTCCGGTCGTTTAAATGCGTGGATGGCCGCTACTTTAGCATCAGAAGGTTTTCTACATCCTTGGCCTATTACATGACCCAAGTACAAAACTTCTGCCTGTCCCCATTTGCATTTGTCTGCTTTTATCGTTAATCCTGCCGCATACATTGCTTGAAATACACTCCTCAGATGTCCTAGGTGTTCTTCCCAACTCATAGAATGCACCGCCACGTCATCTAAAAATGGTTCTGCAAAATAACTCATTCCTTCCAAAATTGTATCCACATCAGTCGCAGTTAAAATTTCAGTTTCTGGTCCCATTTCAAGTTCGGGAATTTTTATTTCAGTTCCATCTTCTCCTGAATTACAAATAGTCATAGCGATCATTTCGGCTTTGTCAAAATAAGGTTTCAGTAAGTTGACATGTACCAAGGTTTGTTTCCTTCTTCCACTCATTTCTTCAATTACATAATTTGTATCCGAAATTTTCTTTACTATTTTCTTAGGTCCAGCCCATTGCATTTGCAATTTGTGAGCCCGTGAATGTTGATATAGCATTACTTGATCACCTACTTTATAGGAAACATCTCTCGCGTTTTTATCGTAATACCTTTTTGACTTTTCTTTTGCCTTCATTGTCTAATTTTCCATAATGTCTTGCATGTGTTTGAATCTATCAAGTAAATTCAATATATACTCGACTACCGGTTCGTTTTTATCTTCTCCAATCCATAAATATTTCACCATACTCAATGGAGATCTCATCTGTCTACCATAACATAATTCCACAGGACTGAATCCATGTGTTGCATGTGGTGCGCATCGTAATGCGAACAATGCAGGTTCGATGTACTCATCCCAATCCTCTCCATGTTCATAACATAATGCACGCAATATTCTTTTTAATACACCGTGGAACCGTTCAACAGCATTACTTTGCGGATGATACGCTGAACTGTGATAGATTTTTACACCGCATCTTTAAAAAAATTCACTTGTTAAATTACTAGTAAAAACTGTTCCTAAGTCCATTTGAACTTCCATCGGAAATCCTACTCTGGAGAAAACATTTAACAATCCTTTTACAACGGCTTCCGAATCAGCCAGTTTCAAAGGTATTGCATCAGGAAATTTTGTAGCACTACATATTAATGTCAGCAAATATTTATTTCCCTTAGTTTTAGGTAGTGGACCAACGATGTCTATGTTTACCCTTTTATACGGTTCAGTAATAATCGGAACTTGGCACATTGGTGCTTTCTTCCTATCTGTTGATTTTCCCACTCTTGAACACACATCACAATACTTAATTCTTGTTTTAACATCTTTTCCTATCTGGTTCCACCAATAATTTTGCCTTATACGTTGAATTGTTTTATTACATCCCAGATGACCTAACCATAGATTATCGTGCGCAATTTCCAGGATCTTCACCCTTAACTTTTCTGGTACAACTACTTGCTCGTAACTTCTACCCATTTTATCCGTAAATCTTCTATGAAGAATTCCATGACAAATATAAAATTTCGCTCCATTTACTTCCTCTTCACTTTCTGCAAGATCAAAATATTTTTGAAGTCCTGTGTCTTCCATCTGCAATTTCCTTATCGATGTTGGAGTTAATTTCGTAACATCCGTAAAATCTATTTTAGATGCCGGAATAACTATCAGCTTCGCCTTATTATTTTCAGTCTCCTCTTCCAGGCTTGGTTCTTTTTCATTTTCTTGAACATGTTCCTCCAGTTTAATTTCTTCCGTCTTTTTTTGCTTTCTATTTCAAGGACATTTATTTCTGTCGTCCTATGTTCGTTTGTCCCTTTTTCTTTTTCAATTTCCATCCATTTTCTTGCCTTCGAACGAGTTAGTGCTAACACTGGAATCACATCCATGTTATTTTTACCCCACTTTTCCCAAGTTCTATTTGACATCAAGTACGAAAATGGAAGTTTCTCTGTTACCGCTGCTTCTGTCGTAATTACTCCAAATTTTGGGCAGTTTAATGTAACTCTTGCTACCGGTAGAGCTACACTTTCCTCACTCAATACGCCTCTTACCTGCACAAACTTCCCGGTAAAATCTCAGGATTTAATAAATTTAGCATCAACCATATCGTAAGCTGCTGCACTATCTCTTAATAGACTTATTTGATTTCCATTTAGGGTCCCGGAGATCATGTATGGTTTAAACAACCTCTCGGTTTCTCCTTCAACTTCTATTACTGCCGAAACTGGTTTTGCTTACGGACACGAATTTTTCATGTCCTACATGTCCTACTGCTCCACATCCGTAACACCTAAATGACCTTCTTTTATCAAAACTACTTTTGTCTATTTCCTTACTAGTTTTCCCATCAGCTACTTCCTGATTTTTCTCTTTTTGATCATCTTGATCTATCTCATTTGACTTATTTTCAGTCTTAACTTTATTATTTTTAAATTGTTTATGGTAACCTTGACTATTAAACGTTTTTTCTGCCATTGGACCTCTTTTTATTAAATAAACATTCGCCAGATCGCCTGCATCGTCAATAGTCCTTCTATGATTGCGATCCTCCAGCCAGAATCTCATTTAATTCGGTATTGAACTGTAGAACTTTTCTAAACAAATGAGTTGAACTAACTTGTGATAGTCATCACCTATTCCCTCACCCATTAAAATTTACCTTCAACTGATAAGCAAATTCTGCATAACTCTGTTCATATTTACGTTTCCCGTATCTAAATTGTCTTTGAAAAACTTCAGATGTTAACCGATATTTCTTTAATAAACTAGCCCTAACCTTCTCATAATCTTTACAATCTGTTTCTGATTAACGTGCCACTATTTCATTTGCCCCAGGAGATAAAACACTCGTCAATCTGATTGGCCATGTGTCCTTACTGAACTCTAATTGTAACCAAATGCATTCAAAATTTGTTTAAAAATAAACTCATATCACCCTCATCCTTAAATGGTTGCAAATATTTCGTCATATTAATATCGGTAATAACCTTACTGTCTGTGTTAACTGGGTTTTGAGCTATTTGTGCTTGAGCTGCCGCTTGTAGTTGGGCTTGAACTTAGGCCATTTTGATTTCCGCATCTAACTTAGCCATTTCTAACCTCTCTTCCCTTTCCAACATTTCAATTTTTTCTAACCCACCCTTTTGAGGATTATTTTCCCACGAGTCAATTTCTAGCCTACTCACCCCCAACTTCTCTTCACCGCTCCGCGAAGTTTTCCACTCGACCAACTTCGTACCAGCTGCTTCGTGCTCTTCTTTATCGGCCTCCAACCGATTTCTCCCGCGCCGAACTGCGAAGTGTTCCACGCGACCAACTGCGTACCAGTTTTTTTCGATTCGATACTTGATTTTCTTGCAAATTCTTATTATTTTCCTCTTCACCCGTGAATGTTCCTCTCACGTTCCGTCTGCTTGCAATCGGACCACCGTCGGAACAAGATAACTTCTTATTGAAAATATAACGATTTAATGGTCGTTAAAATTTCGCTGCCGTTTCCAACCTATTCTTTCGTAGGGCGCACCATTTAGGATTTACGGCCGATTTTCGATTGTTTTCTGAGGATATTTTCAAGATTTTTTCAATTTTTCTTTTCCGAAAATTAAAAATCTGACGTTGGCATTTCGGTCGCCGAATTAATCCGTGTCAAAGATCCCCATAAAGTGTTTCGATGCTATATTTACTTTTCGAAATATGACGTTGTAAACGGAAGGGGGAAGCGAAATTTTGAAAACCGAACCTTACGAACAACAGCGCCGGAGCTTATTTTCCCGAGGTTCCATTTATTTTGAAAAAGACGGGCTCCGTTTGACCTCCTGTACGATAGGCGCCATGGTCTACCCGCTGTAACCTATATCCTAACGAAAAGCCGTGCCAGATGGAAGCTGGCACCGTCAACGGTATGCCGCAGCGTTACGCTGGGAAACAAATGCATTGCAATTTTTCTCTATTGATTTAAGTTATGCAGGCATTGTTTAACACTTAAAAAGTACTTTAAGAATTAATTAAACATTCTTGCTTAAATAGAAACTACAGTGCCATGGCTTCTTGGCTCTGTATAACGAGCCGCCCCTACTCCTACCCTATTTATTAGATTGTCATAAATTTAACTCTAATTCTTTAATTACATAACATTGTAGATTCTGCTTCTTAATTTTCGCTGGGTCAAGTTTATTGTTTAATTTTCAGCAATCCGACTAGATTTTACTAGTCTTTCATACATTATTTCACATCCCCACACCTTATTGTAATTGTTGTTGCACACTTATATTTATATTATTTCAAATTTTATTCACTACTTAACTATTAATTAACATAATGATATAACTCATCTGTTAATCTTAACCCCTGCATTGTATTATAATATTACAATAATATAATTGTAGGGTCACCTGGATCAGGTAAGCACGAAGATTGTAGGATCAAGGCGGCTAGCTGAGGAAAAAGGAGGCGTAACCAGGGAGATATAAAAAATAGAGAGTTATAAAAATGTAAACAGCAAAACTACACATTTTTCCGTACGTCTGTAATTCATTAATTCCCAATAAAGTTCCTGTTCCTTCTTCAAGAGGTTCAACTGATAAAGATATTTTATTATTATTTAACTAAGCCAGCGTTAAATAATCATTGTTAATATTATAATCTACACTTGTAAAGGTTAAAATGATAGCTTCGTAGATCCGGTCAATTCCAATTTTTTTTTTAGCACCAACTTTAGTCCATTTTGAAGTTTAATTAAAAATATCAGTCTTTATATGGTTTGGCAGTATGTTTAATAGTGTTTTAAACAATCATACTGGACAATTCGAAGTAAGCCCTTGCAAGCAATTTTCGCCTTCACCGTCTTTCCATACAAGCTCATAAACAGCAATAAAAAATAATTTGTAATCCTGATGGTGTATTTTCATGCCAAGACTTTGTCAACTATTTGTTCTGAGGTTGGAGTACTTGCACTTACTTTTATTTTTTCGGTTATTCTTTGTAACTTCTGATGTTTAACATTTCGTGCATCCCTGGCTTTCTTGAAACGAATGTTGGTGAACTGTTCAACATTATTTACTTTTTTTCTCCTGCAGCATTTGGGCCGAAATATTCCACATTGATTAAATGTCATTTTCCTTATAATCACCTCCATTCACTTTTTTCGTCATATTATACACCCAGTCTTCCAGAATCGCAAGAGTTTGCTTTAATGCAGTTGCTAACAACTGATAGTTTCTACCGGAACAGAATTCTTCAAATTGCTTCCACGTGATCTCATTTTTGTTGTATTTTTTGGTACATTACTTGATACCGCCGCATTTATTATCGATGATGAAGCGCTACCAAACCTTTCCATTTTATATTTTACTTACAACTGATACAAGTATAAACAACGATCCTTGCTAATTCAATTTGTTCGTCGGAGAATATTGAACATCCGTTTGTTTAGTTTGTATCTCCAATTTCGATTTTATCATTTAATTACTGACATTTTAGGCTAAAAAAAATGGTGATGTGGCCATCATGTTACTTTCTCCGACTTGATGGTATCATAGCCAATTATATTTACGTTTTCATGGTTTATTGAAATCATATTTTAAAAGTACATTGAGCGTTGCGTAAACTCGGATGAAACTGACGTTTAAAACGTAAAATTATGAAACATGGAAAAATTATAAAAACTTATTCTTTAGAATAACACACACACACACACACACACACACACACACACACACACACACACACACACACACACACACACACACACACACACACACACACACACACACACACACACACACACACACACACACACACACACACACGCACGCACGCACGCACGCACGCACGCACGCACGCACGCACGCACGCACGCACGCACGCACGCACGCACGCACGCACGCACGCACGCACGCACGCACGCACGCACGCACGCACGCACGCACGCACGCACGCACGCACGCACGCACGCACGCACGCACGCACGCACGCACGCACGCACGCACGCACGCACGCACGCACGCACGCACGCACGCACGCACGCACGCACGCACGCACGCACGCACGCACGCACGCACGCACGCACGCACGCACGCACGCACGCGCACGCACGCACGCACGCACGCACGCACGCACGCACGCACGCACGCACGCACGCACGCACGCACGCACGCACGCACGCACGCACGCACGCACGCACGCACGCACGCACGCACGCACGCACGCACGCACGCACGCACGCACGCACGCACGCACGCACGCACGCACGCACGCACGCACGCACGCACGCACGCACGCACGCACGCACGCACGCACGCACGCACGCACGCACGCACGCACGCACGCACGCACGCACGCACGCACGCACGCACGCACGCACGCACGCACGCACGCACGCACGCACGCACGCACGCACGCACGCACGCACGCACGCACGCACGCACGCACGCACGCACGCACGCACGCACGCACGCACGCACGCACGCACGCACGCACGCACGCACGCACGCACGCACGCACGCACGCACGCACGCACGCACGCACGCACGCACGCACGCACGCACGCACGCACGCACGCACGCACGCACGCACGCACGCACGCACGCACGCACGCACGCACGCACGCACGCACGCACGCACGCACGCACGCACGCACGCACGCACGCACGCACGCACGCACGCACGCACGCACGCACGCACGCACGCACGCACGCACGCACGCACGCACGCACGCACGCACGCACGCACGCACGCACGCACGCACGCACGCACACACACACACACACACACACACACACACACACACACACACACACACACACACACGCACGCACGCACGCACGCACGCACGCACGCACGCACGCACACACACACACACACACACACACACACACACACACACACACACACACACACACACACACACACACACACACACACACACACACACACACACACACACACACTACATACCGTGTGATTGATTTACCACGCAACATAGAGAGTTAACATAGGAAAATGTTTTTTTTTTATTGCTGGCTCCCTGTTTAACCTAAAAGTAACCTTGTACCACCGTTTGACAGATTAATTTATTGCGCATCCTATGGTACCAAACAATTATTATACAGGGTGTCAATTTGAAAACTTTCAATGCGAATATCTGTGAAAATAAAAGATATTTAGATATTTATTTATTTGACGTCAAAAACTACATTTTACATAAAAAAATATTAACATATATTTAACACTTAACAGATAATGTAGCGGGCCTCAGACTTGAACTTGATCAACGATGAGTTGGTGAAATTAAGTTTGTCACAATATTTATTTGCAATACTGCACATTCTTACACATGGACTAAACATAACGTAGGATGTGCGGCAGAACGGAATATGTAACAACTGAGATTGTCGCGTTGTATATTTGGGAACATTGAATGTAAAACATTCCAAACATTCAGGCGAATTAATAATGTTATTGATTATTTTAAAGATAAAACAAACGTCGTAAAATTCTCGTCTGTTTGATAAACATGCTAAATTAACATAAGATCTAATCTGGTTTATATTCAGAATTATATTTTGTGAATATAATTTATATTTTAAATACTTTAAAAATTTACCTTGTACATATTCTAATAAGATTAACAAAAAGAGTTGTTAAACCATGGACATTAGTAAAATCTCTGGTCGTTCTTTTAATAAATCCAAACAACTTATTTGCCTTGGCAATAACAGTTTCAATGTGATAGGAAAATGATAGTTTCTTATCAAAATAAACTCCCAGGTCCCTAACAACCTCTTGATATTCTAGACCCACATTGTCTAAATGGTACATAAATCTCTCATTATTAGATTTACGACTGAAAAGCATTACGTGGCATTTATTTATATTAAGGGACATATCATTCCTTAGACACCAATTACATATATTAGTAAGATCTGACTGTAATAATAAAGCGTCACTATTCAATGAGACTCGTCTGTACACTTTCAAATCGTCCGCGAATAATAATATGGGAGATTTTATTCCTACATATATATCATTAATAAAAATATTGAATAAAAGAGGACCCAAGTGTGACCCCTGAGGAACACCAGATGTGGCATCAAAAATATCGGATAAAAAATTATTTACACGGACTTGTTGAGTACGATTTGTTAAATATGAAGCGATCCACTTAAGAATAGGTCCGCAAATGCCATACTTCGCCAGCTTAGCTATCAGAAGTTCTATGTTAACTTTATCAAAGGCCTTACTAAAGTCCATTTAAATAGCATGAACTTCAGAACCAGCATCAAAGGATTTTAAAATGAAATTGCTGTGTAAGAAAAGATTTGTATCTGTAGAGCGACCACTCATGAACCCATGTTGTTGAGATATTATAATATTTTTGAAAGGGCTTGATAAATATTTAACAATGAGTGATTCAAAAAGTTTGGGAATCGCTGACAGTATACATATCGGGCGATAATTTTTAATATCGCTTTTCTGGCCTGACTTAAAAATGGGCTGAAGACGACTTCCACAAGACGGGAAAATCTTGTGCTAATGACATGGAAAATAATGTATACAGAGGTATATAGCGCGTTGAATGACATAAATTAAGCAGTAGTGGCGGTATTTGGTCAGGACCAATCGCACCCTTAACATCAATATTTTGTAATGCTGACTGAATCTCAGATGGGGAAATGTTTATTTCAGATAAATTAATATTTGACTCAAATTCTACATCACATTGAAACGAATTAAATACAGATGAGAAATGATTACCAAATGCATTAGCTATACTTTTATAGCATATTCGGTGGAATGTGGCGGCCGAGGTCGTAAAACGGTCGGTCCGCCCTGAGGATCGACGCACCCTCAAAGAAAAGGTATTGGTGGTTCGTCTAATTGCATCCCATACATTTATTACTGTCCTTCGCTCCGATTGGTATACGCACTTTTACACCAGTGCTTCTCAACAAAGATTGGTTTGAGATAAAAAATATTACGTCCACTACTTACTGAACTCCGACCCTCTTTTACGACCACAGATGTCAGATTCCGGAGAACAGACTATACCATCACTTGCTTGAATATCATCTAAGAACATGCACGATGGAAGTTTACCAGAATCAGATTGAGATTTTACGAATTTCCAAAAATAATTTGGATTCTCAAGTACTGATTGTTCCGCATGAGCAATATAATTATCATAACATAGCTTAGTTTTCGTTTTACATATTTTTCGAAGATCAGAAAATTTCATATAATCCGTCTGCAGATTTGACAACTTAAATTTTTTATGCGCGTCGCGTTTCTGTTTTATTAGTTTACGAAGTTCAGTACTAAACCAATGAGGGAACTTTAATTCCTTCACTACTTTTTTTGGTACGAATTTTTCAAAGCAGTCGAACAGTATAGTATAAAATATGTCTACAGCCACATTTACATCAGTTACACCGTGGAATGCTCTGTTCCAATTTATCGATAAAAAATGATTGTTAATAGCATCATAAGGTCATAAACTACAGTACAATCTGAATTTAGACAATCAGAGTCCGCACATGAAATTATAACTTCCAAAGAAGGATGATAAACGTCACAGGTTATTAAGGGTTCACATTCAAGAACAGATTTAACAGAATACGATGAAAAACCCAAATCAAGCACTCCTCCAGAACCGTTTTCCACATTATTAAATTGTGAAAGACCATTAAAAGCGTACAAGTCACACACTGCACTTTCGATTGCTCTTTTTGTATTGGTGCTATTTTTTACATTAACAGGAAACAAACCCACATGGTCGTCAAGTTCAATCCAACGAAGATCCGGTAAGTTGTAATCACCCATTACGATGCATCTTGATTCAGGAGTTTGAGCGTACATATTAGATAACGATTTTAAGTGGGATTCGTAAACTTCTAATCCAGATTTTCGTGGAATATATACGCCACCAAAAACATAACTGTGATTGTTGATTATTACTTTAACCCATATTTTCTCTGTAACACTATCTGTAGAAATGATAAACGATTTTAATGTATTTAAAACAGCGATAAGTACACCCCCTCCGCGCAGTTTTGAACTACTAGCTGAAGAGCGATCAGTGCGATGTACAGTATATCTTTCATCAAACAATTCGGAGTTATTTATTCCAGGCTCAAGCCAGGTTTCGGTAAGTATTATAATTGGATAATCCTCTGACATAAGGGAGCAGTAAAAATCCCGTAATTTAGTTTTGAGCCCTCTAGCATTTTGATAGTATAATGTAATATCATTCAATTGTTTGCGTTTGAGTGTGTTATTTTGGGAAAATTTCCAGTTACAGATGGTTTAAATCCACGCCTGGGAAAAATTTTTTTAACAGCGAGGCCGACTGGCCACAATGTCGCATCTAGCAGACTTTTTACCAATGATTCTTTAACTCCTAATTTGTAAGAACATATATCATCGTTTCGAACAAGTTCAAAGCATTTAGAATCCTTAATGTTGAGCACATTTTGAACATAATCAAGGACAGAATCAACAGTTAAATCAGGACTGCACCTTCCAATGTAGATCCATTGACGTCTCTCTGCAGAAATTAACGTATTTGTAACGCCACCAGTAGAATTATTATCACTCACAGATCTGTTTCCAATAATGACCTTATTCGGAGGTTCGCCATTTTTCTTGGGAAGTTGAGCAGCTTTATTACCAGTTGGATTATTATCCGATGAGGATTTAGATCTAGATTTATTACTTGTCACACTGTCAGATCTATTTACCATTTTTTAACGGAGTTGTTACTTGTGGACCTGTTGGTAGTTGACAATATTGGGTTCACTGCTGACTGCTCAATTCCAGACACATCCGTTTCTATAGTCGAAGATGAGCAATGTTTCTTAACATTAAGAATGCTAAGAATAGAATTAAGTAATGCAGAATATTCATCAACCTTATCCAGAACATTCTGAATTTGTTTATTGTTAGTATCTTTGTTATCGATACAATGACTGCAAATCCACGATAAATTTTTATTTTCAAATAAAGCTTTACAGACAGTTTTATTCAGACTTGCACATTTAGTGCCATGGAATAAATAATTACAAGCGGGGCAGCGGACTGTATCCATATCGGTGGGAATTACCGATACTTCACAAATCTTACATTTATACATTGTTACTATTTTTTACAATATCAAGATATGAATGTAAACAATAATTAACAAAACGAGAAGAAAAAGAAAACACAAGACACGTTTCACCACAAGGGGCCGATCAAGTGGACTTTAACTGTGACAAACACAGGTAGGAAAATGAAGTGATAAACAAAGGAGGTAAAAATACAATTTTAAATAATAACAGTCAATAAATAAATACTAATTTAACGTATGAAAATAATTTTCGTACAAAAAAAAATGTACAGAAATATAATATAATACGAGAAAAAAAAGTACAAATTAAAAACAAAATACTTGACAAATTAAAATCGGAGAGGTTTGGGTATCGAACCTTCGACCGTTGTATTAGCAGCCGACGATTCTACCAATACACCAAGAAACGGTTTACTAATTTAGATCGATAATTTCACTGCACGCATTAAAATTATTAAAATTAAGATATTAAGAATTAAAAGTAGTATCTATTAAGGTTATACTCGTAGAATTTTAGTTTATTTCGGTTATTAAAAGGTAATATAAGATATTCTACGTTGGTACATTTTCCTTTCAATAATATGTTCTTCTCAATAATATGTATTCGGGCCCCAAGAGAGCAATATTATATTTGATGGCGGTTCATCCATCCATCGGTTTTGCCTGGCAGCTGGTGGATAGATTTCTATTCGGGAAAGTTCCCTTTTTCATTCTGAAATCTCCTGACTCATAGATAAACTTTTATAACCCATAATAAAAGAAGTAACGACAAACGAGAGGAATAAATTCTCAGCGCTCCAGCGGAACTAGCCGCATACCCCATCAAAAACTGTCAAATTTCAAATAACCACCGATTATAGGCCCAGGATCCGAAAGAATAAATCTTTCTTTTTATGATTATTCATTTTATACGCCGACAGCATGCTTTGGTATTTTTTTATCTACTTCCTTTTCATTTAGACCAGTGTCGTATTACGATAAGTTAACTCACTTTTATTTAGGCGATAAATAAATGTAAATACATGAATAAAATAGATTCAAACATTTCAATCTTCAAATTATGTTGAATTTAGAA
Organism: Ocypus olens; assembly: GCA_910593695.2. NCBI lineage: Eukaryota > Metazoa > Arthropoda > Insecta > Coleoptera > Staphylinidae > Ocypus > Ocypus olens. Next base: position 20,606,012 of record OU343062.1, on the reverse strand, counting down.
AATAGAAAAAAAAATATTGATATGATTGAAATTCCAATGCGATCTTAATATATTTACCTTTAAGGCTAATTTTATTTCTTGAAAATTTTCTTAAATTAATGTTTTAAGCTTTTGCCCTTTCGCTTGTAAAAATTATATCTTTTGAAAGTAAAGTTTAAATTAAAATTAAATTACGCTAGTTTTTTTAACAATCCAATATAATTCCGGTAGAAAATCCGCCAGCCGCTAAAACGAAAATTATTCCGCAATTCGGATTCAAAATCCGCCAGATCTAGCGGATTTTCCGCTGACATGGTAACACTGCTAATTTGATCTATGAGTAGCAGCAGTGACGGTTCGCGGGTTTTTTTCTGGTACGGCCGAGGAAGCAAGGGTGGCAATACGGTTAATGTATAATCTATTCATGTTCTTATATGTTTTATGACAATAAGCACACAATGAAAAAGTTTGTAATTATTAGGACTCTGCACGTATTCGTAGCACGAGGGTGGAAATTAATTATTTTCATATGGTTCAGGGTGCGGTGCTAGGAATTTAATTTTTTGATTCGTAGGTACGGTTCATTTATAACCTTTTCATGTACTTGTATTCTTTACGGCCGTATGCGAACTTTAAGAAATTTTCCAATTGTTAGGATTTTGTGTGTATTCGCGGAGCAATGGTCGAAATGAATTATTTTCATAGTGTTCGGGGTGAGATGATACGAAATTTATTTTTTTTATCAATTGTTATGGTTAATGTGGAATATATTCATGTGCTTATATTTTCTATGGCGATATGTGAACTTATTATATGTGCGCTAAATAATTATCGGGTTGAATTAGGAGTGGCCTTGTGATAATTTACTAATATGATAGTGCTTAAGTTCCCATTTGAGGCGTTTAATTTTTCTGAAGTAAATTGCTGACTTCACACCCGTAATATGAGCACATGAATAGTTTCCCCATTAACCATACTAACTTAAAAAAAATAAAATTCGGATCACCGGCCCCCGAAAAATATAAAAATAATTAATTTCCACCCTCGCGCCATGAATTTCGGATCACCGCCCCCCCGAACACTATAATAATTATTAATTTCCACCCTCGCGCCATGAATTCGCGCAGAGTCCTAGCAAATGAAAAATTTCTATAAGTTCGCATATCGTCTTAAAAAATATAAGCATATTGTTAATTTTCACATTAACCATACTAGTTAATAAAAAAATAAAATTGGGATCACCGCCCCCCGAATACTATAAAAATAATTAATTTCCACCCTCGCGCCACGAAATCGCGCAGAGTCCCAACAGAAAATTTCTATAAGTTTGCATATCGCCATAAAAAATATGAGCACATGAATAGTTTCCACATTAACCATTCTAACTTATAAAAAAATACAATTCGGATCGCTGCCCCCCGAACACTATAAAAATTACTAATACCCTCGCGCCACAAATTTGCGCAAAGTCCTTGCAAATGGAAAATTTCTAAAGGTTCGCATATCGCCATAAAAAAATATAAGCACATAGTTAGTTTCCTCATTAATTATACTAACTTATAAAAAAATAAAATTCGGATCACCGCCCCCCGAAAAATATAAAAATAATTAATTTCCACCCACGCGCCATGAATTCGCGCAGAGTCCTAGCAAATAGAAAATTTATATATGTTCGCATATCGCCTTAAAAAATATAAGCATATTGTGAGTTTCCACATTAACCATACTAGTTAATAAAAAAAAGAAAATTCGGATCACCACCCCCCCGAATACTATAAAAATTATGAATTTCCACCCTCGCGCCACGAATTCATGCAAATGGAAAATTTCTATAAGTTCGCATATCGCCATAAAAAATATAAGCATATTGTTAGTGTCCACATTAACCATATTAACTTTAAAAAAAAATTAAATTCGGATCGCCGCTCCCCGAACACTATAAAAATAATTAATTTCCACTATGGCGCCACGAATTCGCGCAGAGTGCAAATGGAAAATTTCTGTAATTTCGCATATCGCCATAAAAACATAAGCACCCAGTTAGATTCCACATGAACCATACTAGTTTATACAAAAATAAAATTCGACTCACCGCCCTCCGAACAATATAAAAATAATTAATTTCCACCCTCGCGCCATGAATTTCTATATGTTCGCATATCGCCATAAAAAATATAAGCATATAGTTACCCTCAACATTAACCATACTAACTTAATTTCCACCCTCTCCACACGAATTCGCGCAGAGTCCGAGCAAACGGAAAATTTCTATAAGTTCGCATATCGCCATACAAAATATAAGCACATTAATAGTTTACACATTAACCATACTAACTTATAAAGAAATAAAATTCGGATCACCGCCCCCCGAACACTATAATAATTATTAATTTCCACCCTCGCGCCATGAATTCGCGCAGAGTCCTAGCAAATGGAAAATTTCTATAAGTTCGCATATCGCCATAAAAAATATGAGCGCATAAACAGTTTCGACGGTAACCATGCTAACATATAAAAAAATAAAATTTGGATCACCGCTCCCCGAACACTATAATAAATATTATGTAACTAGGAGATCAAGCGGCAGTTTAAATCTGAGGAGATACTGGTACGCCCAGGCGATAGCCGAGGCGTTATAAATCTCCGAAGATTTAAACTAAGCTTGATCTCCGTGTTGCATACGATTTTTTATTTCATTCTGTTTTGAAAGTCTAATTTATTATAAGCCACAATATTACAATTGGTATGATTATTATCGATGATATTTTGAAGTTGAAACTGTGCTGCAGATTCAACTAGTGCGTCTGTACTACTTTGATTTCAACACTAAATATCACAGATATAAATAATCCTAACACGAGTTATCATATATTTAGCGAGAGAATAGAATGAATACAGTTTTGTAATATTGATGTCAACTTACAAATTGCAGTGTTTTGATTAAGTTTGTGGTTCTATGCAGTACAAAAACTCCGTAGTTTGCCACTATTGTGATTCCTCGCGGTGTGGCGTCGCACTTTTTATCGTTTCACTGATTTTACTGCTAAACAATAGCTCGACGAGTTATTAGTCCATTTTAACTTTTGGAATTCTGACAGGACCATAACATATGATCACCGCACGCTGCTATGGATTTGATTGCATCTCATTGGCTGAAAATACATTCATTCGAATTTCGTGTGCATTTAAATTTATAGATAAAAAATAAAGTGGCCTTATGTGCCATAACCATGGAGAATTGTTTACAATTTTTAACAGTGCAAAAATGGTTGATTTAGCAGAAGAAACGGCATTTATGTTTGTCCCTGATGAAATTATGAATCAAGCGCGTCTTTTAGATAGTGCGCTGTTACCTGTAAAATCACAAGCTGCGTACGAGAAAGAATACCAGAAATTTAGCAAATGGAGGCTGTCACAAAATGTAAACGGTATTACTGAAGATGTTCTGTTATGCTACTTTGGTGAGAAAGCTAAGACTTATAAGAGCTCGTCGCTTTGGAGTTTCTACTCTATGTTAAAAGCAACACTGCGAATTCATGATGGAATAGATTTAAAAAGGTTTCATAAATTGACTAAGCTATTAAAAAATTATCATGTGAATCATACAGAGAAACAGGCCAAGGTTTTTCAACGTGAGGAACTAGTAAAATTTTTAAAGGAGGCACCGGAGAATCAGATTTTGTTCCAGAAGGTATGTAATAGCAGCATTGGGAGAGTTTATATTTTCACTAGCTATTGTGCTTCATAGGTTACCGCGGTAGTTGCAGTTGTTGGAGGGTGTCGAGGGAAGGAATTGTATGAATTGTTGGTTTCCGATTTTGAAGTTCGCGAAGATATTATAATTGGGACACTTCGAGACACGAAGACACATAGTGATCGAATTTTCACTATTCTGAGTATGTCTGACTGGCCGGCAGTCAGTATTTTGCAGAAGTATTCAGCATTAAGACCAAATAATGTACCCCATCAGAAATTTTTCATTAATTACCAACAAAATAAATGCACAAAGCAGCGTGTTGGAATCCATAAATTGGAAGATTTTCCCAGACGTATTGCCGATTTCTTACAACTTCCTTATAGTCGCTTATATACCGGTCATTCTTTTAGACGTACATCCACTACTATGCTTGCTAATAATGGTGCAAGCAATAATATGCACAAGAAATTCTTACCGATTCTGTTAATAACAAAATTATAATTGCCAAACAAATTCATAGAGAGACTGTTGTTGAATCACATTCTGGACGTCCAATTTCCAATGACAACGGTTTCGATATAAAGCGCAATCTTGAAAATACCAATATTACAACTAATATATCCGAAAAAAGCAGCAATTGATATGTTAATTTAATGTGTATTTGTAAAGTTTAGATCTCCGTCGTCATTGACAGCGGAGATAAAGACATACATTATAACATGATTTTTAGTATAATAAATGTAAGTTTATGATACGAAATGAAATAATAGTTATTTAAGCAACAAGGAACGTAAGGACGTATTAACATTTGAGGTAGGCGAATACGAGCCGAGGCGGAGCCGAGGCTCGTCGCCTGCCGAAAATGTTAGTTGTCATTACGTTCCGTGTTGCTTATTAAATTTTTTCCGCTACCGGAAATATAATACTTAAAAAAGATCAGAAAATATTCTAAAATACGGCTTGTAACATTTGGTATTCAAATGTTTATAGTCACCTATGCGTCCTATGGCAACCCAGCAACCGAGAAAACAATGACGAATTTTGTTTTTTTGTGTCAATTCAGTGAAACTTTCTGCGGGCATGGATGCAAACGAAGCTGCGAATATTGCGTGTTAGAACCTGTTACCGACAAAATCGAAAAAGGTATGTGCCCTGTTACGACTCTTTTAAGTAGTGGTTATGTAAAAAGGATGCCGACGCTGTAGGTATAGACGAAAATGTGTTGCTCGCCTTTATGTTGGAGCGTTACGTTTCTGTTTATTATTTTCCTAGGTCCGTAAGTAAAAAATTAAGTTCCGTCGCCAAGGACAACAAACACCACGAATGTTATTAGCCACTTACGGTACCTGGAACCATGGATGAAATGCGTATTTACGTTGTCGGTAGCGGAAAAAAATAATTAATTTCCACCCAGGCGCCACGAATTCGCGCAGAGTGCAAATGGAAAATTTCTATAAGTTCGCAAAAAATAAAATTCGGATCACCGCCCTCCGAACACTATAAAAATAATTACACAGGCGAGCAACAAATAGAGGTCACTTTAAAATTTTGACTTATTTTTGAATTTTTTTGTTTTAACTTTATGTTTGCAAATTGTAAACCAAACTAGCCGTTTAATAATACATTTCCTGACAAACGTTATCTATCTGTCAGTTATTATCACCGTGGTACAGACTTTTATGAAACAAGATCCATTTCGCTCTAATTGAAAACCTACGTTTCGTTGTGGTTTTCTTACTTAGTGTTGACTCTTCTCTGCGAAACGTGTCATTCACCCGGTATACTGTACTTAACAAGTCTTAATGCCTTTAGGCCCTATTGTAGAAGATGAGACGAGGAAAACGTGAAACTGGAAGGATTGTTGGCAAAAGCCTTTGTGCTATACAAAAAGTGTATCAGCGTTACTTGGATACTGGCCTGATAACCAGAAGACCAGGATCCGGGCGATAAAAAGTCACCACGATCAGAGATGACCGTTTTTTGGTGTTTACAAGTTTGCGGAATAGAACAGCTTCTGCAGTTTATCTACGAAATCAACTCCATGAAGTTAGAGATGTAAATGTTACCGCTTCGGGCTGCTGGATTGTCTTGCAGAACGATGGCTACAGGTCCACCTTTGCAACCCCGACATCCTGTTGCAAGATTGGCTTTTGCCCGAAATCACCGGGCATGGAATATGAGGACTGGAGCAGGGTACTGTTTTCAGATGAGTCGCGGTTATGCCTCAACAGATCAGACGAACGTCGGAAAGTGTGGAGAAGAGGCGGAGAAAGATCAGTTTGTATTGATGAGCGACTTCCATTTGGCGGTGGGTCGGTTATGGCTTGGGCAAGAATTTTTACCGAAACACGCAAAGAGTTGATCTTTATGGAGAATGGCTCCTTGACAGCTCACATATACATTACGGAGGTTCTCGAAGTCATGTTATGCCCTTCACGACAACTATGGGCGAGCACGGCATTTTCATGCAAGATAATGCTAGACCTCACGTAGCCAGAGTTGTCAGAGATTATCTGGATGAAGTGGGAATTTCGGGGTTCGATTGGCTAGCTCTCAGCCTGGACATGAATGCCATATAACATGTATGGGATGAGTTGGAACGACGTATCAGAAAGCATACACCTGCTCCAAGAACTGCTCAGGCGCTAAGACAGTTGCTATTGCAGGAATGGAATAATATCGACCAAAATGTGATCGTTAATATAATTCCAAGCGTTCCTCGTCGACTTCAAGTAGTCATTAATGCAAGAGGGGGTAATACTCATTATTAGTGATAAGTTTTTTTTCATTATTTTTTGTTCCATATTAGTCCTAGGAACAAAAATTCGAACTTCGTCTGAACTGTAAATTTATGATATTTCCAAAATAGGCAATAAAAATAATAAATATGCTTTACGATTCAACATTGCTTTTTAATTTAGTGTGAAAAATACAGTACAATTGTTTATAATTTGCAAACATTAAGTTAAAACAAAAAAATCCAAAAATAAGTCATAATTTTAAAGTGACCTCTATTTTTTGCTCGCCAGTGTAATTTCCACCCTCGTGCCACGAATTCGCGCAGTCCTAGCAAATGAAAAATTTCTCTAAGTTCGCATATCGCCATAAAAAATATGAGCACATAAATAGTTTCCACATTAACCATACCATCTTATAAAAAAAATCAAATTCGGATCACCGCCCCCCGAACACTATAAAAATAATTAATTTCCCCCCTCGCGCCACAAATTCGCGCTGAGTCCTTGCAAATGGAAAATTTCTATAAGTTCGCATATCGCCATAAAAAATATAAGCACATGAATAGTTTTCACATTAACCATACTAACTTATAAAAAAACTAAATTCGGATCACCGCACTCCGAACACTGTAAAAATAATTAATTTCCACCCTCGCGCCACGAAATCGCGCAGAGTCCCAACAAATGGAAAATTTCTATAAGTTCGCATATCGCCATGAAAAATATGAGCACATGAATAGTTTTCACATTAACCATCCTAACTTATAAAAATAAAATTCGGATCACCGCCCCCCGAACACTATTAAAATAATTCATTTCCACCCTGGCGCCACGAAGTCCTTGCAAATGGAAAATTTTCATAAGTTCGCATATCGCTTTAAAAAATATAAGCACATTGTTAGTTTCCACATTGACCATACTAACTTATAAAAAAATAAAATTCAGTATGGTTAATGTGGAAACTATTTGTGTGCTCATATTTTTTATGGCGATATGCGAACTTTGAAAATAGTTACATGTTAGATGTGTGCCAAATAATTATGGGGTTGAAAATTATGGGAGGCGTTGTGACAACTAATTAATATGATAGTGCTTCAGTTGCCAATTGAGGTTTTTTTAATTTTTCTAAAGTGAATTTAGAGGAAACAACTTATTTTAAAATCTACTGCTGAAATCTATTGCTAACTTCACATCCGTGAATAATGACCTTGAGCCCGCATTTCCTTTGATTCGCATGTTGACATACATAACTAATAAATTATTTCCGATAACGGGAACGAAAAGCTTGGTATATTTTCGTCCCCGATTCCGCCCTCATTACTGTTCCCGGGTTGGTGTGAAGGCACGTTTATTATGAGGTTAGATGGCTTGTCAACTTTACGTTGCCAACCTAAGAAATGTATAAATTCGTTTCGTGTAAGAACACAAATCATTAAAATCAACTTATAAATAAGAAGTACTTAAAGAAGAGGATGGTTGCAACCATTATTACGTGGTAATCAATTATTAAACTGAATTGTAAAATTCACTTCAGAGTAGATTCGTTGGAGAAACCGAGCATGCGACTGAGGTTAATTTTACGTTTATATATACTAACAATTGACTGTTTCTGTACTATAATAAAGGTTCGCAAAATGTTTCTATACTTCGAAACAGAGGTAAGTATTAGAATATTACTGACCTCGAAGAGGGAATCGCCAATTTCCCAACTTTTTGGAGGTTAAAAATATGCTTATTATTATAGTGATTGTGAATAAAAATAATTACAGACCCGTTTCGTGTCTAAAATAATTGAAAGGATTACAAGTGATCTTCTATGGATTTACCTAAACAAGTTAAAATTCTTATTATTAAGGATTCAGGCATTTATTAACGAAAACAACATCATACCAACTGGTTGAACATATCAGCATGGAATTGGATGCGAAACATTGTATAGCAGTGCTTCTGTTTGACCTAACTCGTTCATTTGATACGATGAATATCAAATTTGTTAATTATAAATTAGAAAAATTGGTATAGGTGACAATGTTTTGAACTTTATAGTGTCCTTTTTGAGCGACAGAAAGTTTTATGTACAAAGTAATAACACTAATTCAAATGTACAAAATTGATAATTTTGCTGTATAAAGGGTGTTTCGAATTCGAGGCTTACCATGTGGATCTCGCTTATTAGAAGAGATAGAGGGTATGTTTAAATTTGGCACTTTTGCAGAATTTTATGCTGATTAATAATTCACTGAAAAAAAAAACTTAATATTAGTTAGTTTTTGAGTTAAGTCTAAAAAACTGAAAAAACGGAATTTCGTTTTTTCTTTATATCTTCGTTATTTAAGGTGATATTTAAAATTTGTAAATACGTTCTTATAGCACTTTTTTATTATCTAATAGATGGCATAAGATTTTTAGTTGAAACATGTTTCGTTTTAGGTAGAGGGTATGTTTAAATTTGGCACTTTTGCAAAATTTTATGCTGATTAATAACACTGGGCAACAAAAAAAATATATTTTTTGTTGCATAAGATGTTTCAACCGATTCTGAGTATTTTGACAATACTGATTTCAAATGGAACACCCTATATATCTTGCCACCAATGCATGCAATTTTAAATAAGCTTTCCAATGATGTATAATTCTTATAATGAAATATTAAGGATTCTTGAGATTTATCCATAAAAACATTTTTCTTTTGTCACCTCCTGCTTATTTTTGGATTTTCAGCCAAAGCTATGCATTTTCAGAAAAAATAATAAGATACCAAAGTTGTAGAACGAAAAATTTTCGATCGATATAGGTCTTCCTGCTTTTCCCATAATGCGTGCATTACCGCCAGAATGCGCAAAATTGTGACCGTATATGCATTTTAGCGTTTTTCTCATTTTTTTTGTTAATTAATTGCACTATATTTTATTTTCCACGTCCTCTAGCAGAGAAACGGGTAATTATAGAATTATTAAAATGACCTACATCAATTTAAAATATTCAGCTCTACAACTCTTAAAAGAAGTAATTTTTGCCCAAAATGCATAGTTTTCGCTAAAAATGCAAAAAACCATTAAAAACGCAAAAATTGGTACATACATTATCAATTTTTTCTTCTTTTAAGAGTAATAGAGTGGAACATTTTCAATCGATAGGGGCCAATTTGATTTCCCTATAATTGCTCGTTTTTCCGCTAGAGGGTGCGGAAAATAAATTTATTAATAAAAAATTTGAAAAGAAAACGCTAAAATGCATGTACGGTCCCGATTTTGCGCGATCTGGCGGGTAATGCACGGATTATCTTAAAAGTTGAAAGACCTATATCGCTCTACAACTTTGGTCTCTTATAATTTTTCCTGAAAACGCATAGTTTTGGCTGAAAATCTAAAAATCAGCAGAAGGTGGCAGAAGAAATATGTTTTTATTGATAAATCCTTAATATTTTGTTATACAAACTGTACATCATTGCAAAGTTTATTAAAAATGCCATAGATTGGTGGCAACTTATATAGGGTGTTCTATTTGAAAAAAAATTCTTATCCATTATTTTGCGTATGTTGACACCCTGTATAGCACTATGAATAAAAGAGAACCAAAGCCGATATGTATTATTCTTTATGATGTCGGAAATTTTCTAGTGTATAAATAATGATGCTATCTTTGCTAGGAACGTTTCTGCAATGTTTTCAATGTGTACATGTTTTTGCCACAAATTTGCCCATAACTAACCAACCGTCCATAATAGACCCATACTATCTTATAGTATTTTTATCAGCTTCACAAGAGGGTTGAAAATAAAGTATAAAATATAGGGTGTTCCATTTAAAAAAACATAACTTTGTTCTGTTATGTATATTGGGACGCCCTGTAGAAAAGCATACATATTTCGAAAATATGTAGAATAAGTGTGGGTACCAGTTCAAGAAAACTAGAAGTCGATATCTCAAATAGCAAATAAGTTATGGGGCTTTTACAGATCCTGGGTCACCCGGTATATCGTTGAGTCGATATGCCGATGCCGCTCCCTGCTTGACTGCTTGATGATTACAGTTGTATTTTTTGTACCAAAATTTGCCCTTATTAGCTTCATATAGCTTAAATGTATAGCGTAAATTGACTAACTTCTCACTTTGGTATTTACTTATAAATATTGCAGTATTTAGCTACTGTTTTATTTATTTATTGTTATTAAATTTAACCAACTTTGCTTCTCTTTAAGATTTTATTTCCTTGTAATGATTGCCTGATGAATTAATAATTAGATTAAATTGCGTGTTAATGGAAATGTTAACTCTAATAGCAGGTTAAAATTCGGGGCATTTTCTTTCAGAGAAATGCTAAGACCCGTGTATTTTTTTTAACGCGCATTTTTGGAGATAAAATTCAAATGTATATGTTGTCCCAAAGTTGAGATACGACCCCTAAGTTGAAATTTTCAAATGTGAACCCCCATTTTTTGTTGCATTTGTGGATTTTACGTAAAATTCTGAGAATTTTTCATATAGCATATCCGAAGTCGATATTCAGCTGTTTTCGAAAAAATGGCGTTTAAAAAAGTACTACTACGATTTTATTTCAGGTTAAAGATAACGTGGTTTGATCGAAACATTGGAATTAATAAGGAAAACTCATTATTTATTTAATGAAATGATGAAACTAAAACCCTTCTTGTGCCTGGCAGTATCCCAAACGATCGATAAATTGATGATGGACCCTGTTTATTGTTTCTTGACTAATGTTGGCACATTCTCTTCTGATTCTAGTTTCTAAGTCGTCAATCGATTCCGGTTTAGTTTTGTATACAATATTTTTGAGAAGACCCCTCAAAAAATAATCCAAAGGATTGAGGTCGGGACGCCCCTCTACTGTGAATTGGATGTGAATATTGAAAGAATTGAATATATCTACTGTCTGTTGTCCCTAAAGATTAAATTCAACAGACAATAGATATTTTCAATTCTTTCAATATTCACATCCAATTCACAGTTGAAATAGAATCACAAAACAGTTTTTCCTTCCTAGACGTTATAGTAATAAGGAGGGATGACAACACACTTTTCTTCGACTGGTACCAGAAACCAACAGCATCGGGTCGTTACATCAACTATAATTCCCATCATCCAACAACTTAAAAGGTGAATACACTTGTTGGAATAAAAAATACTAACCTCCGCAATCTGGAAGTTATGTTTAGAAACAATGGTTACCCTCAAAATTTAGTCAATAAAATCATCTACAATTCCCCAGGTCAAACCGCCGACGTTCCGGTTACAAACCCACAACCCCCCGAACCCCCTGTTCCCTTTGAATACAGAAAAGTCCCATACATCCCAGGCCTCACAAATGAAATCGTAAATGTTCTCAGAGCAGATAACATCAGAATTGCTAAATACAACCTAAAATAAATCAGCTCATTATTTTCACCAAGAGTTTTTACTCCCTCACAAATTAGTGGTGTCATCTATCTCATTCTGTGTAAGGACTGTAATAAGAAGTATGTCAGACAGACGGGGCAGTGGCTGAAGTCATGGGTTACACAGCACAGAAATGATATCAAAAATAATACAAATTCATGTACGCTTGCTACACATGCAAATACCACGCTGCATAACGTGGATCTTGAGAATACCGAGGTGTTGGACCGGGAGTTTCAATATAGGACACTATGAACTTCCGGTCTGACACTGAAGGTCTCAGTTCCACTTATGCGTTGTTATTATCATTTACTTATTATATTTATTATATTTTACCTTAATTTTAAATGTATTGTGTAGTATAGGGTGTTTATATCTGTTAATTCTTATCACTACTAATTTTTTTTTTGCCTGTGTACGCTGTTTGGCATTATCATTAATAAAATTACTTACTTACTTACTATGTATTAAATAAATCACCTCGTCCCCTTGACTCCAGTCACAGGCCTCCTTGCCTTCGTGTTTCACGCCTCATATGTTTAACTTTCCCCTTGGTGATATCCATTCACAACAATTAATTACTACTGCCCTTTTCTATTGTCAGTAAATATACCTTCAGTTTCTTTTTTGTTGTTTTGAATTTTGTTTAACATAATACCCTCAGTAATTTTACCATTGGAGCTTCACTCAACCAGACAATAGAGGTGCAGTAGTAAACAGTATATATTTTTGAATAAGTTCATTAACAATCTTGTGACCTTAACTTTAAAATTCAAAATTTCAAATTCATATCTCGCGCCGCCGCGCCGTGTTGCCGGCAGCCCGTCTGGTATTGCGGTTTCCCAACCTGCAAAAATCAGAATGGCTGCCAACAACGACGACGCATACGTACATCACTCAGCTCACACCGATTGTCCGCCATTACCATTTTCACACGCGTCCTCGCTGATCGGGAATTTTTTAGTTTATTAATTTTATAACTTTTTATATCGTTTTTAAAATGTAATTTTATACCACGTAGATGTTTGTTACTGTGCATTCAGTTAATTTTTTGCCTAACCTCATCAAGCACATTTTTACACAATTGTATTTATTTTAGTCATCCCTGATGCAGCCATAAAAATAAATGGCGAAATATTGCAACTAGAATTTAAGTTAGCATTAATACATGACAGGGTCAGAATGATGCTAATATACGAACTATATAAACTTATTTATCATCATACGAGCAATAGTACACTTTAAAACTTGATTAATTTCAGAACACCACGTTTAAATTTAATATGAAGAAATAATTCAAATTTAATTACAACACACCACTTACGACCTACCATTTATTTTCATCATTGCTTATGATGATAAAAAGATATCACGAAATACAATATGGAATTGATATATTCTGTAATAATAAAAATGAATGTCTTAAAAATTTAAAGTAATCTCTTTTATTTTATAAATGTATTTTTACTAATTTTAAGGATTTTTCTTTCTTTTTAGTGTTACTAGTTAATACTGTATTTTTTTATTTATATAGAATAATTCTCAAGAACTTTGTATTTTTTCTTGATAATTAGGCTTCAGCCTGCCAAGGAAATAAAGCCTATCATTTTTATTATAAAAGGAGAACGATTCAATAACGAATCACTTTTTAGTAACTTTTAACTTTTTCAATAACAAATAACTTCTTAATAACATATAACTCATTCAATAACAAATCACCTTTTAGTAACTTATAACCCATTCAATACCGAATCACTTAATAACGTATAACAGTTTCAATAACGAATCACTTCTTAGTAACCTTTAACCGATTCAATAACGAATCACTTCTTAATAAAATTAACTCTTTTAGTCACGAGTAGAAAATAACATGTGACGCATCGAAACCGTTGCTTTAATATCATGATTACTGAAATATAAACGCGGCACGGTCGGGATTTTATGAAATGAAAACATTAAAATAATGGTGCGTCAGACGTTCTGATTCGAACGCATATTCGATGTCGAGGTGACTCGTCATATTTTATATTGGTGCTAACATGATTTACGTGCTAGTTTGCACAAACCCAAGAAGAACCCTGAAATCGCAAGCTCTTATCCAGAGAGAGAGAGACATATCAATGAGAACATTTTACCTTAGCTAGTGGTATCCGTTAAAATGGTGGAGATAAAACACACAAATATTTCCCCATTTATCACATTTGCAAGAAATAAACTTCTTCAGTTCCGTGCGAACGATTCTTTTCTAAAGCGGGTCAGTTATTATCAGAAAGATGATCTCGTTTAAAGGAGAATTTTTAAATATCAATTATAAAAAATTAAAATTTAACGTATTCAAATTTGTTACTTGGATAATAAAAATATTTCTTAAAATATATACAAACCTGTACATCAAGTTCTCCGAGGTTACTTTAAATAACGGTTACTAAATAACCTTTTAAATAACTAGTTATTTTGTAGTAAAAGTAACTGTTATAACCGTTACTGGAGAATAACCGTTTATCTCATCACTAGCCCAGGCCGTGATCACACCCAATATCTTGTGAAGGTGAAGCGTGAACCTTGCTTATTGCATACACAGCTGAATCGGCATTACATACTAACCTTCACACGTCTTGTTTACCGTGCATTCAACCGTGATGATCTTATTATTTCACTACAGGGAAATGCTACTTCATCGAGATATCGTCTAACCTGAACTGCATAACATGGTGGTGCATCATCTTACTTGAACCATAAATTTTCGTCATATAGCATGGGGTCATTAGCAAGGGGAAATAAATTTCCTAAATTGGGGATTATATATTGTTGTAAAAAATCAAGATATCGTGGACCGTTCAATGTCTCTCCATAAAAGTAAAGCCCAATGATTTAATTTTTGACAATTATTGTCCAAACTTTTTTTTTTCAGGTATGTTCTTTCATCCATCTGGGATTTTCTTTTGCCCAATACCGACAGTATTGTCTATTAACTTTTCCGATTAATGTAAACGTTGATTCATCGGAGAACAAAATGTTTTCAACATGACGAGGGAAATTGTGGCACATATCCATTAAGGTTTGATAGAATTGCATTCGTTGGTCTGGATCATCTTTATTTAATTCGTGTACGTACCAGTATTATTTTATAAGGATTCAACTTTTCTAATCGTGAAACCTTATGTACAGAAGAAGGAGGGGTATCGTGGATACGGCTACCTTGACGAATGCTAATATGTGGATTTTCTTCTACAGCTAATTAAACATTTACGTTAAGGATTGGGTTAGGTTAGAGGATTGGGTCCTAAAACCAGTGTATTATATGATAATGTATGCGCGAATGACTTCGATATTATTTGCCTAACTGAAACTTGGTTACATAGTGGTATACTGGTTTCTGAATTATTTCCGTCTAACTACAACGTGTATCGCTGTGATCGTCAAAATGTTAAAATTTCACTTCAATCAGAATTAATTTTTGCGTCAAATGATGTTAATGTAGATTTATTAATTATTATAGTTTTATTGGGACATACTATCCTTCACGTTGTATGTGTTTATATTCCTCCATCATCCGTTGTTTCTGATTTCGAACACATCTTTGAAGTACTTGAATGAACCAGTTGTTATTTTGGGTGATTTTAACTCTGCACTCATATAATACATGTGGCGTGGGATGCAATCAACAATTAGTGATGTATAATAACTTTTTACAATTTAGTAACTTACAACAACATAACACCTTGTTAAATAAGAATTCAAGAATATTAGATCTTATAATTTCATCTCCTAAAGTGAATTGTGATATTCAACAGATTTTAGGTTTAGTAAAAGAAGATCCACATCATCCTTCATTACACTGTGAATTGAAACTCATTATTGATACCAATACTAAATTTAGACCAAATTCAACATTGTTATCATATGATTTTTCAAGAGCCGACCTTAGAATATTATATAACGAGATTTCTCTAATAAATGTTTGAGTTTAAATGATCCAGTGAAAGCATGCACTATTTTTTATAAATTGTTTAATAAGGTATTAAATAATTGTTTGCCGTTACGTATCAAAAAAGTTCAAAACGAATTTCCTCCCTGGTTCAGCCTTACATTAAAGACATTAATAAAAAATAAAGAACGTTCTCTTAAAATGTCTAAAAGGTATAAATTTAATTATTTAAAATTTAAATAGGCCGATTGCGAACAGAAATCCATAACTTACTAAAAAGTGATCATAAATCTTACATTGAACGAATGGAACAAAATATTGTACGGGAACCGAAAAATTGTTTTCTTATATTAACACAAAAAAGAATACTAGTAGAATTCCAGGCAGTATGATGTATGAAGGGGTTGATATACCAATCCTAAAAAAATTGTTGACTGTTTTGCTACTTACTTCAGCAGTGTTTACACTAAATCTAATGCAAAGAGTACTCTGTGCAGATTTCTTCATCCAATTTTCCTGTGTGTAACATTAGCCAAATTACTGAAAATGATATTTCACTTGCTGCACATGAGTTAAAGGGCACTAGCACTATGAGACCTGACGATATTCCAGTGTACTTAGTTCAAGATTGTATACAATCTTTTATTGAACCTCTTAACCACACCTTCAATTTAATTATTGCAACTAGTACAATATTGTTAATAATTTTGCAAAGTTATTTGAAATGATAATTTGCAAAATAATGTATGATCATGTATACCCGTTCATTTACAACGCGACAACATGGTTTTGTAAAAAAGAGGTCAATTGTATCAAATTTGATGAACTTTACTGAATACGTTTCACAAAACCTTGATGACCGTAAACAAGTGGATCAAGTGGATACCATTTACACAGATTTCCAAAAGGAATTTGATACGATTGACCATCAAATTATTGCACAAAAATTAAGTTATTATGGCTTCACTAATGGTACTGTCTTATTAATGTGTTCATACCTTTCCAATGGGCAGCAGTATATGCATTATTCAGGGCATAATTCATATAAATACATTGCAACTAGTGGTGAACCTCAAGGATCAAACCTTGGGCCACTGCTTTTTACAATTTTTATCAATGATATTGTGGACAATCTTCAGTCAAATGTACTTCTATATGCTGATGATATGAAGATCTACAGTACTGTTAAATCCATCAATGATTGTTTTGAATTGCAAAGAGATATTATTCGCGTAAAACGGCGGTGTAAGGCTAATGGTCTATTATTAAATCTAAATAAATGTAAATGTCTTTCATTTGCCCGAAAGAAAGAGGTTATTATGTATGATTATGCCCTAGGTGCTATAAAGTTTCAACGAGTTGATAATGTTCGTGACTTAGGAGTTCTGTATGATACTCAACTCACCTTTCGTGAGTACAATAATAATATTTGCAGTAAAGGTATTAAAATATTAGGATTTATTAACCGCACATGCAAAGACTTTATAAATATACAAGTAATGAAAAAATTGTACTTTGCATATGTTCGATCAAATCTGGAATTTGCTTGTATTATCTGGGCACCGCATTATTATGTTGACATAAATGCGATTGAGAAAATACAGAAAAAGTTCTTAACAATGCTATTCTTTAAAATGCATCGGAAATATCCACCGATAAATACAACATATCAAGAACTTTTAGTTATGTTTGATATGAATTCATTGCAGCATAGGCGTAACAACTCAATGATATTATTTTTACATGGCCTAATAAATTATTTTATAGATGATAACTCACCAATGAACACTATGGTAAGGCTCTTCAATAGTATTCATTATACTATTGACATTTTTATAGAGTCAAGAGCAGAATGGTTGCGAAATATGTCACAACTGTGGTAAAATGTGAAGTAGCCTGCATGTTCAATCAGATTTGTGTGTATATTTAATTTTCAATTATCTTACCTGTTATAATCTGCAATATCTGTCAGAATTTATTAATTTATTTGTCTATATGTGTGAATATGTATTTATATATGTATATTTGTTTATTTTTGTATTTATATTTCATTTATTTTATGTAACTTTCCCTGTAATTGGATGTTTGTGACTGTTGAGAGAATAAACGTATTATTATTATTATTATTTAGTTTATTCTCCTCGCTGACCGCGGCGTCCTTTCTTTGGCGTATCTTCCACAGAACTAGTATCCCGAAACTTCCTCTCAATTTGCCAACTACTGACTGGTTTATTGGTCTGTCCGGATAGTTGTTATTAAATAAAACACACACCTATCACCATACCCAGTCATCATAAGAATTTGAATTCTTTGTGTTGTCGATAAACGCATTGTAAAATTACTCTTTTTTCAAATAAAGTCAAACCAAAACTGACAAATTAGGTTATTCAAAATTTTGAGGTTATTGGAATGTTGTTTATTAAATGAATGAAAGTAGAATTCCCAAGGAAAAAAATAATCACAACTTCACTCTGTTTTGTGAACTCATATCTTTTATCATAAATAAAGATAATTTCTTTTATTTTTTCAAAAACAGCTGAATATCGACATAGGCTACATGAAAAATACTCGAATTTTACGTAGAATCCATAAATGCAACAAAAAAATGGGGGTTCACATTTGAAAATGTCAACTAAGGGATCGTATCTCAATTTTGGGACACCCTGTACATTTAAATTTTTTCTCAAAAAATGCGCGTTAAAAAAATAATACACGTGTCCGAGCATTTTTCTAAAACAAAATTTTAACAGAATTTGTTCCTTACTTTATGTACACAGTGTATAATGAAATAAGGCGGCATGAGTAATTATATTTTTGAATTATTTAATCAAAATCCGCATTTTTCTGTAATTTCAACTTTATTTCATTTTCTATTGTTCATTTAATGCCTCAGTATATTCGATTTTGTGTTACCTTTTATAATTCAAATGTCACATTCAAACGTGATCATAAAAAGGAAGTCCTCGGAGGAGGAAAGCTTCAAAGGTCTGCTCGTAAATTGCTCCTACTAAAAATTTCAAAACAATTTTACGAGCGCTTTGAAATATTTATGCGTTATTTCTGCTCTGTTACAGGGGTTTGCAGAAACATAAAACTGCTGACAACTTGCAAAAAGTGCTTTTACTTATTCAACCGCTACCGAAATATTAAAGTACTTTTGTGCGGAAGATATAGTAAATATTCATTGTGAATGCGCCGGTCAAGGTCAGAATTGTACTGAAATTATATTGAAATTAACAGTTATTGCGGCATCACGGAAATCAGTAATCGTAAAATCTGTAGGGTGTAAAATAACATAATTTTCTGTTTTACTACTTGTGTCCCGATGATCCGTCATGCTAAGTTCGAGACACAAAATTTCTCGGTTTCTAGTTTTTATTAACAATTCTTAAAAAAAAAATCGAAATATATTTTTGGCATTTTAAAAATGTATGTTTGCAAAACATTACAAATAACGTTATTATTTAGGACTTGCGAACCAAGCCAAAATTCATGAAGACACGTTATATTAATAATAATTGAATACGAATAAAAGGGATGTACGAGTGAACCCTTGTCGAAACAGAGTATAGCGTGGGTTGGGTTGAGGTCATTACGTTGATCACTCACAATTGACACTGGATGCAGCGAACTTATACCCTGAGACACCGAAATACGATGTCCTGTATCAAATGTAAAAAAGCGATGCCCACAAAAGCCTATCGGCCCATGTTGCAAACTTCATTCTTACAAGAAATATGTGTCATTCTATGCTCGTTGTACAATACAATATACTAGGAGTATTATTTAATCTCTACCTTTCATCGAAAGTGTGATTGGAATGTAGCTCTTGAGGTAAATCTTAAATTATGCAGAATTTAACATAAGCTTGTAGGGCAGATAATATTACTGTACATGTAAAACAATTAAAGTAGTGTGTGCAATTATAAAAAAGAATCACTGAATTACAAACTATGGCGAAAGTAAGTGAAATCCAGACTAAATCAAAGAGTTTTTCAAATTATTTACAATTTCATTGAATAAAATATGCAGAAATCGGCGAAAACCCCTCGGGCCGATAGCCGGTTGTCCGGACTAAAGAGAAGAAATTTTAACCATTAATACATTGTACAGTGTTTATCTTGACAATAAAAAAAAAAAAAATTGTAATAGTCGGCTCTCATATAGCCCAGCCCGCTAGACAAGAACGCTGCGAGGGCCCACAATGTATTAAAATGAATAATTTTTTTCGTGAGATTACAGATACAGTTTTGACAATATGAAAAAATATTATTTGAATAATAAATTTTAAACAAATTACCCCTAAGTACGACGGGTTCCTTTTCCTAAATTACAGAAATATTAGTATTCAAATTGTTTATAACAATAATTATAAAAAAAATCCGTGCTACTCTGCAGAATATATTTATAGAGGTGAATTCAAAATTTCAGTTTTAAGTCTTTATGCGTTTGTGAATAATCCTTTAAATGAATTTAGAGGTACGCTCCAACAGCCTTAACCGCTATATTAGGAACTTATATTTCTTGTAAATATTTCGTAAATTGTTAGTATTAAATCAGATTTATAACGAGACACAAGTTTTAAATAAACAGTTATTATTGTCCGGGCGTCACAACCAAGTTGTCATACAAGGAACACACAGTGTCTAGGATGAACAATTTAAATGATTGCCGTCGAGGTAAGAAATGCCGACTTTATTTATCTGCAAGACGAAAAAAGCACCTTTTCAGAGGTAAACCAAAAATATAAAAACCATTATCACGGACTTGAAACTTTCCAAAATGACTCAAAATTCATTCCACTTCACGATTCTGCAAAAATCTTTAATGCTTTACGTCAAGATTTAAAAATAAATTCCCGAGAACCGACCAAATCGTTATTCTGAAGATGAGCTAATTTAGAGGCAAAGCACACGTAGAAAAAACATTTGAGATATCCTTGAATTTTTTCTAATTTACTCAAAATACATCACAATTTACGATTCCGCAAAAATCTAGAAATGCTTCTTCACTAATTTTTGAAATAATCACCCGAGAGGCTACAAGACCTCAGGTCAATTACCTATTTAGATCATTTGTAAAAGCGTCTCAATAAATGTATCGTCTCTCTCTCACACACCAGAGAAAAAATCGTCATTATGAACATGCGTCTTTTCGGAAGCAAAACAACAATGGTAAAACAATTGTCACATACTTGAAACTTTAATTAATCTTAATTTACTCAAAATATATTTTACTTCTATAATTCATAAATTTACAAATGCCTCTTGACGAGATTTTAAAATAATCTACCAATAATATACCAAATCATCATTCTAAAGATTCATCAGAGGAAAAACAAGAATAAAAAAACATTTGCCACATTCTTGAAACTTATTAACGAGACATTCTGCTTCAAGATTTAGTTAGGATAAGAAACCACCCCTATAATTTTTGAAATAATCACACAAGAACAATGCTTATGCTTATTTTAAAACTGCGAATTTAATAACTATAAAATATGAAAACAATTGCTACAACGCTGAAATGCTCGTAACTTATTTCAAGTATATTGTAATAAGACGCAATAAGAAACTACTTCTTTAGAGTTCAAATTAATCGTATAAAAACAAAATTGGTGTTCATTTCCAAAATTGCACACATTTAGGATGCATTAAAAATTGCTACAACCTCACAAATTTAAGATGACTATGAAACAGAGGCCTTAATTTAATTTTATTACAGTTTGGAAAGTAACATTTATGTGCACTGAAAAATAAATTGGGTTATTTTGATTAACATGAATTCAATGTATTTTAAGAATTGTAAAGAGAACATCGGTCCAGTAATTTTATTTATTTAATTCAATCTTTTTCAGAGCTGGGCCGTGTCGGGCCGGACTCAGCTCCGGGCCGGGCCGGGTTTTAAATTTTCACTATCGAAAAAAAATTTAAAAAATTGGTGCAACTCTCAAAGTTTTCCAATATACTTAAAATACATTCTATTAAAAATTGCATTAAAATCTGTAAAAATTCCTTCTATAGATTTTAAAATAATCGCATGAGTACAACAATTACGTTAATTTAAAAATTACGAATTTCATGAGCAGAAAAAAAATCAACTGTAAAATCTTAAACTTTTCTAATTTATTGCACAGGCATTCTATTATATGATTATGCAAAAATATCCAAATGTTTCTAGAATCTTGAACTGAAACATGACCAGATGCATGTTTATTTGATTATCATTGGTCATAATTCCGGACGACCAATTTATTTCACCAAGAAACATCTTTCTCGCAGTCAAAACTCTTTAATACATAAAAATAAAATTGAAAAACGCAATTTAAGATAACGTTCAAGTATAAGAAAGTGTAATAAACCAAAAATAAAATATAGTAACCAGAAGGAAATTAATAAAGGATACGGTAATAAATGTGAAAAACCAGATATGGATCAAGAAGACTATGATAAAACGAAGGATATTTTTTGAAAGTAAGTAAGTAAATAATTTATTACAGCAGATTACAATGGTCTGAGAAACAAGTCAAATAAATGTATACACAAAAGCATAATACTTAAAACTAAATCTTAATTACATCATAATGTATCATACATATACCGGGTGACCCAGGGATCTGTAAAAGCCCTATAACTTATTTGTAATTTGAGATACCGACTTCTAGTTTTCTTGAACTGGTACCCACACTTATTCTACATATTTTAAAAATATGTATGTTTTTGTACAGGGTGTCCCAATATACATAACAGAACAAAGTTATGTTTTTTTAAATGGAACACCTTATATTTTATACTTTATTTTCAACCCTCTTGAGAAGCTGATGAAAATAGTTTAAGATAGTATGGGTCTAATATGGACGATTGGTTAGTTATAGGTAATTTTGTGGCAAAAACAAGGACACATTGAAAAAGTTGCAGAAGCGCACTTAGCAATGTTATCGTAATTTTTTATACACTAAAGAATTTTCCACATCATGAAGAATAATACAAATTGGCTTTGGTTTTTTTTTGTACATACTGTTATACAGGGTGTCAACATACGCAAAACAATGTATAACTATTTTTTTTTCAAATGGAACACCCTATATGTCTTGCCACTAATGCATGGCATTTTTGATAAGTTTTCCAATGATGTACAATTTGTATAATGAAATATTAAGGATTCTTGAGATTTATCCATAAAAACATTTTTATTTTGTCACCTCCTGCTCATTTTTGGATTTTCAGCCAAAACTACCCATTTTCTGTAAAAATAATCGGAGACCAAAGTTGTAGAGCAGAAAATTTTCGATTGATATAAGTCTTTCAACTTTTCCAATAATGCATGCATTGTTCGCTAGAGTGCGCAAAATAGTGACCGTATATGCATTTTTTTAAATTGTTATTACTTGCACTATACTTTATTTTCCACGCCCTCTAGCGGAAAAACGGGTAATTTTAGAATAATTCAAATGACCTTCGTCAATTGAAAATATTCCGTTCTACAATTCTTAATAGAAGCAATTTTTGATCTAAATGCATAGTTTTCGATGAAAATTCAAAAAACCATTCAAAAACTCGAAAATTGATACAGACATTTTCAATTTGCATTTTTAACGAAAATTATGCATGTTGGGCAAAAATTGGATCTATTAAGAGTTGTAGAGCGGAACATTTTCAATCGATATTGGTCATTTGAATTTCCCTACAATTTCCCATTTTTCCGCTAGAAGGAGCGTAAAATAAAGTATAGTGCAATTTATTAATAAAAATGAAAACGCGAATGGCGGGCAATGCACGCATTATCTGAAAAGTTGAAAGCCCATATCGATTGGAAATTTTCCGCTCTACAATTTGGTTACGTATAATTTTTCCTGAAAATGCATAGTTTTGGCTGAAAATCCAAAAATCAGCAGAAGGTGACAAAACAAATATGTTTTTTATTGATAAATCTCAAGAATCCTTAATATTTTGTTATACAAACTGTATATCATTAGAAAGCTTATTAAAAATGCCATAGATTGGTGGCAGCGTATATAGGGTGTTCTATTTGAAAAAAACTAGTTATCCATTGTTTTGCGTATATTGACACCCTGTATAGCAGTGTGCACAAAAGAAGGACCAAAGCCGCTGTGTATTATTCTTCATGACGTGAAAAATTTTCTAGTGTATAAAAAATGATTCTATCTTTGCTAGGAACGCTTCTGCAATGTTTTCAATGTGTCCATGTTTTTTCCACAAATTTGCCCATAACTAACCAACCGTCCATAATAGACCCATACTATCTTATACTATTTTGATCAGCTGTTCAAGAGGACTGAAAATAAAGTATAAAATATAGGGTGTTCCATTTAAAAAACATAACTTTGATCTGTTATTTATACTGGGACACCCTGTATAAAAACATACATATTTTTAAAATATGTAGAATAAGTGTGGGCACCAGTTCAAGAAAACTAGAAGTCGATATCTCAAATAGCAAATAAGTTATGGGGCTTTTACAGATCGCAGGATCACCCGGTATATACACAAGCACACACATATACATAGATATTACATATTATTCACAAACTATGTTATAGCACAAAAGTTAAAATATTCTTGTATAGAATAAGGTTCCATGTCGCATAAATATTTCCAGATACATTTAAAGAGTGCCTTCTGGTTTTGAATCGCCTTTATATTTTGAGGTAAGTGGTTACATAATTTCAAACAACAATAAAATGTTCCTTTTTCATAGACCCTCTTTTTATGAATTGGATAACGAAAATTAAATTTATTTCTTGTAGAATAAGAGTGCGTTTGTTCACATGAATCAAATTTACTTCTATTTTTAAAAACAAACTTCAGACATTCATATATATATATATATATATATATATATATATATATATATATATATATATATATATATATATATATATATATATATATATACGTATCTAACCGACTTTACTAGACCCGCCATAAAGATTGAACAAACTTGAGACCACCTTTTATACAGATTCACTATATTTAATCCACCTCAATAAGCCCAACACACGGCTATTACAAAGTGGCGACCAATTGTATAAAAATTGTTGTTCAACCGACCTACCTAAGCCCTGCGGCGTTGCCTAAATGTTTCGTATGCTGGCAGATATCATTCTTCAGTGCGATGTTTCGATAAACAAGTGCTTGCGTTTTAAGTTTATATGTACATGAATTTTTACTCGCCGATGATGAGGTGGACGATTTTAGAGGAGGCGATTTCGCAGATAAATATATACCCTGTGATGCTGAAAGTTCTTGTGATTTAACAGTTTCTTCAAATACTACATAATACGTATTGAGTATAATGC
The DNA here is from genome assembly GCA_910593695.2 of Ocypus olens. Lineage (NCBI taxonomy): Eukaryota > Metazoa > Arthropoda > Insecta > Coleoptera > Staphylinidae > Ocypus > Ocypus olens. Next base: position 20,580,955 of record OU343062.1, on the reverse strand, counting down.
AATAACGAAAAAAATAATTTCAAGAAACCTAAATGTTTATAATCGTTCAGGCCATCTATTTTATGAGTCCATATAGTTAGATACCACTCCGCGGCACAAAGGTAATGCCGCGTGGCGATCAACGTGTAAAACACTATTGGTGGATGGCGATCAAAGAGTGTGGTGGAAGGATATATTGAAGAAGCTGAGTATATTACCAGAAGTTAAAATTGCAAACAAAATATTAAATCCGGTAAATACTACAGTTTACCTTCTCTCCACATCATCTGGAACAGTTTCTAACAGCAATGATTAAAATATTAATTAAACATGTGCAGACGGTATTAATTTATCTGGACACTTTACTAATTGTACTTTTAATTTTAATATTATCAAAAATGATAAATAAACTCAAATCATTCTTATTTTATTCTTACAATGATGCCTTGTTTTTAAGTTAAACACGAAAGTCCGCTGTGGCCGATTTAACGACCGTTGCTATGTATACTATTCATAGCAACGGTCGTTAAAATTCCTTGATATAGAAATATTGCGTACATAAAAGATTATTTAGATGGTTTCTTGGTTTCTTATGACGACGTTTAAATAAGTCTTTATGTGTAAAATTAAAAAAAAAATTGAATATTTTTTTAATGAAGAAGTCATCAAGTTCGTGTTCTTTTAGATTATTTACAAAAATGTGGAATGTATTCTTTATTATTTCATTTTATTTATTGTAAGTACCCTGTTATAATCTATTTTTTGTAAAAATAAATCCATACATTTCAAGTCACAAAAATAGAAATAATCTATAAAATTTTAATACAATAATATATACAGGGTTGGGCAAATGCGTCGGAACATCTGATTTCTGGCTAAACGTCTGTGTTTTTCTTATTACTTTTAAAGAAAATGTTTGTGAGTTTATTTATTTCATTTAGTGACGTCCTTTCATTTTTAACTGCTAACCAATTTTTTAAGATATGACATCATTGACAGTTTTTTTAAATGGATCACCCTGTATATTTTTACATTTTCAAATAAACACCTTTTCAGCAATTACAATGATATAGAGTTTAGTGGGGTTACGACTTGTGGTTTTTTAAATAATAAATAAATAATGGAAAATAAAATTTCTGAATTTCCTGAAGCTTTTGCACAACCCTTGAAAAGTTTGATTTAGAAATATTGTAATTTCTGTCAATAAATGCTGCATTAAAAATATTGCATGCACCTTACAGAGATTTCTGCTAATTTCCAAAAATTAGCCATCATTAACAACGTAATTATTTCACGTTCAGTTGGTGAACTAACATAATTGAACAGCAATGTTAATATTTCACATGGATAACATCTGTCGGTGACAGAAAACATAAAAAACACGAAAGTTTTTTTTTTTTATCAGGAAACAGTGTAAAAAGCCACCTCACTGTAGAATTATTTTATTTAATATTTAAAAAACCACAAGTCAAAGACCCATGAAACTTCATATCTTTGTAATTGCTGGAAAAGTGTCGCCAATGACGTCATATCTCGCGAAAGAGGGTAGCTGCTGAAAATCAAAATATGTCAGTGAATAGAATAAATAAATCCATAAACATTTCTTTTAAAAGTAATAAGAAAAAACGGACGTTTAGCCAGAAATCAGGTGTTCCGACACATTTGCCCAACCCTGTATATGTATATATGAGGCATTCTTTTACAAATCGAACGGAAATATTGGGTCTACAATTTGTACGCATTTCCTATACAAAATAAGCCGACCCGTATTTTCGCATTTTTTATCGTCGGTGTTTCTAAAAATACAGACACTAAAAGTTTTGAAAACTCGCTAATTATACATGTCTTTAGATCGCTATAACTCCCTAAAAACTATTAGTCGTATGGAGCTCAGTTAGGGCTTATTTTAAAGGTAATGGAACTCTCTTCATTCTGATGTTAATTAGTATTACTTTTTTTGTTAATTTTTAATTATTATAAACAATTAACATATTTAAAGTAATTTTACTACTCAAGGCCATCACTTTAAAAATTTGAAAAAAATACCATTGTGTGCCTCATTTTCGTTCATATAAAAATCTATTTTTTCAATGATCATTTGATTACATCAGTATGAAAGAAATTAATTTGTACGACAAAACACGCTACACGGCGCGCGACTGCGAGAGCTGGGTCCTTGGCGTCGTACTTTAGCAGTAATTAAGTGTGAAATTAAAAGAAAGGTAAAAAATATTATAATTGACTAATTGACTGTTATTTATTGTTAAATAGCAATTTTCTAATGAGGTATCACAGAGGGGGTGTTGCCATTAAAAAAAAATGAGTCGGGGTGGCTACAGCCCCAGGGGTTGCAAGGTGAAGGTCATTTTTGTGGTAATACTGATTCCCCCCACATACTCTAGAAACAGTTTTGAGAATTTTTTTATATCTTTTTTAGGTCTATACTAATCATTGCTCGTTTTTAAATAGATACCCGGTATATACAAGTAATAAATAACATCATACAGATGGAACAGTTAAACTTTTTAGAATGAAATTAATTATCCGCCATTATGATATCATGGTAAACCTTTGTGTCCAATTCAAAATAATTGTAAAGTTTTTTGCAAATTTCTCGATAAATACACTGCAGCAACAACAGAGTAAGGTACCAAATCATTCAGCTTAAAAAGCTTTAAAAATAATTTGAAGACCGATTCTGTCATAATTAATCAAATCAAATCAAAATCAAATTTATTTATACATAGTTTGTACATACATTGTAACATAAAATACATCCAATGGAACAAAACTAATAAAAATACGTCAATAAAACTAAAGCAGAGTACCGAAGAAATAATACATAGTACATAAAATAAAAGCAAAACTGCCAGAAACATACTGAGGACCGATCTAGAGGTCACCAAGACTATATAATTCGGTTTCACTTAAATATTTTTTTAATTCAATTTTGAATTCCTTTAGCAACCGTATTTCATTAAGATGTTGGGGAAGTTTATTAAAATATACAATTGCACTATATTTGGGTGATTGTTCCGTCATCGTCAATCTGTGCTGAGGTATGTTGTAGTCACTTAAAATTAAAAATTAACAATTCATACATATATAACCTACGGAAAGTTAGAATTCCTTCCCTTTTAAACAAACCCCTGGATGATTCACTATATTTTAAATTAAAAATTATTCTGACGACTTTTTTCTGAAGTAAGAAAATATTATTTGCTGCAGGACTGCCACCGTAGAATATTATCCCGTATCTTAATTGGAACTCGAAGTTGGTATGGCATAAAAGCAGTAAATGTTTTGTTTTAAAGGTTCCTTTTAGCAACCTTATGGAATACAAGATCGAGTTCAATTTTTTATTAACTGCGAACAATGCTCGTTCCAACGTAGTTGGTAATCTATTTTGATGCCAAGCGCTTTTATGTAACACTTTTTAAGTGAATTTTTTGTTTGAAAAGACATTAGGTTTGTTTTTTCTCGATTTAATACCAGTTTGTTTCTGTTTAGCCAATTTTCGATTTTATTTATCGTAACCTCAGTTCTCGCTTTAAGTTCATTAATATTTTTTCCTGCCCCTAAGACACATATATCATCAGCATAATTTACCAATTTCGCCTCCGTAGGTGAGATACATTTTCGCAAATCATTGACATAAATTATAAAGAGTATTGGTCCCAGAATACTCCCCTGCGGCACCCCGCTATTTGAGTATTGCATGTTCTATTCAATATTTTGGATTTTGATTTATGACTTATTTCTACGGTTTTCTAAAAATGTTTTTATTAAATTTTTATTTCCTCGTATACCGTAGGAGTAAAGTTTATTTAAAAGAATCGAATGATCCTCTGTGTCGAACGCCTTAGAGAGGTCAAGAGATACTCCAATAGGCATTTCCCCCCTCTCCAAGGCGTCAGTCACTGTCTGCACATATTCAAAAAGTGCCGTAGAAGTAGATTTTTTTCCTAAAAAAAACATGCTGTGCTTCATTGTATAGCTTATACTCATTAAAAAAAAAAATAATTCGTGATGCAAGAATTTTCTCGGCAATTTTTGAAAAGATATTCAGGAGAGTTATCGGTCTGTAGATTGAAAAGATTTTAGTATCACCACTTTTAAAAATCGGTTTTATTTTACCTAATTTCAAAACATCGGGAAATGTTCCTTGTTCAAACATATGGTTCATTAGTAGGGGAGCCACTATTATCACATTTCAAATTTTACATGTAAATCCCTATGGCTCGCTTTGCAATACAACACCCTGTATATCAGTGCTTTTACTGTTCTTTATGCTATTTATTGTATCCCTTATTTTTATTTCTCTGACCTTTTAAAATTAAATTTGTTACCACAGTCTATACTAATATCACAGATGTAGCTTGTTTGTAACTATTATAATATGATACTATACAATGATTTAATTTCAGTACTAATATAAAACATCTATTTAATTTTAAGCTAATTAGACAGCGCAAAATGTAATATTGGTACTATTTTAAATTGTTGTATATTAAATTATTCATGAATTACGCAAGCTTTTAACTTAAATAGTGATTTTAAAATAAACATTATAATGACGCACATATGTTACTTTATAAAGTACTTCAAATATTTAATTGGATATTTTTCAGTAAAGAAATTGAAAAGTCCGTGTCTTTTTAGATCATTCTTAAATATTTGTATTTTATTCTAAGTAATGTCAAATTATTTATAAATTCGCAATTAGTTTTAATAGGATCATTTGTATAAAAACCTTCAATCTTAAAGTTAATCAAAATCAATTAAGCAATTCTTATAGTAAATAATAATTTCAATATCCTATTTCCAATATTGGGGTAAGTTGCAGAGACGGCTGGCAGCGTAACCACACCTATATGTATTACTTCTGCTACCTTGGCCGTACCATGAGTCACCCCACAAGCCGTCACTGGTCATAAACAAAAAGAAATTTTAAAACGCCAGATTCGTATGTACATTTTTATTTTAACCCTACGGTAGGTGCGCGGTCTACAGTCGTTGACCGGGAAGAATCCATCGCTATTTGGAGTACAATAAATCACACTATTGCATAAAATCACTAAACTCAAGTGACTAAGAATCTAAATTGAGATGTTTTTTAATTACCACTTATAAGGATACATGCACAAATAACGCGAATTATCGAGTTATAATCGTTTTTAAAAGACTGGTCCATGACTAGTTCGCGCGCCTAACGTAGAGTTAAATACATCATACACATCGCGTTTTATGATAAAAAAAAGTGGAGAACGATGTTGCCAGACTGCCTGCATGAGATCGTCGGTACGACATGGTGGTATTGTATATAATATATACAGATCGACCGGACTACCTCTGGTGAGCAATCGCATCAACTAAAATTGTATAAAATGGTGATATTCGACCACATTTTGGGACCCACCTAAAATTGGTCTATAATCAAAGTACACTTGTAGTAATCGATAAACACAAGAAAACGTTTTCAGACCCGCAGCCGGGTCTGATAACGTCTTTTTTGGTCTGGCTTTGTAGGTGGAATATGGCAAGTTGGGTCTGTATACGCGGTTAAACAAATCTATATATATATACCGGGTGTGGCACTTAAGACGCCTCGGACCATAGCTCCTTTACGATAAAAGCTATCGAAAAAAATCTAAGAATAAAGTGGTGCATAGTTACCGTCGCTATGTTTTAAAAATATTTCTAATCATCAGTGGCGTGCCGTACTCCAGTGGCGTACCAAACTTATGTTTTTTTAAATGGAATGCCCTATTTTTTATTGCAGATTTGGAAAGTGCTCGACGAGTACTTATTTTTTTATCTAACATGTTATACCCTTTACTTTAGCGGTTTCGCTGTTATAACCCCTTCTTTCAAAATTGCGCCCCATTTTTGAGATTTTTTTGTAGAGAAACTAATTGACGCCGGCGCCTAAATTTTGAATTGAGGTACAGGTTAAGACCTCGTATACCTTCACATAATTTTTTTTCGGGTAATTTATGGAAAAAAAATAATTTTTGATTGATCTTCGCATGTTGTCATTTTTTCCGAAAATTTCAAATGGCACCCCCCTAAAAAAATTACGGCGTTGTACAGCCAAAACTCTAAATTTTTCATTGGTGTAAAAAAAATTACACATTGCATAACAGAATTTCGGAGAAAAAAGGAATTTCATCGCAAATGTCGGGAAACGTTTTCCGTTCCCAAGTGTGCCATGAGAAAACAAATACACAAATACGGTCAACATAATAGTATGTACCTATTTATTCAACATGATATGAAAAATGCAGATAAAGAAAATTTAACAACTTAAACTAAATGTTCGAAATAACGACCTTCCTGCTGGAGGCATAACCGCAACTTCTGGTGATATACCGCAGTTCATTATTTTCGGTAATAACTGCCTTCTTTCTAACTCTCCTTGGCCGTTTCACACTTCCCGTAGTAGTAAATCTCTCCAACACTTTTTGAAACGCACGTTCATTTGCGGATATCTCGCAGCGTACACTCGTGATGCCAAGAAACAATTCTTGTTACATTCTCCAAGAATAAATATCATGTCAACCATTTCCTCTTGAGTTCGGAACATTTTTAGAACGTTTATTAAAAATGACTTATGGCTGCTACTGACGTCTAATAATTTACTTTGACAATTACCAATCTTTTGTTTTCTCATGGCACACTTGGGAACGGAAAACGTTTCCCGACATTTGCGATGAAATTCCTTTTTTCTCCGAAATTTTGTTATGCAATGTGTAATTTTTTTTACACCAATGAAAAATTTAGAGTTTTGGCTGTACAACGCCGTAATTTTTTTAGGGGGGTGCCATTTGAAATTTTCGGAAAAAATGACAACATGCGAAGATCAATCAAAAAATTTTTTTTTGTATAAATTACCCGAAAAAAAATTATGTGAAGGTATACGAGGTCTTAACCTGTACGTCAATTCAAAATTTAGGCGCCGGCGTCAATTAGTTTCTCTACAAAAAAATCTCAAAAATGGGGCGCAATTTTGAAAGAAGGGGTTATAACAGCGAAACCGCTAAAGTGAAGGGTATAACATATTAGATAAAAAAATAAGTACTCGTCGAGCACTTTCCAAATCTGCAATAAAAAATAGGGCATTCCATTTAAAAAAACATAAGTTTGGTACGCCACTGGAATACGGCACGCCACTGATAATTAGAAATATTTTTAAAACATAGCGACGGTAACTATGCACCACTTTGTTCTTAGATTTTTTTCGATAGCTTTTATCGTAAAGGAGCTATGGTCCGAGGCGTCTTAAGTGCCACACCCGGTATATATATATATATATATATATATAATGAGGAGAAGTAACGGGAGGTTATGTCCATACAGGGAGAACACTAGTTGATGGGTGGTTCACTCAAGCCTTTATTTCCATGTAAAGCTAATATTTCGCTAAGACTGTTGTTAGCATCTTCAGAGCTACAATATGATGACAAAATAAAAACAGTAGGATATGATTTATAAAAAGTGAGTTACATACCTCGGAAAAGGGGCTACCCTATTGTAAAGTTACGCAAAAATATAATTTGAAGTTGAAGTTCAAGACAAAAATCCAACGGTGTGAACATTATTGTTGTTAAAATTTTAAATAAACTTATTGTAAATAACAGTTGTCAAAGTATATTAAAAGAACGTCGACTGCCGGATACGTCGGTGCAATAAAAACAGATTAAACACAAACTGTGATCAAGAAACACAAAACATATTAAAAACGTGATGAGCGTGTAGGTAAACGTGGTATATGGCGACCGGATATATGGAACAGCTGATCGTATGTTGATGTAGGGACGGACGAAATGGAAAAAGGATGTGCATAAAGTTGCCTACCTCACCGCGAGCCCCCGAGAAGAGAGCAAGCAACAGGGCAAGAGTGTACAGAAAGACCGAACAGGAGGAATTGAAAACTCCAAAATAAAATAGGCGGGCGTAACGGATTGAACGGGGCCAAAAACTAAAAAATGGGGGATGTAAAAATTGAATGAAATGAAATAAATAGAACACGATCACTGCGCCCTCCAGGGGCCATACAAGGTAAAGAGATGGGATGAAAGTGAAAATGAAGAAGGTTACTGTCTGACCGGGCGGGTGAGGGATTGGTTTAGGAGGTAGGTGTAGATGGAGCTAAGGTTGTTGATATCCTGTTTTGAATTAATTGCGCGGGGTCTATTATTTATGTGGCACATTTCCAAGAAACATCTTTGGAAATAGTTGTTATCGCTTTCCAGAATGGTTGGTTCATTAAATTTGAAGCAATGCCCAGTGGTGTGTGCATGTCTGCTGAACGCACATGCTTGGGGCTTGCATTTAATATCGCTCCTATGAAGTCTAATTCTAGCTTCGAGCTTTTGCGACGTATGACCAACGTATTCTGCATCGCAGTGATTGCAGTTAAATAAATAGACAATTCCGCTTTTTTGATTAACAGGGGTGGGATCTTTGGGATTGGGAAGGAGGTTTTTAATGAGTTTGATGTTATATGTTGAAAATTTTACATCATATGGCCTGAAAAGCGCAGTGATTTTTGGGGTGAGGTCTCTGATGTATTGGATCTTTTTGTACACGACCCTGCCGAGGATGACGTAGTGACCAGCAGGGTCGTGTACAAAAAGATCCAATACATCAGAGACCTCACCCCAAAAATCACTGCGCTTTTCAGGCCATATGATGTAAAATTTTCAACATATAACATCAAACTCATTAAAAACCTCCTTCCCAATCCCAAAGATCCCACCCCTGTTAATCAAAAAAGCGGAATTGTCTATTTATTTAACTGCAATCACTGCGATGCAGAATACGTTGGTCAAACGTCGCAAAAGCTCGAAGCTAGAATTAGACTTCATAGGAGCGATATTAAATGCAAGCCCCAAGCATGTGCGTTAAGCAGACATGCACACACCACTGGGCATTGTTTCAAATTTAACGAACCAACCATTCTGGAAAGCGATAACAACTATTTCCAAAGATGTTTCTTGGAAATGTGCCACATAAATAATAGACCCCGCGCAATTAATTCAAAACAGGATATCAACAACCTTAGCTCCATCTACACCTACCTCCTAAACCAATCCCTCACCCGCCCGGTCAGACAGTAACCTTCTTCATTTTCACTTTCATCCCATCTCTTTACCTTGTATGGCCCCTGGAGGGCGCAGTGATCGTGTTCTATTTATTTCATTTCATTCAATTTTTACATCCCCCATTTTTTAGTTTTTTTCCCCGTTCAATCCGTTACGCCCGCCTATTTTATTTTCGAGTTTTCAATTCCTCCTGTTCGGTCTTTCTGTACACACTTGCCCTGTTGCTTGCTCTCTTCTCGGGGGCTCGCGGTGAGGTAGGCAACTTTATGCACATCCTTTTTCCATTTCGTCCGTCCCTACATCAACATACGATCAGCTGTTCCATATATCCGGTCGCCATATACCACGTTTACCTACACGCTCATCACGTTTTTAATATGTTTTGTGTTTCTTGATCACAGTTTGTGTTTAATCTGTTTTTATTGCACCGACGTATCCGGCAGTCGACGTTCTTTTAATATACTTTGACAACTGTTATTTACAATAAGTTTTTTTAAAATTTTAACAACAATAATATTCACACCGTTGGATTTTTGTCTTGAACTTCAACTTCAAATTATATTTTTGCGTAACTTTACAATAGGGTAGCCCCTTTTCCGAGGTATGTAACTCACTTTTTATAAATCATATCCTACTGTTTTTATTTTGTCATCATATTGTAGCTCTGAAGATGCTAACAACAGTCTTAGCGAAATATTAGCTTCACATGGAAATAAAGGCTTGAGTGAACCACCCATCAACTAGTGTTCTCCCCGTATGGACATAACCTCCCGTTACTTCTCCTCATTACAAGTAAACGTCCGTCACTTCTTTTCAACATTATATATATATATAAGGAATAGTTTCGTTGGTGGAACTTGTGTTTTTAAAAACGAGTGATTTATTATAATTACGTTAATACATGACATATTCGACTTAACTCTATGAGCTCTACTGACTAACTGACTATTGCTAACAGGTGGCCGACTCGCCTCGCTAATAATAAGATAAGAAACTATTTATAAACTAACAACATAAGCATTTCTAATTCTAACTACGCAATTAATAATAAATGTATTTAAGAACAAAGGATGTCTTTCATAATGATGAATGGGGTCCTTATTGTGGACGGCAGGTAACTCCTCCACCCTTAAATTCGTGCATCCCCTGGAAGCGCGAAAGTAACCCTCCTTGGTCCTTCCTCTGTTTGGTTTCTTCTGGATTGGAACCATCTGTACGAGGCGTAAATCACACTAAACACTAAAATAACGTACAGAAACACTGTCCACGCACTGGGTTTAATGGGAATGTTTATGTCCTCTAAAACTGGTTCTTGTTGAAAAGCTGGGACGTCCTCGAGTGTAAGTCTTTTCAATTTAATTTGGAAATCACTAATATTGTTCGTTTCCACACTTAGCTCTGCGTCACTGATGACTGTAGGACTTCCAAGTGTAAAGTCCGTAGGGGGTAGTTCTTTTCCTCTGAAGGTGATGGAACATTGGTCTCCCTTGACCAAGAAGATTCCAACGATGTTTTTAGTTTCCGTTGCTTCACGACAGCGTAATTCGATTTTCTCCGGTGATTGGAAGATTGCGAGATATTGATTTAAGATTGGTATCCTTTCCATATGGTTACCAGAAATTTTTAATTTTGTGTATCGGCAATTGTTATGTTTTCCGTTGAATAATTCTTTTTCACATATAATTGGGAAATTTAGAAGTTGGTTCTCGGAACATTGGTAATATTTGGTACCAGAGGTACAAATGTCACTTAGAGGCATTATTGTATTTTCAATTTTTGATTTAAGTAAATATTTGACATTCGGGATTATAGTAATGCAATCAGACTCGAACTTGCTTGGGATAGGGTAAAGATAGTATAGGTCATATTCCAATTCATAATTAATTGGTATTGATAAAAAGTAACTAATTTTTGTTTCATCGATTCTACAATTGACCTTGATAACGGATTCGAAATCCAATATGTTTTCAATCTTAAGTTCGAATGGTAATTTTGTATTATAGTACATGGATATTTTTGATAATTCCATGAATAAATCATTTGGGCTAATTATGTCGAAATGTAACACTCTATGTTTACAGAATACTAGAGAATTTACAATATTGTTTAATATATTTGAGATTGTTCCGAATAAAATTATTAATTGATTATATAAGTCCTTGACAAATAAGACATGTTGATGATCAATGTTGTCTTGCATAATTGCATATAATTGCGTAATTCTAGATTTAAGGGTTAATTGATTGTGTTCAATATCTCGAAGTGTATTATTAAATTTTTTGATAACTTGCTTATTTACACTATAACCGTTGTTTAATTGATTTTGCAACTTATTTTGATTTGCATGTAAATGGTTAAGGATGTTATCAATCCTTTTGCTGTCGGCGGCATCCATGTTGCCGGTGATTATTTTGACAATTGTGCCAAGTCCATCAATCAATCCTCTCTTAACTCTCTTGGGAGTGATATGTACCTTGATATTATTTATTTTGGAAATTATATCGTTCGTTACAATTTTGTCGTAGTTTTCAAAATCTCTTTTAAATTTGGAAATCTTGTTTACCATATTTACGAGGGAACCGTATTGATTATTTAATTTGTCAAATTCCTCATGGATGGGATTAAGTTCGTAGTAGTGAACAAATGTGTGCATCGATTTTTGTAGTTTTGCGGGCCCTAGTTGTACCGGTAGTAGTCCAATATTTTGTGTAATATTTCTTAATTCAAAACTCAGCGTCATTGTGACGATGAGGGACCTGCAAGCGAATGATCAGTTTTAGGATCACCGGTATATATTTTAATTTCAATATCTGAATTGTTAAACACATAATTTATCATTAGTTTGACTTTTGAGTATTCTAGTTCGTCTAAACCACATCCGATTTTCGGCATGGCTAATTTATTAATTTTATTTGCTTCACAAAATTTCTTTAAATAAACAAGCGTTTGGAACAAGCATTTATAAGTTGGTTTGTTAAAGTATTTTCCATTGGTAATTAAGTATAAAATGTACCTGTTATCCCTTTTCAGGTAACATAGTGAATAAAGTTTCGGATTTTGTTTATATAACTCACGTACGCATCCAAATCTTAATTTAAAATCTTTTGCGATGCCTAAATTCATCCTCAAATCTTGGCTCACACAATGGGCCAATGAGAAATTACTAGGTGCAAAGAAAAGATCATCTTTGACTTCGGTTATATTATTGTTGATTATTTCACTATTATTATTTACGAGTTTTTCGTAATTTTCATAAGATAAATTTTCATTATTTAATATATTCTTTTTGAATTCGGCTCTAGGCCTTTTAATATTTGACAAGTGAATTTTATCAACGGTGTTGTAATGTGTGGTATTTATTTTAGCGGTTTTACGATCTGCGGTAATTAATTTAATTTCCTCTTTTTTATATTTATTTTTCGTTTTGCTTTGTTTTTGCTTATTTTTGACAAATACTGTCTTAGGTATATTTGGGATTTCTTCACGATTGATATTTATTTTGTTAATGATTTTTTCTTTATTCGTTTGGATTCTTTGATTGATTTCTTGGTAAAGTAATTTTACTTTGTCCTTGTGATTTATCATATAATTATTTAGTAATTGTTTTTCGAGTTCTATATTAAGCGGCGATTCATTATTTATGTGCCCCGATATAATCTCTGAGGGTTTCAATTTTGTTGTTGTATGAATTATTGTAAGCAAGAATCGAATATAAAACTTTTGATTGAATAGGTTCTTTTTTAAATATATTTTGATGATTTAGTAATCTAATGTGTTCGATTATTGTCGAGTGCACCCGTTCGACAATACCATTCGATTCTGGGTGTTAAAACAGATAAAGTGTAGGTCGATTTTATGGAGTTCTACTAATTCTCTGATTAGGCTATTCTTAAATTCCAAATGGTTATCTGCGATAATTTGGTTTGGTACACCGTGGTATATTAAATATAGGGTTTTCAATACTTAAATGCATGGTTGCATCATCGTTATCATTGTTAAAATTATCAATTCTAAACTCCGATTCTGGAGGTTCAACAATTAAAGAGGATTCGTCTTTATTTTGATTTATAAAGGATTCATCAAAATTTTCAATATAAAAATCATTAGTTTCATTATTTCCATTACAAACATCATTTATGTTTAATTGAATTCTTGACAGGGCATCAGCATTTTTATTAAGTATTCCTTTTTTTTGTACACGATCGTATAGTCATATTCTGAAAGCTTAAGTCTCCACCGGACTAATTTTGAATTGGGCTCTTTTATGGAGGGGTTTATGATCGGTTACTATCTGAAATGTACGGCCAAAAAGGTAGGGTCTAAAATACTTAACGGCCCAGACAATTGCAAGGAGCTCTTTTTCTATAGTTGAATATCTGGTTTCCGAATCGTTTAGCGTTCGGCTAGCAAAGGCAATCGGTAAATCGGAGCCTATTTTTCCTTGTGATAGTACAGCGCCAATCGCATAATTGCTGGCATCTGTAGTTAATACAAATGATTTAGAGAAATTCGGGTATTGCAAGAGTGGTTCATTAATTAATAAGTTTTTGCATAAATTGAAACAATTTTGATACACGGCGTCGTGAACATTAATAATTGCGTCTTTTTTTAGACATTTAGTTAGTGGCTTTGTTATTCCGGCAAAATTTCTAATAAATTTACGATAGTACCCAAGAAGTCCGAGAAAACCTTTAATTTGTTTTGTGGTTTTCGGAATGGGGAAATTTTGGATTGCATGAATCTTATCTGGGTTAGGTTTTACTCCGGATGGTGTCACGACGTGACCTAAGTACGCAACCTCTTTTCTTAAAAACTCGAATTTGTCGAGTTGTAACTTTAAATTGGATTCTCTAAGTCTTTGAAATACTTCTTTTAAACTTTCGATATGCTCCTGCAAGCTGGTACTAAAAATTATAATGTCGTCCATGTAGACAAGACATTTCTCATTTTGGATTCCGCGTAATATGTTATCCATGACACGCTGGAAAGTCGCGGGTGTGTTTTTCAGACCGAACGGCATCCGTAAAAATTCATAGTGGCCGTTTTGGGTATTGAATGCCGTTTTGGGGATATCATTTTCTTCGATTTCTATTTGGTGGAATCCGGACGCCAAATCTAGGGTCGTGAAATACTGACAACGACCTAGCTTGTCAAGTAAATCGGAAATATTTGGTAATGGGTAGCGGTCGCCAATAGTTTTTTCATTCAATTTTCGGTAATCTATTACCACGCGCCATTTTCGTTTTCCCGACGCATCTAATTTCTTGGGAACCACCCAAATAGGAGACGACCACGGACTATACGACGGTCGGATTATGTTTTGTTCAAGCATTTCGTTTATTTGTTGATCTACTTCAGTTTTATGAATTTCCGGATAACGGTACGTTTTTGTGTAGACCGGTATTTCATCATTAGTCTTTATGCTGTGCTTTATTTTGTTAGTAAAACTTAGTTTATTATCATTGATATGAAATATATCTGAATACTCAGAAATGAGTGAATGAACTATTTGTTTCTCCTCATCGTTCATATGCATTGACCGAATTTTGGAGTGATCGAATTTTATTTTGTTCATATTTAAAGAATTATAATTATTATTATTATTTAATTTTCTGGGATTAATGAACTCATATTCGCTGAATTCATTTACAACAAAAGGTCTTTTTAAAAAGACATCTCTGTCCTGCTCGGATTTATTTGTAACGCAACATAGCGCTTTATAATCTTTTACGATAGTAGCACATTCTTGCACCTCCACATGTTCTAATTTCATGAACGGGATTATAACGTGACCATTGTCAACATTTGCAATGTCGACTTCAATAATTTGCTGAGTCCGTGCCGGGACCAATGTTCGCTTGATACCTTGGGAAACAGAATTATTTTTTCCGTATTTAATCGGAATTTCACAGTTAGGAGCTACTAATAAATGTCGCTCAAAATCAACACAGGATTTCAACCTTGATAGATTGTCCAATCCAAGTAGGACATCGAAGGATGAATGGAAATCAAAAAGAAAGAATTTTAATTTATTAGCGAAATTTGACTTAAACAAATTTCTGAAAGATATCTCTGTGCTGTGATCGCCATGGGATGTACCATGTGCGCTGGTAACATCGAAGGGATCGTTTTTAATATTTTTATTAAACAGTTTGTGTGCTACTTCGGGATTTACAAATGACCTGGTACTTCCAGTGTCAATCATTATTTTTAAATTACGTTTACTATCAATAATGTGAGGTAAATTACTACTGTAATTAATTAAACCCATCGTCTCTATTGACGAGGCTCCGAGGCGGTATCGTCTAAAAAATCTTCTTGATCATTTTCAATATTGAATAACTCATTATTTCTCACATTTTGTGTATTTGGAAACCTATTAGAAGGTCCGGGTGTATTGGATGTCGATATAGACATCGGCGTAGGCCTGGAGAGATTAGGCCTTGGATTTTGGAAATTATTATTTCCGAAATTACTTTGATTATTATTATAATAATTATTATTACCATGTCTTGGGCGCTTATTTGGGCTAAACCCCTGATTACTGGAATTTCCGTGTTTAGGCGTACTGTTAAATCTATTATTAAATGGATTATTAGTTCTAGTAAATGGCCTTGAAAAATTATTGTTTTGATTATTGTTATACGATTGAAATGTGGGTCGCGGTTTTTGTGATTGCGAGTTTAAGTTAACGGTACTCATTTTGTGATTGAGTATTTCTGTTTGAAAATCATCATTTGTCAGCATATTCAGAGCTGCATTTAAATCGTTAGGGTTTTTGGTACGCATTTGGGACCCGATTGGTTCTTTAACGGTAGGGTATAGGCTCTATTCTGTTGTTGGGAAAACGTAATTTTTAGTCATTTGCTATTTAAATTTATTTACGTCGTAAATGTATGTTACTCTGAAATGTATGAACAATATACAAATGTTTTAAAAAAATTTTTTTGTCCATTAATAAAAAAAGTTAGATTTATGTTAGTAATCAGAAAAAATATAGCAATTATAGAATTTTTTTTTCAATAGTTAATTGTCATAGTATTTCATAGGTCGTTGTATATTTTCATGAATATTGAGTGAAAAATATAGGAGAAATACAGTGTTATGTGTTGTAATGTATGGAAATAAATGAGTCATCTCTCATTTTTGCTAATATCTCTACCAGAATATAAAAAAAAAAGTTAGTGATACCTTGAAAATGTTAGCAGCTTTTTTCTGAGACCAAGTTCATGAAAATTGCATAATTAATAAGTAGTATGTATGTAATAAACATACAAATTTTCGTTTTTTTCGGAATTACTAGGACTGCAGTAGAGAAAGATAGACACAATTTACGCTTTCGCCCCGACATCGGCCGAATAATACATCTGGCAAAATACATCTGGAGACTATTTTCAGTGGGGATAGACGGAATTTAAACGAATAATCGAGATCACCTAAAAACGCATCGGCACGGAAAACGAAAAAAATACATGACTGTGTTTACCGCAACACTCGGCCGGATAGTAATTTTAATGGGGTAGTTTTACAGCGGTCGGACCTTTTCGCCTGCTTTTTTATTAGTAATAATAATAATTTATTGGTGCTATTAACCGAGCGTCTTACACAGGTCATAAAAGGTATAAAAATTAACGATGATGGCACAACATATGAACTTAAAAATTAAAAATTAAATATTAAAAATTAAAAATTAAAAATTAAAAATTAAAAATTAAAAATTAAAAATTAAAAATTAAAAATTAAAAATTAAAAATTAAAAATTAAAAATTAAAAATTAAAAATTAAAAATTAAAAATTAAAAATTAAAAATTAAAAATTAAAAATTAAAAATTAAAAATTAAAAATTAAAAATTAAAAATTAAAAATTAAAAATTAAAAATTAAAAATTAAAAATTAAAAATTAAAAATTAAAAATTAAAAATTAAAAATTAAAAATTAAAAATTAAAAATTAAAAATTAAAAATTGAAAATTAAAAATTAAAAATTAAAAATTAAAAATTAAAAATTAAAAATTAAAAATTAAAAATTAAAAATTAAGCACTATTTTTTAATTTTCATGGCAACCTTTATTTTCGCGAATATTATCATTTGTATTTTATTATTTATTTCGGCTTTTTACTCTAAAATGATCAGGGAAGATAATATTCCAATATAAAAAAATTAACAGTGAAAATCCTATGTTCTATTTTGTTCCACTACTGACTACACCCTGTATATATTTCTGATAATTCCTGACCCATTCAATTGGTAATAAATATTCAATTGGTTGCACATAGGAATCTTTTGGTATTTTTTTGTAAAATATTGATATTGGAATAGATTTAAATCTACTGCAGATTTTGGAACACGGTTGGAAGAAAGAATACTTATACCAGCTGGATACATGACATCTATAACTTGATTTGCTGTCTTGAAAAATTATCCAAATGTTCTTGTTCCTCAATTTTTTTAGCAAATGTAATTTTACATTTATTATAGAACGATGATGATGAATGATGTCACAATCTGTAAATGCATGTAAAAACAGCACGTGCTCTCTTTACATTTAGGCATTTTATTGAGACAGGCTTACAAATAGACCATTTGTGGCATTTTACTTGTGGGTGATTTTAGAAAATAATTGTCTTGTTCTTCTGGTGTCAAAGCTATTAATAAAAACAACCCGCTTATATCTTTGACTGCAGTATTATAAAGAATATTAAATTATGCAACACTAAAAATACCGGGTATAAGCACTACGGCAAATTTTCACTTCTGTCAAAGCTAAGACTAGTTTATTTTAAACTGATAGTTTCAACTTTTTATTGCTAAGGTAACTCGCTTCTATTATTTTTTTTGTCAAAGTGTTGCGAGATTGTAATAATAACCGATTAGTTATAAAATTATTTGACGTTTCTTTTTGGTTATGTCATAGTTACACAGCTTACTTCTTCAAAATTGAATTTATAAATTTCATAAATATTACTTCCATTACATTCTTCTAAAATCGAGCGATATTCTTCCGAATATCCCACATGCATCAATTTTTGCGATTGCAATCGGTCGTCTTTGACTCGTGCCGACTGCGAATGCAAAAACGCACTCATGTTAACAAGTTTAAGTTTAAATTAAAAAGTTTTTACTTCTAAAATTAACTCAAAATGGTGCATTTGACTGAACAAGAAATAATAGTTATGAATGATGATGGAATATGGCTAAGAACTTGTGAGGAATCATGCGATTTGTTCAATCAATAACACCACGAAAGAGTTAAAATTTCAAAATCCACAGTAAGAGCTCTGCAAAAGTTGCTCGTCAAACACTAGTAACGTCACAATAATTTTGAGCACGTCAAAAAGTGCGCAATAATGAACAAAAATCGACCTGCTAAGCTGTTATGAATTTTGTGCTGAACTTTTTCACCATTCTGTATATAAATATCCATATTTAAAATAAAATAGAGTGTTTACTAATAATTGCTAATTATTTAATCAAATAAGTATAGTCAGTATTGCGATTATTTAAACTATTACATATACACTCAATGGTGTTGCAGGTAATCGGGTCTGCCACTTTCGGCCGACAAACTGTATTTCACCCCCTCAAGTGTGCGGGGAATGATTTTTTCCCGAAGATGCGATAAGCTCCACCCACAACTTTTCGGAACTTCGTTTATCCATGCGGCCAGACTCGTTTTGAACCCTTCGGAGTTAACATCAGAAATAATCATGAGGAATTCGCCGTTAAACGAACCGTCGTCGAACTTACGGTGTTTTTACATGATGTGTTTCAGAAAAATGTGCTTCATAATTTGATTACTTGCGTAATAGTGTGCAATAGTGAATTTTCGTGTGTGATATTTCAAACTAAATCTGAGAAAAACCGCTATATTCGATAGCCAATTTTTATTCCACTTAAATTAATTAAACAATTCCAATATATTTAAAAAAAAATCAATTGTGGCAAATAATATTTAATCTAATTCATAATTTATTTATTTCTAATAACAAAGTCTCAAGTCTCAATCTATTTGACTTTGAAATTCGTAATATTCGTCTTGTTCGACTAATGGAAGCCGTATAAATAAAGTTATTCATCCAATTGAATTGTTTGCAACAATTAAATATATGATGAGAATTGCGGAAAAAAATCGTCCGTGAAAGTTTAGATCTGGTCATTTCACTTTAGAAAGAACAGTCAAATCAACAAACTTTGTTTAATTTGACGCGGAGTTCAGTAACAATATGCATTTATTTTCGTTACATTTTTTAACGAAAATAATCTCAAGAATTAAAAGGCTTTTGGTAAAAATTTGTACACCGGAAGTGGGTATTTACCTTGAAGACAACAAAAAAAATAGATATCTTTTGATTATATAAATGTTTCTCAAAAACTTTTTTATATAAAAAAAAAATAAAGATAAAACTGTTTGTAGTTTTTGTCTATAATTATGAAATCAAAAACGTTACACCAAATTTACATTAACAATAATATTATAATAATAAAAAAGAGCACTTTTCATTTCATAAAGGAAAAAGAAAGTTATCTGATCGAATACTCTTCGTCCTTATTAATTGACAGTGTTATCTCTCAAATTGTAGTAGTAACAAATCGTATGTTTGGCAGAAAAATTCTCCAGCTTTTTTGTCGGATTCCTGCCCGGACATATGTGCCTTTTACGGCATCTTAAATAAATTTTATTATTTCTAGCTCTGTCTGAAATGTAGATAAATCCCTCGTGGAGATAATAACATTTCCCGTAAATGTCAGATATAACTTCCATTATCAATTAAAATTTCACAAGTTTAGAATATCACTGATAGACTGAATAAAAATATTTTTTGAACGCCTATTTGTACATTTTATTTTTTATGCTAGGCAATAGAGCAAGTTCTGCAAGCAGCATTATTTGGTTTTTTCAATTTGATATTTCGGATTCTTAATTATTATGAGGGTGAAAATTATTCTAACAGACTAATTTGAATATTTTGGTTAACTGATTCGAACATAAAAAGAATCCTGTCATTTCTGGTCAACATCTGGTATGGTAATACACAAATTTTCATAGGTGAATGGCTTGTGTTTTGCAAAATGTTTTGGCCATATTTATGAATGAGGAATCAATAATTATTGTTTGACGAAATCGGAGAGAGATAATTTGTACCATATTGGATGATTTGAATTAAAAGTTTTAGAATTGATGATATTCGATTTTATCATTCTAAAATTTAGAATCGGCTTTTATCACTGAAATATATTTTTGTATTATGAAAATATTATTACAAATTACAAATCATTTACTGTTTTTTCCGAGTATGATGATGATGTTTAAACTCAAATACCATTACCTTACATTTGTTATAACGATATAATAGTTATCAGAACTGCCAATAATTTATAAAGGCCACATTACATTATTCTAAAATATAGAAAAGTCTTGATTTATTTAAACATACTTTAATTCATGAAGAGGATGGTTGTAATCGTTCATGCGTAATCCATCATTAAACTGAATTGAAAAATTCAATACATTTTAACAACTGATTATTGTAAAAAATATTATTAAGACAGTTATAAATCTAAACAAATATTACACGACTCCACTTTCGAAGTGTTACCGTCATTATCAAGTAAATTACAAAAAAAAAAATTGAATTTATACTAAATATTTTAGTGTGAGAGGAGTAACCTGTCGCTAGTTGTTTGTTGAGCCATATTAAAAAAGTCAACTACAATTCCTTTCTCATCAAATCACCCCTTATCACATAAATTAGTTGCTTACAGTTCCATGGTACATAGTATACACTAATTATGTTACATTTTTTATAACCTTTTTAAACAGCTTATAACTGATGAGATATTTACCTTTTGCAAACATATTCTTGGTGTATTTTAAAACATAAATACCACAATTATAACTATTCTCTTGTTTTCTCAATTTTTTGCTTGCAGATTAACGAACAGGTTGAATATTCATATATTCAGGCTACATTTCGTTTTCTTGTATTTATTCTCATGTATTCTTCATAAAATTCAAAATATTTTTTTTTATTAACGAAGCAATCGAGTTCCGATAAGGTGTGTACAAACTTGTGATTTTTTTCCAATAGTAACATAATGTTAATAATTGTTAATAGTATATTGTACAAGGAGCATATAATGATGGCTATTAATCACTAGAACGATGTTTGCGGAACGAGCCGTAGGCGAGTGGAGCAAATCGTTTGAGTGATTAATAGCCATTATATGCGAGTTGTACACTATACTTTGTTCACGAAAATTAAAATCAAAATTAAAATCAAAATCAAAATTAAAAAAAAAACAAAAACAAAATCAAAATCAAAATTAAAATCGAAATTCAAGTTGTAATTACAACTACAATTGAAAAAAAAATCAGTATTAAACAGGGTAAACAAAATATTATCATAAATAGCGTTCTGTGAATTAAAGCGCGAATTAGCGTGGTTAATAACCATATTAAACACGCAAATGCGTGTGAGTGTTAAATGTACCCCATTAATGCTGCCCATACAATTAAATAATGCGCACATTATAAAATTTTCGTGAACAACATGTTTTATAATTGCAAAATAATTTTTAGTTTGTAGTTTTTTTATTGAAATAGCTAAAGTATTCATTCATTTCGCCGTTTCGTGTTAAGAAAACATAGTAAGCGGTAAATATAAGTATTATTATCATCATAATATGATGAATTTAGCGAATATGTTATACCTAACCAAACTCATGTCATGTAGAATCTGAAAGACACATTTTTAAAATCCGTATCGAATTGTTGTGTTTCCTGTCTAAAGGCAAACTGTTCAAGCTCACAGTGTTAAAAAAATCGGACCTCCCCTTTCTGAAGGATCCTGTTCGGCAAACTTCGCAATATGCAGTGGGGATGGACAGAATTTGAATTAATATAAATGTGTCGGCCGGAAGTTCGGCACCCCAGGTAATCAAACCCAACCCTCGTTCATTGTAAATTTCCCTTTTTTTGGTATTCTCGAAATTCGATATGGGTGATTAACACCCTGGAGTTCTCTGGGGTGGGCCGCCGGAGGGCTTGGTGACAAATTCTTGCGGACCTGTCATTTTTAGCGGCTCTTCGGGCGTTTCCGCCGCGCAGTTGAAAAAGGAAAGAACAGTCGCGGTATGCACTATCGCCGCCTAGCGAGAATGAGTGGAACATTTTAACCAATACCCTACCCTTAACGGTAGGGTATCCATTAAAAGTACGGTAAACGCCCGCGAGAGGGGGATTAAATCAAATTGGTATGACTGTAGGCAACCCAGCTTACAGCGAGGGTAAATTAACTCAGTGCTATTTCCGTATATCTAATACCTTCAAGGTTGCGCCTGCGATTCTAAAAGAGAGAGGCTATTATACGTCTGCACCCCGCTACAGCGCGAGCGTGAGAACCGTATTAGAATATGTATTGTGGTTATTTTTTTTTCGCATCGGTGGCGGGTAAGACGTTATAAAAAAACACTTCTGCTGTACCGTTTACACCAAACCCCGCCCAACCCAACCATTTCACGGTCTAGCGAGCGTCGTCCAAACACAATTGAAGGGCGACATAATCGTAAGCAAGTAATTCCCAAGAAATAATCTCTTGGCGATTATAACTTGAAATTTTCATTATTGTCATACAACAAATCTCCAAAAGCTACCAATAGATTTTATAATGTAGTTTGAAACCATATCTGTTGTATGGGCCCATTATACCGAGTGTCTGCGATAAGGGGCGAACATAGGGATTTAACATGTAAAATTAAATATGTGTAATTATTAGCTCCCCTATTCATTTTAGAGAAAAATCGTAAAGGAATATTTTTTAGAGAATTAAAAATTGTAAATGTATCATCCATTTAATTTACGTTTGTACCAGAATACACCTCAGAAATAATAAAAATAAGTTGAACAATGTACCATTTAATAAAAACCCTTGCATGAGTTTGACAAATGTCATGTCATGGTGAAAATAATTTTGCTAGTCAGATATCAATTCACGCATTGTACTTACTATGAACAATAACGTTGAGCTCGTTGTTCATATTAAATGTGAACATTCATCTGCAAAAAGTTTCGGTCTGTATTTGATCGATCCTGCATTATTTCACAGAATACACGCTTAGTTTCATCATCCACTAGCAGTATCTCCTCATGGCATAGATGTTTGTAGGAATGATAACCATGCTTCTTCGGAATTTTCTGTACAGAGAATTTAGACACGTTGCACTCACGAGCAATGCATCGTATGCTAGTTGTTGGTTCAGCATTTATCAAACCCAAAACTGTTTCTTCCAATTCATCGTTGTTTCTTCTGTTCCGTTTGCATGTAATGTCACGAACTCTGAGTAAACTGACGCCACTGCAAAACGTTATGATAGTGAATACGCTCTCTTCATTGGAATAACTCAGATTATTGTTCATAGTAATTACAATGCGTGAATTGATATTTGACTAGCAAAATTATTCCCACCATAACAGGACATTTGTCAAAGTCACGGCAAGGGCTTTTATTAAATGGTAAATGGTTAAACTTATTTTTATTATTTCTGAGCTGGATTTTAGTACAAACGTAAATTACATGGATGATGCATTTACAATTTTTAATTCTCTAAAAAATATTCCTTTACGATTTTTCTCTAAAATGAATAGGGGAGCTAATAATTACACATATTTAATTTTACATGTTAAATCCCTATGTTCGCCCCTTATCCCAGACACTCGGTATAAGTAATGCACATTTTCTGGCAAAAATGTATTTATTGATCGTACCGGTACAAATGCTTCCAATTCTTCAAAATACTCTCCCCCTGCATCAAAACACTTGAGGAGGCGTGTCTAGCATACCTGGAAGGCACCCTGAAACTACTCGACGGGAATGTCTCTTTGTAACATGCTTTTGGATGTTTTCCACGGCCAATTAATAATCAAATAAAAAATACAAAATGTGTGCAAAGTTAAACCTCGCTGACATAACATAACCTCATCTGCATTGAAATTCAATATGAACTACAGTGCGGCTGGGATATTATACCCCGAAATCAGGCCAGGGTCCCTCTAGACCCGGGGTTCGGAGGCAGTTCCCTCCTCTGCCTCATTACAGTTACGCCACTGCACAGTGGTCCAGCTGCACTCAAAATCCGGCCAAAATCCTAAATTGCAAAGTCGAAAAGAAGCTTAAGGTAGTTTGAAAGATAAACGTGGATAGCATTATAAAATATTAATAATTAAAATAAAGTCGTACCCCATAGTCCATGATGAGCCGTTAAAGTCGTAAGATGTAGTGAGTGCTTTGAATGCATAATAATACGGCTTGCGAATATAAATTTTTCATATTTGTGTACAAAGCATACAGAAGGCCTATGTGGAAAATTATATTGCATTATGTTTCTTACAATATTAAGCTCTTCCAAAAAATAATTTTATTTCTAAAATACGACGTTTCGTTATTAAGATACCCACAATAATCATCTTTTTTTTTTTCATTTTTGAGTAGCTTTTCACCTCCCAAAATTAATGAAATATCACACTTAACACTAAATTGTTTGCTATAGGAGTTATTTGAAGTTTAAAAAAATTGAAAAACGCGCTGAATGGAAAAATGGATCAGCAATTTTGTTTAAATTCATTTTGACTTAAGATTCGTAATCTGCGACCTCGAAAACCCCCATATACTAATTTTCATCACTTATATCATTTCCACATATGTTGCCGCCATATTGGATCCGCTATTTTGTTTAGAATAATTTTAACTTTAGATTTGTAATTTGCGACTTCGAAAACCCCCACATACTAATTTTCATCAATTTTTTATGTCATTTCCACGTATTTTGCCGCCATATTGGATCCGCCGTTGTGTTTATAGTAATTTTGAATTAGGACTTGTAATCAGCGACGTCAAAAATCCCCATATACCAATTTCTGCACGAATGTAAGTTCATTTGGGATTTTAGCCAGCTTTTTAGGGTAGCTGGACCACTGTGCTGGGGGTATCGGTATTTAATTGGCAATATAGTGGGATACCAGTGGGTAAATACTTTTTAAAAAGAAGACCTAAAAATGTTTTCTATAAAAAAAAATTGTGGAATAGATAATAAACAGCCGAACGTTAAACAAAAACAAACAAAACAAAAAAACAATTTCCAATTAATACTCTATAAATTATCGGACCAGTGACGGCTAGCGGGGTGACTCTGGTACGGCCGAGGTAGCAGAGATGGTAATACAGATAGATCACGCCGCCCGCCGTCTTTGCAACCGACTCTACCTATCTGTATTGCTACCTCGACCGTACCATGAGTCACCACGCGAGCCGTCACTGTATCGGTCTTAAATTATTTACTAATAAATTTCTGGAATTCCCCGATTATGTATTATGTGTATATTCTTATTAGCTTGTATACTTTTCAAGTTAGTTTTGTACTCTGCAATGATGAGGGGATCAACAACTTCTATTTATCAAAAATGTACATGACGTAATTAATTTATAAATTCAATTGAACGCATTACTAGTATGTACATGTTATAAATCGGAATCGTCGCAGGTACCCTGCCCTCCGGTCCCTTGTTTATTTGTTTTGTGCAGTTGTAACTCGATACACTAATATGAGTAAGTGCCGCCGTCGCGAGTGACGCAGAAATATGAATAACATGCGATGTTATTGGGCATGCAGGTGAATATGCATATGGCATACGAAATCTAGCACGGAAGAACGATTTGAACGTCGCGCTAAATAAACTCCCCTATCATAACGTATCCCCTAATCCCCGCGCACACTACCATCACGCTCAAGTGGCCGAATGCCCGTACTAGGATGAAGAGCAATAGACTCGCTGCAAGAAATATCTACATAACTTTTTTATTTCTTTCTGATTGACTGTCTCAAAAAGTTGCCACAGGATTATTTTGAAATTTTGCACATATGTCAATTATGTTCCTGTCTAGACAGTAACAAAATTTTATCAAGTTTTGACCAATACTAATGGAAATAGACACAAAAAACATCATTTTATTATTCATTTGTCTCCTAATTCGTTCATAATTTTTTTATTAACTATGATTTTGCCTTCAAATTACTTCATTCCCTAGATGTATGTATTGGTTGGCTACAAGTCAAATTTCACTGTTGTTGCTTACTTGGTTCTGCAGTTTGTCTGTTTAAAGTAAAATGTTGCTAACTTTGTTAATAATAACGATGAAACCAAAACGTAAACACAGAAATAATAATCGATCTTTATATAATATGTTATCAAAATAAACTTTTCGAAAAAGTTTATATTTACAACGATATATTTGATTTCTTGAGCGGCTAATTTAATGGGTACCCTACCCTTAAGACCTCGTAACAATACTTTGAGCGCATTAGTCTTGAAAAAGTTAGTTAAATTGTGGCGTTCGTTTACGCCATTTATGTGATTAATTACGTACGAAATTTGGAGATTTAATAAGTGTTTAATCTGTTAAAAAAGTCAAAAGGCGACTCACTGATGGCTTGCTTTAAATTGCAAATCTCGAAATTTAAACTAAAGTGATCGCGTTTATCACCGTACGCATTTAATAAAGCTGTTTTAAGATCATTCCAACTAGTGATTACATTGGATGAAATATTTCGCGCTGCATCACCCTTAGTTTTAGAAATTATTGTGGACATAAGATAATCATTCTGAAAATTACCCGGGTCTGCGGCATTGTAGAACCGATTGATTAATTTTTCGCTAATTTCTAGAAAACGTGAAAGGAGTTCGGCTTCCCCGTAGAAGTCAGGAACCATATTAAGATATTCGCTTTTCAATTCCATTGTAACTTGACTTACTTTGTTATTTGACGTATTAATTAATTAATTTATTTTTCCGCTAGGGGATCGTGAACGTGAACGGTTAGTATTACTTGAAATGGGAGTAGAGTCTGAGTCTGAATCCGAATTTAACGCAAACATAAAAAAAATGGAAACACCTCTAAAAAACAGTTGCGCTCACCAAATAACCAGGCTGTCCATCTGCTCCATCGAGTCTGTGTATCAGCTGCCCTTGGAGTTGCCCTTGGAACGACGATCTTCGATTTTCGGAAGACTCCTCGGTGTCGTGCTGTCTTGAAGTGACCTTCTCGTACTGGTAGCCCTCGGAGCGATGATCTTCGATTTTCGGAAGGCTCCTCGGTGCTGGTACAGGTGCTGGGAAGATGTGTTTGTTCGATACCCGACAAACTGTTGATACACACGAAGTTTTTTTTTTTTTTTTTTTTCGTTGTTTAACTTCTTCGGATATGCTACCGACTGCGCCAGAAATAGTTTCGTTGGTGGAACTTGTGTTTTAAAAAACGAGTGATTTATTATTAACTCTATGAGCTCTACTGGCTAACTGACTATTGCTAACAGGTAGCCGACTCGCCTCGCTAATAATAAGATAAGAAACTATTTATAAACTGACAACATAAGCATTTCTAATTCTAACTACGCAATTAATAATAAATGTATTTAAGAACAAAGGATGTCTTTCATAATGATGAATGGGGTCCTTATTGTGGACGGCAGGTAACTTATATACCGGGTGACCCAGCGATCTGTAAAAGCCCCATAACTTATTTGCTATTTGAGATATCAACTTCTAGTTTTCTTAAACTGGTACCCACACTTATTTTGCATACTTTGAAAATATATATGGTTTTGTACAAGGTGTCCCAGTATACATTACAGAACAAATTTATGTTTTTTTTAAATGGAACACCCTTTATTTTATACTTTATGGAACACCCTATATATCTTGCCACCAATGCATGGCATTTTTGATAAGCTTTACAATGATGTACAATTTGTATAATGAAATATTAAAGATTCTTGAGATTTATCCATTAAAACATTTTTCTTTTGTCACCTCCTGCTCATTTTTGGGTTTTCAGCCAAAACTGTCCATTTTCTGAAAAAAATAATAGGAGACCAAAGTTGTAGAACGGCAAATTTTCGATCGATATCGGTCTTTCGACTTTTCCAATAATTCGTGCATTGCCCGTCAGAGTTCGAAAAATCGTGACCGTATTTTAGAGTTTTTTTCAAATTGTTTATTAATTAATTACACTATACTTTATTTTCCACGCCCTCTAGCGGAAAAACGGGTAATTGTAGAATAATTCAAATGACCTACATCGATTGAAAATGTTCCGCTCTACAATACTAAATAGAAGCAATTTTTGCTCTAAATGCATAGTTTTCGCTGAAAATTGAAAAAACCATCGAAAAACGCGAAAATTGATACAAACATTTTCAATTTGTATTTTTAGCGAAAACTATGCATTTTGGGCAAATATCGCTTCTATTAAGAGTTGGAACATTTTCAATCGATATTGGTCATCTGAATTTTCCTATGATTTCCCGTTTTTTCATTAGAGGGTGCGGAAAATAAAGTATAGTGCAATTTATTCATAAAAAAATTGAAAAGAAAACGCAAAAATGCATATACGGTCACGATTTTGCGCGCTCTGGCGGGCAATGTACGCATTATCTGAAAAGTTAAAAGACCTATATCGATCGGAAATTTTTCGTTCTACAACTTCTGTCTCTTATTACTTTTCTAGAAAATGAATAGTTTTGGCTGAAAATCCAAAAATGAGCAGGAGGTAAGAAAAATGTTCTTATGGATAAATCTCAAGAATCCTTAATATTTTGTTATACAAACTGTATTTCATTGAAAAGCTTATTAAAAATGCCATGGATTGGTGGCAACGTATATAGGGTGTTCCATTTGAAAAAAAATAGTTATCCATTGTTTTGCGTATGTTGACACCCTATACAGCAGTATGAACACAAAAAGACCAAAGCCGATGTGTATTATTCTTCATGACGTGGAAAATTTTCTAGTGTATAAAAAATGATGCTATCTTTGCTAGGAATGCTCCTGCAATATTGTCAATGTGTACATGTTTTTGCCACAAATTTGCCCATAACTTACCAACCGTCCATAATAGACCCATAGTATCTTATATTATTTTTATCAGATTCTTAAGAGGATTAAAAATAAAATATAAAATATGGAGTGTTTCATTTAAAAAAAACATAACTTTGATCTGTTATTTATACTGGGACACCCTGTACAAAAACATACATATTTTTAAAATATGTAGGATAGGTGTGGGTACCAGTTCATGAAAATTAGAAGTGGATATCTCAAATAGCAAATAAGTTATGGGGCTTTTACAGATCGCTCTGTCACCCGGTATATATATATATATATATACAGCTGGGACAGTTAACATTCTGTTAGACCTGAACACAGTTCTACATGTTCCAAAGGATTCAATTTTATAAATAAGTCTTATAGCCCGCTTTTGGCATACAAACACGTTTTTCAAGTCATTTGAATTACCCCAAATAATTATCCCAAATTTAATATGTGAATAAAAATTGGCATAATATACCGTTCGCATCACACCGTAATCAACGCTATTTGAAAGTACTCTAAGTGCATAAGTTATCGATGATAACTTATTACACAAATTATTAATATGCGTTTTCCAGGATAAAGTGTCATCTAGAAAACGTGTTGAATCTGAAAACTTAGTGCGTATATTATTAAGGGTAATATATCTAGGTGTTTCCAAGGTACAATTTATTTTAAAAAGAATAATATTTGTTTTATCATTATTTAATGCCATCTTATTTTGACTAAACCACTGTATGATTGACCCCATTAGATCATTCCCATGTTGTAGTAGTTGGGGATAATCATTTCCCTTAATTATTAAATTCGTATCATCAGCGTAGTTAACTGTGCATTGGTTTATATTTGTTACAACATTTATTATTATCATTCATAAAAATTATTACCAAGTGGACCAAGAACACTCCCCTGCGGCACCCCTACTGACAATGTCAACATACTGGATCGTACTGCTTTTCCGTTTGTTTCAGTTTCTACTACTTGTTTTCTTTCAGTCAAATATGATGAAAACCAATTATATACATTACACGAACACCGTATTTGTATAATTTAGATAAAATAAGCTTATGATCCAAACTGTCAAACGCTTTAGATAAGTCCAAAAAGATGCCACAAGAGAGATCACCATTATCAAGCGCTTCCATTATGTTAGATATAAATTCAAAAAGAGCAGTGTCTATAGATTTATTTTTTAGGTATCCTGGTTATTATTAAATAATTTAATTTTTTCTAAAAAAGCAAGTGATTCGTTTAGCAATTAAGTATTCAAATATTTTAGCAAAACAAGTAATTAAACTGATGGGTCTATAGTTAGATAAATCTGAATGATCACCTTTTTTGTATAAAGGTTTAACTAATGATATTTTTAATTCATTTGGATAAATTCCCGACTCGAAAGATAAATTAATTATATGACATAATGGAGATACTATTTCATGTATGCAATGCTTGATAATTTTAATGGGTACTTCATCAATACCTGAGCTCTTTTTATTTTTCATATTCATCACTAGAGATATAATCTCTTCTTCGGTTACTGGACTCAGAAAAATGCTATGATGGTGATTATTTAAAATATCATGATATGTATGATTATTACAGGGTAATTGAGCAGTATTGATCAATGAACTAGTTATGAAATGAGCATTAAATTCATTTGCAGTATGATTGGTAATTTCGCTATTTATATTACTTGTATTGTTTGTTAAATCTCTTACAATGTTCCACATTTCCTTCGATTTATTTTCTGCGTTGTTAATCTTATTTCTGTAGTAATTTTTCTTTGTGTCCTTAATGTGTTATATTTAAACTTTATTTTATTATAAACAATCTTGTATTCCGGATTGAACGTTGATAATATTTGATAAATTTTAAGTTGTTCTCTAACTTCCTCTAATTTTGCATTATTTAAATTATATTTTATTTTATTGTTTAGATTTATAGTTTTGTAGGGAAAATTTACATTAAAGTTATGCAAAAATTGTTCTAGAAATATTGAAAAACTTTCATTTACTTTATTTGTAGCATATACCTTAGCCCTAGAAATTATCTTCAATTTTTGTTGAAAGTTGAGGATATTTTGAGTGGTAAATTGTCGGAACTTAGCAGTTTTAGTTTTTTCTATAATGTCTATAGCACATTTTAATATTTGTCGAAAATGATCCGATATACAAAAATTGAAAACTTTACCAGTCATATTTCCATTATAATTGGTAATTATGTTGTCTAGACACGTACCTGAAGATAATGTTACTCTTGTAGGTTCTTTAATTGTTACGTGTGTGTTAAAATTGTACAATATATTTATAAAATTTAATGTACTTGTGCTCAAATTTAACGTATCAATATTAAAGTCTCCAGCAATGAAATAAATGAACTTTTCTTCATATAAAATGGTTAGCATAGTATAAAATTTGTTTAGAAAAACCGAAATATCACTATTATACCCTATGCGAGAAATAGGAAGAGCTATGGAATGCACGTGGAATGTGCCGATGGTCGTTACCAGTGGCGCAGCATAAATTCAGTAATATTATCGTTTTAATTATTAATAAAATCTCTTTAAGTATTTTTTTGAATATCACAATATATAATTAAACTTAAAATATATTTAAATATGTTTATGGTTTAAATTATTTGTAAATAATGGGCATAAACGACAAATTGTATAATTCTCGTTTCGAAAGACGTCTCCGTTCATAGAAAAGCGGAGCGAAAACTTTTGGTTGAGTGGTACAGCGGTCGGGCCATATGTTCAGCGAGATATGAACGAACTATCACAAAAAATATATTGGTCCACAGCTTATACCCTCGAACACACAGTGAACAGAGCGGCCTATTGAAAATAACATGCCAAAAAAAATATTATTTTCTATTTTATCGCTGCGCTCACCATTTTAAAGGCGCATGCTATTTACATTCTTTAAATTCCATAGCTCTCTGTATTTAACCAATAGACTTTAGGTGATATATATAAACAAACTACCAAGTATTTTTGACGGCTAAAAGTGAAAGTAACATTACAACATTCAAATACATCACATTCAGATAGAAAATGTAACTTGTCAAACTGATTACATATAATTGTTGATTTAACATATATTGCACTTCCGCCATGCTTTGTGCGATCTCTACAAAAATATGATTTTAAATTTAAATTATTTATTTGATATTCTTTTATTTGCGATTCATCTTGCCAATGCTCAGTTATACAAAGAAAATCACAATTAAATTCTGCTGACATTGCCTCCACCATGTTGATACAGTTTCCTAAGGACTGCACGTTTTGATATATCAATGTTAAATTATTATTTTTCATAGTAGTAGTCGCTATATTCGAAACTTGTTTTGCGGACTCGATTGAAAAGTTGGAACCTTGAGTCGATTTGGGAGAAAAAATCTGTTCACAAATGTGTTTGTTGGCCAAAAATCTGGATTTATAATTATGCTCTCGACTTTCTCAGGAATACCAAATTTAAATGACGAATAGCTAGTATCTTCGTTTTTCAAATCTTTATTTAATCTGGACACAAAAATCCACTTTCTTCTTGTTACTTCGGCGACAGGTAAATCAGTGGCAGTTGATTGTCCCGTAAAAGAATAACGTTTTCGAGGTTGATTGTTTATAGCTTTATCAATTTTACGTTTTTCTTCAAAACGCGAATTAGAGCATGTTTCGGTAGTTTTTGCAGATAAACCATGATTTGTAATATTTTCTTTTATAGCAGCAGAGTACATCCTGGCAGTTTGCGGTGTTATTCCTTCCGTAGTCGCTACCGGTGCGCTGTGTGCAGTATAGGGTCTTGTATAGTGCGAAACATTTGGTTCGACAATTAAATCCCGATTTTGATTTGAATAAAACAAAAGAAAAC
The DNA here is from genome assembly GCA_910593695.2 of Ocypus olens. NCBI lineage: Eukaryota > Metazoa > Arthropoda > Insecta > Coleoptera > Staphylinidae > Ocypus > Ocypus olens. The sequence continues at coordinate 20,548,076 of OU343062.1, read as the reverse complement.
ATTGAAGATATAGAAAAGTGAACTCGTGGACAAAGGAATTGATATATCGAAAGAAGAAAGATGCTGGCTGCATTGTATTTTAGCAATTTATGCCGAGGAAGGCAGACTCGTTGTGGTCCCTTTGTAAAAAATATTTTGTACCCAAAAACAATCACATCTAAAAGTTTAAAACACCCGACGAAGCGATTCAATCAGAGTTAATACATTTTGGAAAAATTACGAAATGAATATCAATCACAAATGGCATTACCAAATACAGGGCCAGTTGCACATTACTAAGCGTAATAAATTAAATTAATGTCTTATAGCGGAACTAACAGATCCGCGGGAGAAAAGAAATATGCCGATTAACGAATCCGTAACGAATTGTCTACAGCCAATAAAAATAAGTAGTTCTAAAATAATATAAGGTTGTTTATTTCCTGTTATTATTATTAATAAGCAATTTGTTGTAAAATGCAATACAACATTTGTTTCGAATTAACAGTTATTAATAAAAAAATACATATAACGTTTGTTTATTTTAAAAATTTTGTAATATTATTTCATTTGAAATACATTATGTTGAACATTTTAATTACATTATAAATCATGCTATAAAACTATTTTAATAAAACGATTAAGTTATTTCATGAAAATTATTTATAATTACATTTATTAAACTGGTGTTTAAGAGGTTTATTTTGTATAATAAGTAATGAGTTCCTGCAAACCGTATGAATTATGACGCGTGCACGGCCAATGCGTTAAAGGTAGGGTATCGGTTAAATTCTCGCTAGGCGGCGATAGTGCATACCGCGACTCTCATATCCTTTTTCAACCTCCCACCCGTATTCCCGAGAGCAGTTTGAAAAATCTTTGGCGTGCTCTCAGGCCAAGATTGTGCACGGCGGATCGCCCGAAAGAAACCAGAGGTAGAAACTCGATACTGCTATTATAAACAGCGCCAAATGCAGACTAAAAAAATAAAAATTTCACCAAACAAAACTCGAAAATACCGGAAAAAATAAAAAAAAATCTCGCACATAAATTAATAATTCAGATTATAGATATTTTAACCTAAATTGATTCAAAAATTTGGAACTGGAATTAAAAATTTGGCCCGCAAAATCAAAAATGCGGACCAAAAAATCAAAAATTTTAAGAATTAATTCGAAAATGTAGGTCATAATAAAGAATAGTTGAAGCAAAAGATCAAAAAATTTAAATACTCGTTAAAAATCTAAAAATTAAAAATTCGGCGGGAAAAATCAAAAAATGCGGACCAAAACGTCGAAAATTTTAACAATTAAATCGAAAATTTAGGTCAAAATATAGAATATTTAGGCCATATGATCAAAAATTTACCTCCAAAAAATCGAAAATACAGGCTTAATAATAAAATATCTCGATAGCCCTTGACAGTTCATCATAAGTGTAATATGTAAATATTAATGTAAAAAATTATGTCTGTCAATAAAGATGTTTCATATATATAATAAAATATGCAGAATTTTTTAGTAAGAAAATTGTAAATTAGTCTCAAAAATCACTATATTGCTCAAAATAATTTTATAATTTTTTTATTTGCAAAACATTTTTGAGTTTGAAACTACAGATAGTGCCATGGCTCCGTGGCTCTACATAACGAGCCGCCCCTGACCATGAATGAGGTGAAACCAATTTCGGCGAAATCGCGACGTAAAATTAAAAATTAAAATCTAAATATTTAATCAAATCAAATGAAATAATTTATTTCATGACGAATATAAACATCCATGTGAAAGATATCAATACAATCCTAAATGTATAAATAAACACATTAAAATAACATCAGTTACAAGTACATTAAAATTTAATTTAAAAATATTATTGGCCATATTGGATCCGCCATTTAGAATTTAGAATTTTTTATTCCAAATTTGGATTCAGAGATTTCAAAAACTGAACGTTATTAATTTTGAATGAAAACTGAATATTTTTTACAAAAAAATTCCGCCATATTGGATCCGAAAATTTTGAATCTTGAAATTTTTATTGAAAGTTTGGATTCAGAGGTATCAAATGCAGGATGGTATTAATTTTCATTAAAAACCGAACATTTTTACAAAAAAAAATCCGCCATATTGGATCCGCCATATTGGATCCGCCATTTTGAATTTAACAAATCTGATTACAGATTCGGACTCAGCGACCTCAAAAATAATACTAATCTACAAATTCGTCTTTAAAAGTGAAAGGATTAAGACGTTATTAATTTTGGCCCGCTAAATTAGCATTCTTGCCCACTGTGCGGCGTTCCGTATTAACGGTAGGGTATAGGCTCTATTCTGTTGTTGGGAAAACGTAATTTTTAATCATTTGCTTTTTAAATTGATTTACATCGTAAATGTATGTTACTCTGAAATGCATGAACAATATACAGGGTGCTTGAAAATTCATGCACAAAAAATTTTCTGCGTACTCCTCGTAGATAGAAAGAAAAAAAAACCCTTATGATAAATCTCGATTTTCTACAAAGACGCCACAGTTCCCTATCAATGAATACGTTCGTTCGCTTGTATAAAAACAAACGGTGCCGATTTTAAGTGTTGACGCATGAACGAATGGTGACCTAATTTCGAGCGCGCAATTGAAAAAATTTTAACCAACGACAACTTGGATATATGCTCATTACATGCTTGTTAATGATTTGTATATGTAGTGCATTGCTCACGCATTTCATTCTCGCATCGATTATCTGTGCTAGAATATATTCCAACACTGTACTGTCACGCGTGAAGCCTAACCTTCAATGTGTCAAAATGACGGAGTAGATTTAAAGATGTTTGCTTCGCCGCTTCTACATACATGGGACGTTAGTTGTAGTACCTTGGCAAATTTGTTGTTTTCGATGTTTGTCTCCATATTATTTATATATACTTTTAAACACTGAGAATGTATAAACTCGAGAAATGATATGAACCATAAATAATGTTGCGGTTGGCGGCTTGGTTTTTGACTGACATTTGTTTCCGCGGTAACGTTAAGCAGGTGCCTCTGATAAAAGTTATCGCGTACGAATTGTCCGCTTTCGGTTTTTAATTATCTTAACTATCACAATGAAGCTCAACAAAGTTGTCGTAGGTAAAGCATAGTGTACAACTCGCATGGAATGACTATTTCTCGCTCTTATGAATTGCAGCATTCGCCTTTCAGCTCATGCTGCAAACTTCATACTCGCGAGAAATGTATGTCATTCCATGCTCGTTATACAATATACTATATCTAAACATAAATAGTCCGGTGCGGGTTGATAAAACCGACGCACAAGTTTCAAGTTCACCTTATTTATTATACTTGTTTTATTGTTTCTGGCGGCTTCCTACACTTGTGCATTTTTATTGCTGTGCAATTGTACCCCTGCAGTCCTATTACTTAAAATCGCGGGGGGTAGGTGCTGTAAACTGATATCCCTTTGTTACCCAAGGCCAAGGCCTAATTTGGAATAACACATTATAGTCCGTAAAAATATCTGTTTCCAGGAAGACACAAATCGGTTTCAAAAATTTACTTGGTGTTCTCGCCTGTTTCCACACGCGAACGTAGTCTTCATTGATAGGGAGCAGTGGCGTCTCTTTAATATTTCTGCGAAGGGGTTTAATCCATGTTATTTTGTGGAAAATCAAGATTTGACATAAGGGTTTTTATTTTCTCCGTTACGAAGTACGAGAAAGCATTGTGATCGTGTTTTTTTTTTCAAAATTTTTTTTTACGAAAATATCCGTTTTGGGGTCCCTAGATGCCATTTCAACAATTTCTGGAAAAAAAATTGTTTGTGTCTGTGTGTGTCTGTGTGTGTCTGTGTGTGTGTCTGTGCGCGCTGTATCTCAAAAACGGATAGAGCAATTGATATGAAACTTTGAACATCCATCTTATTTGATAATCTGAAGAACTGAAAAGCGTTTGGTAAAGTTTCGTACACCGGAAGTGGGCGTTTACCTTAACTGTTTTTTGTTTTTTGCCAATATTTTCTTAAATATGAAAAATATCACAAAAACATTTAAATAAACTTTGAAGACAACAAAGAAATGAACATCTTTTGCTTGAAAACATTTTTCATAAAATCATTTTTATTCGAGAAAAGAAATTATTATTTTTTTTTAAATTTTTGGTTTATACTCATAAAACGATAATAGTTATAGCAAATTTATGTTAATAATGATTGTATAGAATGCTAAAATGAACAACTTCTAAAGAATAAGTTTTTTTCGAAATGTCGTTAGTTTTTGAGTAAACCGAGTTTTTGAATTTGAAGTATAATTTTTCCATCTTTCATGATTTTGACGTTTTAAACGTCAGTTTCATCCGAGCTTACACAACGCTCGGTGTACATTTAAAATATGATTCAATTGAAAATAAACCATGAAAACATAAATATAAATGGCTATGATACCATCAAGTCGGAGAAAGTAACATGATGGCCACATCACCATTTTTTTTTCTTTTTATCTACGAGGAGTACGCAGAAAACTTATGGTGCATGAATTTTGAAACACCCTGTATATATGTTTGGAAAAAAAAATTGTCCATTAATAAAAAAGTTAGATTTATGTTAGTAATCAGAAAAAAGTATAGCAATTACAGAATAATTTTTTTCAATAGGTAATTGTCAACAGTAATATAACGAGTGCCTATGATTTTGCCGGCAATTATTAGCGGCAGGATCACGATTGCTTGTTGCTTCGCAGTCGTGCCGATTTTCTAGAAGCAACAAGCAAGAGTGATCCAGACGCTAATAATTGCCTAGGAAAAATCAGTCACGAGTTAGATTCGAGAAGACAATTGGCCGAACAGAAAGTTCACACTTCATAATTTGCAAAGTTAAATTTAGTGACACCAAATGTCAGACGTGTATTAGTCTGCGCCACAATAATTGTAGTAAAAATGAGCTTACCAAGATTTTGAGAAATGCCTATGAATACTATTACTGATGAAAGCACTAACACTTCACCCGAAACTACAAACAGATCGAATTCAGGAACAAACTGCTTAAAAGTCGGGCAATAGCTGACGTTTAGATGTTATAGAACATGTACTAACGCGTTGCTAGGCAATACCAACATGAGAGATTATCTGATTAGATACCACCCAGGGTTAATTGCCATGCATAACATGGACCGTGGTCTGTTACGCATCGTAATTAGAATTTTATTGGATCATGTCATCAACGTTATTTGATTTCATTGGTTAGTAAGTAAATGAGGGCAATTGTCATAGTATTTCATAGGTCGTTGTATATTTTCATGAATATTGAGTGAAAAATATAGGAGAAATACAGTATTATGTGTTGTAATGTATGGAAATAAATAAGTCATTTCTCATTTTTGCTAATATCTTTACCAGAATATCAAAAAAAAAAATGATAAGGATACCCTGAAAATTTTAGCTCCTTTTTTCTGAGACCAAGTTAATGAAAATTGCATAATTAATAAGGGCAATAATAAACATGCAAATTTTCGTTTTTTTTCTGAATTACTGGAGACTATTTTCAGTGGGGATAGACGGAATTTAAACAAATAATCGGGATCACCTAAAAACGCATCGGCACGGAAAAGAGAAAAAAATACATGACTGTGTTTACCGTAACACTCGGTCGGATCGGAATTTTAATGGGGTGGTTTTACAGCGGCCGGTCCTTTTCACCTGCTTTTTTATTAGTAATAATAATATTAATAATAATTATTATTATTTATTGGTGCTATTAATGGAGCGTACACAGGTCATAAAAGGTATCTAGATTTTTTTTTTTTATCTTTTGCCCTAAATTTTTGTTAATTTTCGTTTAATTGATTGACACTGGAGGCGTTTACTTCGTGATACATTTTTAATTATAAATAAAACACTTTCTTTGGTAAATCGTGTGACATTAACAAAGAAAGTGTTTTATTTATAATTTTCTTTTATTTTTCTGTTAAAATTTTTCTTTACTTCCTACACCATTTTAATTTTTAGGCCAGAATTTTAGATTTTTGGTCTAACATTTTCATCGTATATTTTAGATTTTTGTTCTATTTTTTTATTCTGTATTTTACATTTTTTTAACTTGGATTATTGATTTAATTTCGTATTTTTATTTTATTTTTTGGCTATTATTTTCGAACTTCTGGTCCAGCGGCGGCTCGTGGATTTACGTAGGGGAGGCAAAGACAAAGATGTCGCTTGCGCTGCACTACTTACTCTAATAGAGGAAGCAAATATTCCGTTCTTTTTTGGTCAAATTTTCTTCTGTTATTTTTCATCGTATATTTTAGATTTTTGTTCTATTTTTTTATCCTGTATTTTACATTTTTTAACTTGGATTATTGATTTAATTTCGTATTTTTATTTTATTTTTTGGCTATTATTTTCGAACTTCTGGTCCAGCGGCGGCTCGTGGATTTACGTAGGGGAGGCAAAGACAAAGATGTCGCTTGCGCTGCACTACTTACTCTAATAGAGGAAGCAAATATTCCGTTCTTTTTTGGTCAAATTTTCTTCTGTTACCTAACCGCCGAACATCCACGAGCCGCCGCTGTTCTGGTCTGAAACTTATTTTTGGCGGCTGAAAGTGCAAATAATTTTTCTTTTGCTTGTATTTTCAATTTTTTGGTCTGCATTTTTATTTTTCGATCAGGTTTTTGACCCTTTGTCCTAAATTTAGACAAAATATCGAAAACTCAGGCCTAAAATGAAAAATGCAGACAAAAAATCGAAAATTTCAACAAACAAAACTCGAAAATACCGGAAAAAGAATCTCGCATATAAATCAATCATTCTTTATTTTGGCCTACATTTTCGATTGGTTTATTGAAATTTTCGATATTTTCGGTTTTCCGTTTTGGTCATTTTTTTTCATTTTTTGTCCTTTATTTTATATTTTCTAACCTGAATTATTTATTTTTACGCGGATTTTTTTTTATTTTTTGCGGATTTTTTTTTATTTTTGTCCTTTATTTTAGATTTTGCAACCTACATTTTTAAATGTTTTGACCTGTATTTTTAAGGGTTTTGTATTAATTTCAGGTTATTTATTTAATTTTATATTTTTTGGTTTTAATTTAAAAATGGGGATTATTTTTAGATAAAATTAATTTACTTTGATCTTTATCTGGAAAATATAGTCTTCGGGATTTATGTTAAGGAATTATTTGGTTTTTAAATATTTGTGGGAATTTTGGATTTTTTTGCATCAAACAATGAAATGTCTAATTTAGGTTTTTTATCCGATCTAAACTTATACAATATTAGACTTCATTCATTATACGTTCAAGGCAGCGGCGGCTCGTGGATCTTTATAGAGGAGGCTAGAGATGCCGCTTGTCCTGTACTACTTACTCTTAATAGGAAGCAAATATTTTGCTGCTGTTTTGGTCAAATTTCCTTCCGTTGCCTCCTCGCTGAACATCAACGAGTCGCCGCTGGTTCAAGGGTTATCCGAGAAAAACCAACAATTGAAAACAACTGAAGGGCGAATTTAATTTTTGTATCTTATCCTCACAAACCTGAATTTATTTCGAAATCTAGACATCCATTCAAGAATTATCCTCTAAAAAACAGAAAAAAACAATTGATGGGAGTTAATTGTAAACAATGTCAGGAGCTTTATTATTGATTAGTTTATACAATGTGTTTCAAATAATAATCGCAGTCAGGGGCGGCTCGTTATATAGAGCCAAGGAGCCATGGCACTACCACTAGTTTTGAGCAAGAATTTTTAATTAATTCTGAAAACACGTACTTTGATCTAGGAAGATAAATCGTTCTTTATTTCTTCAAAAAAGGAGGGGGTATTGAAGAAGTGGCCCTACCAGCCACATGTTTCACGAGCCGCCACTGTTCATGGTACCCGTGTTTTCCATTCGATGCCAGAACAGAAATGCGAGAATGTTGTCTCGGCAAATACTTTGTCGAGTATGATTTTTTTCACGAGAGCAAATATACGACTTAAAGATATTTGCGATAGAAAATGCAAAATCACTACTAACGGAAAATTTCCATCGATTCGCACGCAATATTCACGAAATACTGATGGCTGCGTGGCGTGCGCGTGCGTATAAAACACGCCACAGAAGTCACAAAGGAGCATAAAGGCAAACGAATTTTTTTTATACGACAGAGATATATATACACTAAATTTTCATCATAGTCGAATGAGGGTAAAATTGAGTAATTTTTAGGAATGCCCTAATATATCATCAAATCGATTAAAATTTCATACTTACTTGACATTTATTTTTTTTATTATGTGAACTAATAACTAAATGGTTTTATTTAATACACTTATTTGTAACTGAGGTATATCTTAAAGTAAATAAATTATTAAAAAGCTCCGTTGTTAACTTGCAACATTAAATTATTAAAAATTAAACCAAGCGCGCATAGACGTATTTCATTCAAATTGAATGTTATATTTGTGCTTATTGCTTACCGATTTAATGTTTATATGCGATTGTTTTGTTAAATTAATTAGGATGTCTACTATAAAGTTATCAACACTAATGATTTTTTTTTTGACTTACAAAAATTGAATTTTGTCCCGCTAGATTAGCATTCTGGCCCACTGTGCGCCGGTGCCTTAATCCGATCCTTATTTTTCTGCGAAAACGGCGTCGCAATAGGATTTTTAAGAGATGAATAGGTATATTATTTGTTAGGTCCGCCCATTACTTGCCGTCTTACCGTGCCCCCCCCTGAGAAAGTATTCGTTGCGGGAAGAACAGCTTTAAGTTAAATATATACATAATATACGGTGGAAGTATCACGCCATCGATGGCCGTTTAGGTACTCTTAAAGGAATATCACTGACATAACTAGTGCACTTGATAAAATATCAACACATTGCGTAAATCACGTGAGCATCTATCGGAAGTTCAAAATATAAATTAAGCAGTTTATAAACTAAAAGCGCAACTACTCCAAGTAGCTGGTATTTATTTGTAATACTAGCTACACCCGGCCACGCGTAGCTGTGGCTCAACTTGGGTAAATGAAAAGATTTTAAATCAGTTGAATCATTAACTGTCTTTGTGTATTGTCTTAATTTTTCCAAAGAAAGTGACATAGGACCAATTTTTTGGCGCACTGTATAATAGTAGTTATATAACGCACGCTCGTATTCGAATGCAACCTTGTGTCAAAATATCAAAGCAATCTGTGAAGAGCTTTCGGAGATTTAAGATTTAGAAAAAATGAACATTTACCTTTTTATTTATTTAGATAGATTGAAAATGTTTATCGTTTTGCGTTATATGGTACCACCATTTAATATGCAAATTCAATAAAATATAACCGTGTTTAATATTCAGCACTAAAAGATTCAAGGCAGAGCAGAAAGACAAATGGTCGATAGGCCAGACAGACTAACACCCTTAAGTTATTTATGTACTAAAATGTTATGTATAATTATTTATTTGAATAAAGGTCTTGATGTATGTATAACATAGTGTGACTCGGTACTAATTATTTTTTTCATTTGTTCCAGGTATTGCCCAAATGGGGAAAGGTGTTAAAATTAATAGACTTGATGTTCCAAAAATTGTGGAACACGTAACTCCGGTTGTTTTGGACTGTGACTTTACACTCGAAGCAAGCGATCAATATCTTGTGATTAAGTGGTTTTTCAACCAGAGCAGAACACTAGTTTATCAATGGATTCCCGGTAAGTAACTTGTAAAGGCTATATTATTCCTTATCTAAGGAGCCAGTGGCAAAAACCGCTTTATAGACAACTAAAATTTGTTTAATTATGAATTATTGTGGATGCGCTTAACTTAAAATTTACTTCATGCGCTCGCCGTATGAGCATTAGATCTTGCGTTAATATTTTATGTTGTCACGAATATAGCTGCATTAGTTAGATAAGGTTTGATAATGTAAATTAAGTTCGACATAGGCGCAAGTAGACCATATAAATTTCTTATTTCCATATCGTACAGATCCATTAAATAACCATAGTTCATGTAACAAATATACTCTCTAGGGTTGAATAGTTAGCCGTTCGTGCTGCGTTCAGTTGCAAATTCTAGCTTCCCTGTTATATTATCAAATGCCTAGTAAAAATGTTATGCTTACAACTAAAATATGATAAATGTAATAAAGATGAAAAATAGCCTGATAATTAATTTTTATTTAATTTATTTAAAATTTGATGGTATAAAAGCTCAATTTTTTTTTAATTTTCAGATAGCGTTCGTTATTTCTTCTACAATGGCAACTGATAAAAGATTTTTTTTGTACATGAATGATTCCAATGGATCATAATGTTACTATGCTGTTGAACGTATACTACACTGGGGAAAAAATGAAACACTTGACATTCTAAAAATTTTGACCATTTTCAAAACGCCATAACTCGGCGTATTTTGAATCGATTTTGATAAATCTTTAGTGGCGAAAAACTTTGAAGTATCTTCTTTAAAGTCATGCATACAAACTTAAGCGTAACCCCTTCCGCCCCTCTAGCACCCCTGTCAAAAAGAAATGTTTTTTTCAGGAAACAATGTCCAACTTTGACTATGTCTATGGAGTTGGAAATTTTTTTCGACCCAATCCACCATAAAAGCATTAAAATCTGATCAATTCCCTACGCAGAACTCGAAGAACGAAGTTCCTACGACGATCTGGCACGAAGTTACGGGTGTTTAAAAAAAGTGCATTTTGTGGTCTTTTTATTTTTTGGTTTGGAGGGGCGTAGAGCCCTCTCTTTGAGTGGGGATAAACTTTCTCAAAGGGGACACATTTTTCTTTTTATTTCTCAAAAGATCGTCAAAATCTGTTGTATAGAAGCTAAGTTATGGCCATTTGAAAATTACCTAAATTTTTACAAATCTCAAGTGTTTAATTTTTTTCCGTCAGTGTAATTTGTTTGTTTTTATTGGACGAATGGAAAATGGATAAATGGCAGTGAGTTAGGCCCACATTCTTTCCGGCCCTACAGAGATCGTTAAAGTAAGCCTTTTTTGACCTAAAATAAAGTTTTTTGTTAATAGACTTCTAAGGTACATAATGCGATATTCATGATTTCGCACAAACAATTAATTTTCGTGCATAATTCAAAGAATATGCAAAGAAAATTTCATTCGTGAAAACGAAAACAATTTCGTCGAAAAATATCGGACTTATGAGTCAAAAAAACCACGAAATTCGCTTTTTTTCAAACACCCGTAACCTTGTGCCAAATCGTCGTAGGAACTTCGTTATTTGAGTCCTGCGCAGGTAATTGAACAAATTTCAATGCCCTTTTGTTGGATCGAGTCAACACATTTTTTCCAACTCGGTACAAATTACCAAAGTTGGGCGTTTTTTGACCAAAAACGTGTTTTTTTTGTTCGGGGGTTGAAAAGGGATCATTCCAATCTGAGTTTACTCCCTTAAAGTAGAGCTAAAATGGGACTTTTTTCCGATAGAATCATCAAATTTGGTTGAAAAGTCAATGAGTTATGTCCAAAAAAACCTCAAAATGCACTTTTTTTTCAAACACCCATAACTTGGTGCCAAATTTGTCGTAGGAACTTCGTTCTTTGAGTCCTGCATAGGGAATTGATCAAATTTCAATGCCTTTATGGTGGATTGAGTCGACAAAATTTTTCCAACTCCGCAGACATCGTCAAAGTTGGACATGGTTTCCTGAAAAAACTTTTTTTTCACAGGGGCGCTGGAGGGGGCGGAAGGGTTTACGCTTAATTTAGCGGGCGTGACTTTAAAGAAGATAAGTTTTTCGCCCTCAAAGATTCATCAAAATCGATTAAAAATACGCCGAGTTATGGCGATTTGAAAATGGTCGAAATTTTACGAATTTCAAGTGCTGCTTTTTCTTCCTTGAGTATATAATGACGGTTATGCCTCAGACTTCCCTATTTATAATCAATTTAGTCGTTTCATTACACTTTCTTGAAGACTGTATCACTCAGAACTATTTTAGTACGATTTAGATTGTGCGACGATCTTGCATTCGCAGTCAAATTCGTGATTTTACAAAAAAAAATATCAATGGTCAGCGTCAAACTTGTTATATTACTTATATTCGATGATTTCTCTTTTACCTAGTTATTTACATTATTTGTAAATAAATAATGGAGAAGATTCTCCGTATATAGCTGAATCAAAAGTGTGAGCATGCCTCCGACAGGAATCGAACCTGCAAACCCTAGATCTCCGATCTGGGATGCTACCATTTGACCACAGAGGCCACACAGTTTCTGTCCCGCCAGAGTACATATTCAGACTTCCAATCAAGCTATTTTTAGATATCGTAGACGACGGTCGAGGGCGATACTAAGCGCTAACCTGCCGTGTCTCTATTTAGCGTTTAGTATAGCCCATATACCAAGAAAACATCGTTTTCAAACACGTTCTAAGTCGATTCTAAAATGAAACACTAAAAGGAAATTAATATTTACGATTATATTTACATGAACTTCGATACGCATATGTATTACTGTTTTGATTACAGTGATCTGTTTTTCAATACTTGAGCCATCCGACTGTGCTAGTGTACCCTAAACGCTTTAAATTTATTCCGTTTAGAGTTTGCAAGGCATGGTGTTTAAGCTTGACCTCAAACGTTTCTATAGGTGTATGATTTTCTTTTTAATTTGTATTTCCATTAAACATTTACGTTTCAATTTACCAAATATTTAAATTACCTTAGTACTTAATTTCCATCGAAAACACCCAATTGAGCTGTTTATTTTGAAAGTGGGGCAAGTCCATTTTTGAAAAAAATGAAGATAATGATAATTATATATAAAACTTAGTATAATCTTTTTATCTGTAAACAATTTATAGTAATAAAAAATGAGATTCCCCAATTTTTGGGAGGTAGAAGTTGTAGTTGTTAACGGTATTGTAAATGTGTTTATTTTGAAAGTGGTGCAAGTCCATCTTAGGTTCAAATTATTTTTGAACGAATATATTACGGCAGAATTTAGAATAATGCGATTTGCTTAGTATGAAGAAGAAGTATTATAAGCGAAATATGTATGTATTGAATCAAGGCTTCCAATTTTCATAATTATCGAGTGAATATGTATGTTTGGAATGAAACTTTAGCATCCAGAGGATAAAAGTAGCATCTTGCTATTGGAAACACTTACAGAATGTGACAATACTATAGCTTATAGTGATATGTGCACTGGCCAAAATAGAAACATAAAATTGGCCTTAGTGTGGATGAAAATTATTCAGTTCTGTGACAATGAAATAAATATCATTGAACACAAATTTTTATTGTTAGGACATTCATTCTTACCAAACGATAGCGATTTTGCTGTGGTAGAAATGGCAGTACGGAAACGCTAAAATTTTGTTTCAACCCAACCTTTGGGGGAAGCGGTATTAAAAAGAAAGAAAAACCGATGGAGAAACTCTGAATTGGTTAAGTATATGCTGGATAAGATTGACAAAGAATGCACCATACAAAATGTTATACAAAACTTCGATGAAACAACATGCTGAATTTAAATTATTGATTTATCACTACAACGAGGTAAACCAAGTAATTTCGAAAAAATCAAATTACCTTCTTTGTATGAAAAAAGTAGATCCATTACATTTGACAAATATAAGGACATGATGGATTTATTACCATATATACCTCCCATTCGTCATGCATATTTTAAAATGTTAAATCCTAAGTAAAATTCATAAACGAATATGTATAATTTCATTGAAATTCTTAATAAAAATTAATTGTTTTTTGTTATGTTATATTTCCTACTGTAAAATTTAAAAACTGTTTTCTTTGTTTTACTTCACTTTTTATCAAAGGAATAAATATTTATATAATATTAAATAGTATTTCTTTTAATTATTAAAAAAACGCTGATACAAATGAAATAGTATCCTTTTTACGATTACAATAATTTATTAATTTTGAAAGTGAGACAAGTTCATTTAGGTATAATAAAACCTTTATTATTCTTTAGCCAGCACTAGAAACACTATTGGATAATAAACATACATTATCTAATGCCACAATACCAAAAATATGTGTATTAGTGCTTACCGATATTTTTAAATATGTTAAAATGCAAACCTTTAAATATCTGACAATAACAAAAATGGACTTTCACTTTCAAAATAAACGGCTCAATTAATTAATTTTCATTTGTGTTCAACGTGGTTTAATTGTGTTTATAGTGAAGAGTTGTTCCAAAATGCCAAAGAATACCACCATGATTGCCGTATCTTCTATTTATGCAGTAGATATCTGAGCCAGATTGCATTTAAATAACAATGTAGTATTAAGAGTAAACAGCGAAAGCTATATCTTTTTGTTCGTAAATTATGTGCGTTCTATTTTCCATTGGTATACGTGCTGTTTTTTAGCCACTGCTGACTAGCGACATCCATTTTCTTCCCTTGAGAGATACTTGTGAACCTTGTTCTTGAATTTATGAAGAACCTTCAGCCTCATCTTCCGTCTGTCACCAGTTATGGGGAATCCAAGCCTAGCTGTAAAGAAATTTGAAAAACGGCTCTAATTCCTAGTACTCGTATTTCCGTTTTTTTATCAATGGCTTCGTTGGTCTTTCATGTATGCTTTTATTAGAGCTAAGTAGTGGGTTACCCCAGAGTTTATTACTACGGCTGTCATGATCTGATGGTTCATATTCTCTACCAGAATTTTCGAATGGTTCATATTTCACATTAATAGCTGCGTCATAAATATCAGGTGAACTTAAAATCTCATCCAGCTCTTCCCAATGTGACTTCTATGATAACTTAATTTGTTTAATTTATAAATAAATTATAACTCAAATATTTAATTTAGTATTATTAATTTTGATAACAAAGTTGCAGATAGATTAACCTGTCTTCTACACAACACTATCCAACAAATACTGGTAGTAAATGATAAAACCATGATTCTTTAAGAACAAACCTTGTGGGGCAGTGTTTCTCAACTATATAAGACCAACTAACTTTGTCAGATCCGCTTTTTAATGATACCACTCTAATTTGTATCCACCTCAAAATTACATGATAATCCCTAAAATAATTTCGGTTAAGCTTGGATTAGGTGTTAGTAAGACATAAACAAAGGCCAGGGGCGATATGGCCCACGTTGAGTTACACTGATGTAGAGCAAACTCACTAAAATTGGGTAGACATTTTCGTAAAATTTACGAATGGTTATCTTTCCAGGATCAATAGTTATTCGGTTGAACATTAGCTAAAATTTTGTTTTTTCAAATTATTAAATGCGTTATTTAAAATTTATTAATTAATGTATAATTCCATGCTAAGAATAAAACGTAACCAAAAAAAATTCATTTAAATTAATATTCTTATAAACCAACTTATGCATCCCAAATATATATTTATGTTTATATATATATTTATAATATATATTTATGTTTAGGTAGTGTGATAAAAAAAAAGAATTTTTTTATTCACCACATAAATATAGTTAGCTTTTTTGGAAATACACGAGAACTTATATACCAGTAATAATTCGTGAACAAAATCCGTAAATTTTCAGGCTGTTCTCTCAGTGCATGTGTTCGTGGTTTTGCATTATTTATTTTTATTTATTAGATTTTATTAGATGAAGTTCATATTTTGCAGATATTTCAATGATAGTTATGCCAAGATGATATTTTTTCAACAACATTTGTCTTTGCAGTTTTTCGATACGTTAAGAAATAAACGAGAAAAAAGCAAAGGCGTTTCTGCATTTTTGCGATTTAGTATATTTATCAAAGTGCAGCGCTCCTTCTCTTTCTCTTTCCACAGTTTGCGTTGAGTCGCGGGTAAACCATTCGTTCGGCACTCCGGGCCGCAATCAGCCCAAATATTATATTTGTATGTTTATTCACTCGTTTTCCTAAATACTGTTTAAAATCTATTTTTCTGGGCGGAAAGACCTTGGTCAATAGCCCATTCAGTAACAATATATCGGGTGTGTATAAATTGGTGGATAAGCTATAAGTGACGATATTCTTTCAAAAAATTTAAGTAGCTTATCTTAATTCTAAAATGTTGTACCATGGTTCCTGGGCCTTCGCGAGGTCCTCAGAGTTTGAACATCCAGTCGTTAAATATGCGTTATTATTCGGTATTAATTTACAGAAAACCCTGCAATTTCGGTAGTATGACAAGTTTGAAAATTAATTGTCAGTGTGTACTGTCTTTCTATCTGAAACTTGTATTATTA
Organism: Ocypus olens; assembly: GCA_910593695.2. NCBI lineage: Eukaryota > Metazoa > Arthropoda > Insecta > Coleoptera > Staphylinidae > Ocypus > Ocypus olens. The sequence continues at coordinate 20,531,917 of OU343062.1, read as the reverse complement.
ATACTTCTTGATTAGCTTATTTTCATAAAAAATACGTTCGGCAACATGACACCCGCTTATGTCACTGTTGACACAAGTAATTCATTCAAACTTGTTACTTCCAAGTTTGTGCCAATTCTGCTTTTCTCATTATTATCAGTTTGTATTAGTGCCCGGGTTTCAGTGTATTTGTGTTTCTGTGTTGTTTTCGTTTTGTTTTGTTCAATGACAATGGATTTTACTATTTACTCATTATCTGTTTTACCTTGCATCTGTAAATAAACCCATGCATGCGAACTTAAGCTTAACCCCTTCTGCCCGAGGTTTTTCGCACATAACTCAGTGACTTTTCAACCAAAATTGATGATTCTTTCAGGTAAAAATCCCACGTTAATGGGGTAAACTCAGATTGGAATGATCCCTTTTCGAACCCTTCAACCCCCCAACAAAAAAAAAAACACGTTTTTGGTCAAAAAACGTCCAACTTGTACCAACAAAACGGCAACGTGTACCGAGTTGGAAAAAATGTGCTGACTCGATCCACCAAAAGGGAATTTAAATGTATTCAATTACCTGCGCAGAACTCATATAACGAAGTTCCTACGACGATTTAGCACAAAGTTATGGGTGTTTGAAAAAAGCGAATTTTGTGGTTTTTTGACTTATGAGTCCGAAGTTTTTCGACGAAATTGTTTTCATTTTAACGAATGAAATTTTCTTTAAAGTGTGCACGAAAATTCATTGTTTGCGCGAAGTCATGAATATCGCATTTTGTACCTTAGAACTCCATGAACAAAAAAACTTTATTTTAGGTCAAAAAAGGCTCACTTTAACGATCTCTGAAGGGTTGGAAAAATGTGGGCCTAACTCACCACCTTTTGTCCATTTTCCATTCGTCCAATAAAAACAAACAAATTACACCGATGGAAAAAAATGAAACACTTGAGATTTGTAAAAATTTAGGTAATTTTCAAATGGCCATAAGTCAGCTTCTATACAACAGATTTCGACGATATTTTGAGAAATCAAAAGCAAAATATGTCCTCTTTAAAAGGGTTTATCCTTCATTGAAAGAGAGGGCTCTACTCCCCTCCAAACGAAAAATTAAAAAGATCACAAAATGCACTTTTTTCAAACACACATAACTTTCTGCCAAATCGCCGTAGGAACTTCGTTTTTTGAGTCCTGAGCCCTCAAAGATTCATCAAAATCTATTAAAAATACGCCGAGATATGGCGGTTTGAAAATGGTCAAAATTTCACGAATTTCAAGTGTTTCATTTTTTTTCCTTCAGTATTTATAAAAATAATGTTTTATTCCGATACGTTTTGGCTGCTAGCCACTTTCAAGGATAAACCGGTAGAAATTTTTAATTAGATCATAATTAAGTACTAGTCTTATTAGACCTTAATTTTTAAATGTTTAGCATCAAAAGTATAGTTTAGTTACCCTTACTTCCAACAACAGTTTTATGTTACTTTTAATTCAGTCTTTTTTATATAATGATTAATAATCAAATCACAACTTTCTCTTACCTAGATGCTATTGCTATGACTGATGGTGATACCTTTGAAAATACGCTCTTAAGAAGCAAATGGTATTTATAGTATCATCTCCGAGCCTGCTTCTGAGTGAACTACAAATATATCCTGATGCCGAAAACGCTCTCTCGGCTTCTACGCTAGTAGGCTGAACCGTCAGGATATATTCATAAGCGAGCGTCAGGTACTCTCCTCTGATTCCATCAGACTCAAAGAATGCCATTTGTTTCTTCAACATTTTCTCATAATCCTTTTGCTTGTTATCTGGCTTTTTCTTGAATACTTCTTTTTCTTGTTGAAGCTGTTTTTCTAATTCTTCTTTAAGCGTTAGAGTAGGACCTGTGTCAGTTGTAGATGTTCCAGCTATAGGTGAATTTTTGAAGACGTCACCTGCATACATTTCATCGTCTTGAACTACGACTCTTTCTATTATCTTCTTTATTTCTTGGCGTATTGCAGCTTTTTTGGCATGAAGAAGGTATGGGTACGATCTGTATTTATGGCTTCTTGGTCGTACTTTTTCGGATTTTGCAAATAAATAAATCAATAAATAAATCAAAACTCCTGTCAACTCAATGCGGCGTTCTTGAATCCGTCATGTAGACTTCGTGACAACTGGTTACTCAACACCGTGTTTTGTTGTTGCAATTTATCCAAAATAAATCGAAATGTTGTGTCCGCAGTTATAAGCGTTGACTCGCGCCAACAAAGTGCCTCAACTCCCAATTTAAAAGGCTGCAAGTTGGCAATGAGATCATTAATTTTGAACCACTCATTATCGCTGAATTTAATGTGTCAGATTCAATATCGATTAATGCTTTATCGATGCAATTTTTCAAGTTGTAGAATCGTTCTAACATATTTACAAGGCTATTCCAGCGAGTACGGTAGTTTAATATCAATGCCAATTCTTTTTTAGGACCTTCCTGTACCTTCACATATGTTTGTAAGAAGACGTCATTTTTGGTTGGTGACCGTTTAAAAATCTTGACCACTTTTCGTACTTTCTTCAATAGATCATCGTATCTAGAAATTATTTCAAGTGGCGGTGAATTTATATTAACAGTAACTCCCTGTTCATTCGCGTCCATATCATCGTTGTCATCATTATCAGATTCCGTTGTAATTTCTGCTGCTGGGCATTCTGATATTGGTGAATTGCCTTTCTTATACAGTGTATCAACCACCGCTAGCTGTAAGCCGTGTGCAAAACAAAGCTGCTGGGAATAAGACAAAAGCCTGCCAACCTTCACCATCATACTAGCGCCGTCCGTTGTACTTGTGATAATATCTGTCTCTAAGTTTAAACCAAAACTCGCAAGCCTTTCTTTTACTAAGCTAATGCAATGTACTGCGGTACCCGAGCCATGTATACGTACCAAACCCAGATTAAAATCGTTTTCTTTCTGGTGAACATTGATATTTAGGTATCGATTATTCTTTTGTGACGTCCATTCGTCAAATGTTAGTGAAAATCTCTGTTTTTTTTTTCTTAAGCCGCTCAAATTCTATAATCATGTCAGCTTTGACTGTGTTACAAAAATTTGTTACGATAGATCTTATCGTATTTGGCGAATTAGGTAGTTTGTGTCCGCTTTTAGAAAATAAATCTCTTAAATCCGAAGATGTGCAAAAGGAACTTAAGGTTAATCCGTCTTTACATACCATCCTAGAGATCATTTTGTCATGGAGTTTTGTTTGATAAGAAAACTGTCCATAATTTTGGGTTTCTTCTTCGGTACTACTGGTAAGGATTCTTTTCCGGTGTCATCGTTTCGAGAACTGATATCGATATTGTGTTTAGTCTTTAAATGTATTTTCAAGCCTTTGGTAGATCGTTGACTAATTTTTAATTCACCTGAACACAGAAGACATTTGCCACCGTTGTCATTTTTCTTGAAATAACGCCATAGACCTTTACCAAGTTGGCTGCCATCGGGATTCTCAGTTTCATTGGACTTAGACAGGACTCATTTACTCGTTACCTGCAATGCATAATAAATAAAGCTTGATGTACATATATATTTCACTATTATCATCGATAACAAAGAGTATGCGTCCATCTGTCAACAATGTATATTGGTAAACTAGAACCAAACAACATATTAACTAAAACAAAAACAACTTGTAAGCGAATGTCCACGCAACATTACGACATCATATTCCTTTTTACGGCACAATCTGCGTTTGAAATAATAGAAAACAAAAACTAAATCGAAAACATTAAAATTTATTTACTTACGTTAAACGCCGGACGGTGAATACGAAAACACTCTGTCTGTCACCTACAGAAACGACGCTCGCAGCGCAACACACTGCGAGTCTATTGGTAACAACTGATTGACACGAACCGCATGCATGCATGAGCCGCCATGAGCCGCCAGCCGCCGCCGCTGTGCGAAACCGTTTCGAGACGTTGCGCGCCACTTACGTTCTTACGCGAAACTTCACGAAAGTTTTAGCGCCGAATTTCAAATTTGCGGGATCCGCGGATCCGCGTTTTGAAGGTGCGGGATCCAGCAGATTAATAAGTGCAGAGGGATCCCGCGGGAATGCGGGATCCTGTTTTACGGGATTGCAATCCCTAATTACAATCCTTTACTATACAGAAAGCTGGCGAGGAAAGTCCCAGGAAATTATGCACGGTATGTAGCGAAAATTAAAAACATGAGGTCTAAAAGAACAGAATTCTATTTTCCTCTTCTCATTGATCAATTGCCACACAATGGGGAAGAGACCATAAAAGTTTGGCAAAAGAAACATTTGAAAGCCAGTTTGGGAAAGAAGTGAAGTAGTTTGGATTATTTATTTTGAAAACCCATCCATATTTAGGTGCAAGTCCAGATGGAATAATTAATGAAGACGAGATCGTAGAAATTAAATGTCCATATTCTTGCTGCAAGTTAACACTAGAGATGGGGTTACGGGAAAATAAATTAAAATTTTTAATCAAAAAAGAGGAAGGTGAAGAGAACCGTATGGGCTTATAAATGTCACGTGGTAAAAGCGTACAATATTCAACAGTAATCTAACGAGTGCCTATAATTTTGCCGGCAATTATTGACAAGGTGTCTAAAAAAGACACCACCAAAATGATATGGTGTATTCCTGAGACAAAAAAAGCAAATTAACTAAATTCATCTATATGAAAAATTACATAAGATTTTTTAAATATTTTAATCTATATCTCGAAAAAGGGAGATGAGAATGATTTGGTTTTTTTTTCTGACAACTACTGAAAAGCTTGATATGTGGAACAATAGTAAATCATCAAAACAGATAGTTTCAAATTTCATCAAACGTATGCATGCACTGTATTTATATTTGGCGCATGTTATCTTGGTCAAGATCATGTAATCATTTTATTTTTTATACGTAAACTATAAAAACCCACCGAACAGAAAATAGTTATTTGTTTAACAAGGCAATAAAGTGATAGATTTACGGACGCGGCTGGAGTTTCACCGCCGAGCGAGCTTGCTATCGCAGATAGCTTTGTAAAAATTTCGTAGGTACCCAAGTAAAACAAAAATTGACATTTATAATAGATATTGTGGTGTCCACATTTTGACGGTGTCTGTGGTGTAATCATTTATAATCATAATGATCATGATTTCGTAAGTGACATGCAATGAATATTTAAATCGGACGGACCGTATAATTATTTCGAGTAAAACTCTTCAATACATTTCTTTTTCCGCTACCGACAACGTAAATAAGCATTGCATCCATGGTTACAGGTACCGTAAGTGGCTGATAACATTCGTGGTGTTTGTTGTCCTTGGCGACGGAACTTAATTTTTACTTACGGACCTAGGAAAATAATAAACAGAAACGTAACGCTCCAACATATAGGCCAGCAACACATTTTCATCTATACCTATAGCATCGGCATCCTTTTTACATAACCACTGCTTAAAAAAGTCGTAACAGGTAACATACCTTTTTCGATTTTGTCGGGTTCTAACACACAATATTCGCAGCTTCGTTTGCATCCGTGCCCGCAAAAACTGTCACTGGATTGACACAAACAAACAAAATTCGACATTGTTTTCTCGGTTGCTGGGTTGCCATAGGATGCATAGGTGACTATAAAAATTTTAATCCCAAATGTTACAAGCCGTATTTTAGAATATTTTCTGATATTTTTTTAAGTATTATATTTCCGGCAACGGAAAAAAAAATAAGCAATACGGAACGTAATGACAATTAACAATACGTCCTTACGTTCCTTGTTGCTTAAATAACTATTACTGATAAGGTTGATGGTGGAAGCCATTACTTTGTGATTAATTTTGATTCAGGAATTCAGGAACTTTTCAATAAAATGCACTTTCTTGGTATCACACACATTTCTTTGCGATTAAACATATAAAGTCATTATGTTCATATTATTATTGTTCAATGATTAAATTGAAATAAAACTTACATAATACGTAACCTCCAAATCCTTTACGATCATTTTTCCGATTGCTGCTCGGGTTCAATTATGTGGAAAAGTTAGGTAAACACACGGTGCTCTGAGAAAACTTAAGCGGGGTTGTTAATACTTCTCAGAAGTCGTTATTGGGCTTCTTTCACAAGCGACATCTGAAGGAAAGTCTCTCATTCTACTGTGGAAGGAAATAAGTGCGCCGGACGACGCACAGTGGGGAAAAATCCCAAATATGTGCGATAAACTATTAGAATATCTCGATTGACTTGAAAATCGATATACCTATATTTTTGGAGTTGCTCATTAGGAATATGATATCTAAAGTGTAAAAATCAAAATGGCGAATCCAATATGGCGGTTAACAATATTAAAATTAAATAAAAATTGTTATGCATATATTTTTGGGGTCGGCAATTACGAATATGAATTGTAAAATAAAAATGGCGGATCTAATATGGCGGGTAAAAATATTAAAATTAACTTCACTTTGAATAAAAATTGGTATGCATATGTTTTTGGGGTTGCTAATTACTAATGTGATATCTGAATTGTAAAAATGGAATTGGTGAATACAAGCTGGCTGGCGAGAATATTAATATTTACTTGAATTAAAAAAAAATGTAATATATGTATATATTTAGTGATACGTCTTGTCGCGTGAAAGATATTTATACAAAATATTAACCGAAAGTTATAAAAATTTAAATGTTTTATTAATAATTTTTCAATAAAATATGAATATAAAGTAAATTGAAAAAATTAATCCGGTTCACTAGAGTCATCGGTATCACTCGCGGATTCATTGGTCGAAGTATCTTGTTGCGATGAAATGTGAGGACAGCGTAAAAGATGTATCGCTTCAGATGACAACTTCTTCAATTTTTTGCCTGGTAATTTTCTTATACTGCTTATGATACGAGAAGCCAGTTCAAAACATCTGTCAAGTTTTGTTGCCTTGAGCACTTTCTTGAATATTTTTGGCGATATTCCTTTATCTTTATTTAGCGATTCTTGCGCCTCCTCGGATAGTTGGCCGATTGGTACAGGTGCATGAGCGATAATCTTTGATCCATGTATTAATATTTTGTGGACCGTGGTCGGCATGTAGTACCATGGATATGAATCGACAAACTTTCTCGCGGTTTCCACTGCATATTTATCAAACTTGATAGCATCAATGTCATGTCCACTTGCAAGAGCTTATAAAATAACATGGAATCTGTTTATAATATTTTCGTCCAATCCTGTTATGGCAGAAACCATTGTAGACTCTTTAAAAAAAGTCCGTGCCGTATTTCCGTCATTGGAGCTCCCATTACCTTGTTTGGGAAAGTCGACAATAAGTCCCAGTTCCGATTTTAATCCCTTCTGAATGCATGTCTTTCGTTGAGCAACATTATTCTTTTCGTAGAACGAACTTGCCACTTTTTTACAGTTATCTTGTATGACAAATGCAGCAAACATTCAAACATACGAATCCACGCATGTAGAGTTGAGAGTCCTAATTGTAGGTTCTCATCTTTCACTTTCAGTTGTAAAACTTTATCAATGTTATTAAAGTCTTTGGACGTAGCATCACATAAATAACACCGTTGAGTCGATTTGGTTGATGAAACCGAATTGCACACTTTCCCATCTATCATGATAAATAGCACGGTATATTCCACAGTAATGTCTGTACCATTAATAACAGTAGTGAAAGGGTGAAGTGCAGCAATTTCATCTTCGATATTTTTCACGAGATTTACTATTGACTCAACCGTTTCTCGGCAAAATTCAATTTGTATCGGTCGGCAATATCGTGGAAATGAAGGTCTTGGATTTTTCCACAAGACAGTTTCTCCATAATATGTGAGTTGCAGCGGAACCAGTGACGTGAAAAATATACTTGCATCCGAAACCGTACTGTCGGTGAATGATTGTTTGTATTCACTCTGTCCGTCACATCCCCATTTACAAATTAATTGCATATTTATTAATTTTTCTGTAGGTAGGGTTGCAATAACTTCTGCCTGAAGTAAGAGAAGACGGCTGCATGTGTGGTCCAGTAAACTTTGTAAATTAATTTTTGCGCAAGTTTTTTTTCCTCCCGTACTGCTTCATATGTCGGATACGCCTTACAGCTATGAGGCTTTGCACATGATCTCACGATATTATATTGCCGTCTTGTTAACTTTTCTTCCACTATAACTGAAAGTGCTTCGCTTAGTGACATCGTGGTCTCAGTAGTTTTTGAATATGCTTCTACATACTTTGAAGCTCTTTTAGGACTAGTCATTATACCTTTAATAACTTTTGCTGCATCTACTTATCCACAAGATCTGAAGGTCATTTGGGCTGCATATGTTAATTCCGAAAGACTCGTTGTTTCTCGAAGAGCCGATGTTTTTTTTTTCTCTTCGAAGTTTCACTGCACTCATTGAACTCCAGCACAGGTCGGCCCATTCGCTTCTTTGCAGTAGTTACCGGTATAGATACTATTAATGGTATAGATTCGGGAATACTGTGCCAGTTTTCGTGCTTCTGTTGGAAAAACTCCAGATTTCTGGAATAGTATATTCTGTAACAAGGTTAGAATGGAAATTCGATGCGAGTGGAATATTTCGAGCGCGAGCCGTGAGGCGAGCGCGAGGAACCACGAGCATCTGAATTTCCATTCTTACCGAGTATCAGACTATACTTTCTCCTCGACCAGATAAAATATACTAATAAAATAATGAACACAAAGAACTTACGTTTTATTATCACGTTTGTGGTTATGTTTATAGTATTTTGACAATTGTGATATCCAAGGCTAATTGTTTTATTCGAAACGATGTGAGAATATTCATTCTATCCCTTGTTATGGAATGAATTACATGCAAAACGCATAAGCGCATAGTGTTTTGTTCCATAACAAGAGTGAGAATGTGTACGTTCTATAATCAAAATTGATTTCAGAATGCTTAAATTCTATGGTGGTCGTGGAGAAAAATAATTCCAATATTTCTTTAAATTTGAAAATAACAGTGATAATTGCTTTCTTGCAATTGAGCGAATGGTCACCAATTTATTCATCCTTTCCGAGAATTGGTTTTCCAGATATTTAATTTTGCATTGGATATCTTTTCCTGGACAATCTTGAAGCATCAAGAAAATTTCCAGCCTCGTTATCGTTGCTACTTCATCTACAGAACCTGAAACATATAAGTCTATAATATATGAAATAATATATACAACAAAACTTAATATACTATCATTTGAACTTTAAATTGTATAATTTAGGTATAAATGCCCTTTTACCATGAAACATGAAACCGTTTCAATGTAATGAAATTTCATTCAATAATTAATTTTAATAAATTTGTATTTAATTATTTAGTTAAATTGGAATAGATAATTATAAATTTCATTAAATTTTAGCAATTTTACCACAATATTACTGTAAATAACTTATTAAAATACGCATCTTAATTCATAATTATACAGTAAAGTTTCCGTCTACCTACACGGGCCACTCCCCGGACAGCCTGTTCAGCAAGCTGCGCGCTAAGTAATATCGAGGCACGTTTCTAAAAATGCTCGCAAAACAAGGCTAGCAAAAACTAGCAAGAGATTTTTTGAAATTTGTATCTATAATAGTTTCAGCTAATACCCTGATTAAAAAATTCTCGATAGCAATGGATAGCCCATAACTTTTAGCACAACTGAACATAAAAAAGCTTGAGAAATTATACACTATTGTTACACATTACAAATACGGGGGGTTCTAAGGCCTGAATCTAAATTTACTTATATAACTTATCAATGGTGATTGTACATACCTCCGGGAAGAGTATCCATTTCACAAAACTCAAGTACGATAATTACAACCGATCTTATACACTTTAGAACACCACGATCGTTTTCAGCAAAGCGTACTGTGATGCGTCCGGCTAGCAAAAGGCGTAACTTTCAACTGACAGTTCCACAAATCTAATAGACATACGCATCTGGGATTGGCACCAATAGGCGGGTAATTTAGTCATATACGTACCCCATTGGTCAAATTGTCATTTACCTAAAATTCGTTTATCGACTTTATCGCACAAATTTGGGATTTTTCCCCACTGTGCGACGTTTAAACGTCAAATGCCGGGCCACTAGAAGCCTGCCAGGACAAACAAATTTCGCCATCGTTCGGCGACTCGATTTTTGTGCGTGGATAAGTTAGGAACTCGCATGGAGGTCGGGGAAATCACACGGTGTTATTAAAACTTTGGGGAACCTGTTTTTGGCCTTTTTGGTACGGGAAATTCGAAGGCAACTCTCAATTAGGCGAAAAATACATTGTAATGTCAAACAAATTTCCGGGCGGCTTCTATTGGTCGACGCGGTGTCTCATCTGTTTGGCGAAATAATATGACGTAGTCTCACCTGATTGGCTCACTACTTTTACAGCCTAGGCATAAATAAGCATTTTTTAAAGCTTAGTCCGCAAAAGTGATATTTTACGGCCTAAAAGCAGTCCGAAAAATCTTACATTTCATATCAATCCGCGAAAAATATCTTTGTTTTTCAGTTCAATGGAATTTAGAAAAAGTTCTTTCAAGTTGTTTATTGATGCGACGGATGTTCGGCCTGGAGGCTTCGGAAGAATATTTCACCACCAGCTGCAGAATATGTGCTTCTTCCATAAAAGTAGTGCAACACAGGCGGTATCTCTCTTTTAGCCTCCTCTACGAACATCCATGAGGTGCAACTGGTTTATTATAGAATTATTTATGTACATTCTAGATTTTTTATTTTATAATTTTGTTTACTGGTTTTGTGATTATGATTTTATTTCATTTTTTTAATTCGAAATATATGTTTTACCTTTTATTTTTAAAGGCAGTTATCTGCAATGGTTTTAATATAACTACTACCTTTAGTTTATTAATTATACCTATATGTGTCTATAAGAGTTACTCTAAATTATCAAGTCCTATGTAAAACATATACAGTTCCCAGCTAGCACACTTGGATCAGTAACATATCTGAGCAAGCTCAGACTGAGAACAAGTGAAATATTGCAAAATGATGTAACATCTATATTAATGTTCTTAAATTCCATTATATTTTAAATATGTAATTTATCTACATAGTCGATACATACTGTTATATAACTGTATGTAAAATTTATGTAGTCTTCATTATGTTACAGATACATACATGTTTCACAGATATATTATAATACAAATACTACATTACATTTATGTATGAAAAGATACATGCCTGCGCCTTCAATTTCCCATAACGCCCTCTGACCCCTTCTTGTTTTATCTGGTTTCATTTGGCATGTGTTGGAGCTGCGCCATTATGTCTTTACTTTTTAAATACATTAATATCGAGTCTTAAATTATATATGCTTAAATTGTGTACGTCATGGAAGTATAAATTGGATTTTATTTTTTCATCTGACCTTCAAATTTTATTATTATTAAAAGTCTCGTTGTTTATGCTTTGTTCCTTATATTAGCGCAATACACCACTTGTACTTATTTCTACTAACGCCAGTTAACTTGTTCTTAATTTTAACATATATGGTGCAATATTATACCGAGTGTCTGGGATAAGGGGCGAACATAGGGATTTAACATGTAAAATTAAATATGTGTAATATTTCCCGTATTCATTTTAGAGAAAAATCCTAAAGGAATATTTTTTATTATAATTGTAAATGAATCATCCATTTAATTTTCGTTTGTACTAGAATCCACCTCAGAAATAATAAAAATAAGTTTAAACCATTTACCATTTAATAAAAACCCTTGCCATGACTTTGACAAATATCATGTCATGGTGAGAATAATTTTGCTAGTCAAATATCAATTCACGCATTGAAATTAATAGGGGAGCTAATAATTACACATATTTAATTTTACATGTTAAATCCCTATGTTCGCCCCTTATCCCAGACACTCGGTATAATTATCTGCTATTTTACAATATGCGCAACAATACACGTATACTATTTGCACGTTACAGAAAATAGTGGTACTTTGGGTATATTATTTATTCTAAAAAATGTATACGATATCGAGAGAAGCACTATTTTCTGAGATTTTCTGTGTGGCAACTGCCTCGTCCTGGAAAATGAATTTATTAAATTAAAGTAATATTTTATATACTAAACTTGTATGTAGTCGGTAAATGTATACTTTAATAATCACATCAAAATTAAAAATTATAACAAAAGTGCGTTCCACGCTATGTTCGATGAATCCGAAAAAGTTGACGTAAAACGACGAGCGAGCATGATTCCACCCAACGCGTATAATACAGTGCGATCGAATAAAAGTTAGTCAAACTTGGCCATGAGCCAAAATCTCTAAACTTATTGGCAAGTGTCAAGCTGGCGTAAATTGATATTTTCAAATTTAGGAACTAAGAAAATACATGCGGTTTTTTGTTCATGACCTACTTTCACTAATTTTTTATTCGATCGCTTTGTATTATAACTGTACATTTTAATAGAAATTAACAATTTTTGACAGTTGTAAATTGTTATTTTTGGCAGTTAAAAATGTCCTTTTTACTGCCAACGTGCTATTTGTGATGAAAGAAATATGCGATGTTTGACAGTTGTCGTTTTTGGCAGTTGAAATTTTCTTTTTTCTTTTAATATCAAGAAATGCCACTTTTGATTGTAAAAATCCACAATTTTTGGATGCTACTAATTTCTTGATTTACTGTTGAATTGTACCGTTTGTGATGGCAGAAATGCAGAATTTTTGACCAGTGAAAATTTCCCTTTTTTAATATTGAAAAATGCCGATAGTGATAGTAGAATGCTCAAATTTTGACAGTAAAACATTTTTGGCATTTGGAAATTTTCTATTTATTGTTGAAACTTGCCAGTTTCGGTAATGAGCAATTTTTGACAGTACTGAATAGTTATTTTCAGCAATTCAAAATTTTATTTTTACTGCTAACGTGCCATTTGTGATGGTAGTGCGATTATTGACAGTTCGAAATTGTCATTTTCAGCAGTTGAAATTTTCTTTTTTTAATATCAAAAAATGCCGTTTTTGATTGTAAAAATCCACAATTTTAGCAGCTGCTTATTTTTTTATTTACCGTTGAATCGTGCCGTTTATTGTGGCAGAAATGCATAATTTTTGATAATTCGAAATTGTCATTTTCTTATTTTAATATCAAAAAATGCCGTTTTTGATAGTAAAAATCCACAATTTTTGACAGGTGCAAATTTCTCTATGTACCGTTTGCGGTGGCAAAAATGCAGAATTTTTGACAATTCGAAATTGGAATTTTTGACAGTTATTTACGCGAAATTTCTGTATGAAAGTAAGCAACTTAGCCGGCGTTGGTACAAGTATGAGATCTTATTGTAACTTCTGTGTAACATTATATATAAACAATGGCATGTTGCTGAGAGGTATATGTTATGTTACTGTGTTAGCTGGGTTATAGGCATTTATTACAGAAAAATGTTAGCCGTCTTAAAAATTGCAATGGGCTCAAGCCCGATAGCCACCCCCCTGGGTGCGCGTCTGACCGAAATTATTTACATATTTTGCATATCCTGTTCCGTAAATAATCTGCGTTAATAATAATCTGTTATGTACTGTAAATCGTGTCGTAAAACCTAACTCCAATAAATAAATAAAACTGTATATTCAGTCTGAAGATTGAATTTTATGTTAGAATGGATTTCATCGTCCTAGCATTCAATATTCGTTCGGTCTATTAAAATAATATTTCAAACGACCTTCGAAAAACAGTCAACTATCAAATTACACGTAACTGAATGGAGAATAAACAGACCATTTACGTTGGAAGCGACTAGAACAAGCGATGCCTTTCAGTATATTACATTGCCACTTTTTATATAAATTTTATGTAATTAGTTTAGCATCCCTCGTGCGAGGCAGCACCGTCACAAGACATTACGTTGACGAAAATAGACTCGAATTTATTGTAAATACATAATTTTTGATTTAATTGGACATAAAATGTATTCAATATATTAGGAAGTATGGTAGTAGTTTATGTATTGCAAAAATCGTCTCGTAAAACTTCAATAAATAAATCAAACAAACTCTAATATCTCTATCTTACATTTTTCCGTTGAACTTCTTAGTCATTGATTTTAGGCGACCTATACACATTTTTACATTGGTTATGTGGGAATAAATCAAGTGAGGTTGCCTCAAATTTATTTAGGTGGGAATAATTTAGTTTTTCTTTTGTAATCAGATTTACAGCTCATTTTCTTGCTTTTTTTACTCAAGAATAAAAGTATTCTTCGTATAAAGAACTTCCTTGTGATAAAATCTTTGTTTGAACTTTCATTATGAAATAAATAATTTATTTGTCGTAAAAATTATAAGTGAATACATGCAGATTCAAAATAATCATATTCACGTTAATTAAATTAATTTTAGAAATCCGTTGAGGCGAAGTTCTTGGGAAAGGACAAACATTTATAATTATCCAAGTAAATGGTCACAGTTTGCATTTATAACGGCGTTTTAAAGGTAATTCTAACATATAAATTATACATTACCATACCCCCCTCTTAATAAGTAAATGAGGGTAATTGTCTTTATAATATATAGAATATAGAATCAGTATAGCTTATTGTAATTTACTTCTAAATCGAATATTGGTTCCAAAATACAAAAAACAAGTATAAAGGACGGCCCGTTCCAAAAGTCATAAATTGCTCCACCCGCTGAGTATTGTGGTAAATACTGTTGTTATGGTCGGTCCCTTTTTTGCCGGTTTTGACGGTGGAGACAATTTTAGTAGGTCCTGATTTCACTTTGGAAGGGAATAAATCACAGACGAAGACAACTGAGGTAAAATATTTAACGTACGAGAGAGAAGGGGCAAATCAAGCACTTCTGTGTGTAAAATATACTGAAATTTGCTACGTTGCCGGACTCTTTTAGGGACGTATACGGTGCCTCTCACAATCGTATGACATATATAGTAATAGAACCGCCTGAAAAAGAATATTTAATAAAAATTAATTACTTACTTAAACTACTAATTTTAATGCCATGACATGAATGAAATTATATAAAAAAATAATTGGCACTAACTTTGAAACTCATGTTTAATTGATTTCAATTATAACAAATTATTACTTGTTAAACGATATTATATTCAATGTTAAAGAAAATTTTGCATTTCTGTTGAAACTTAATTAGGATAAAACTAAACACTTCTTTATTAATTCCATTGCTCTCGCTCCATGGTTCGACTCCTGTTTTAGTCCCCGATAATTCTCGACAAGCATTTTCTGTTACGTAGCTTAGTTTGACTGATAGAATTATTTGCTTTTTCTTGGCCCATTTATTCAACCGTTTTATTGTTTCAGGTACAAATAAACGTCCCCAGGATCTAGGAATACTGAAAGGTCGATTAAACCTAGATCACAAGGCTAGTTTGGATGAAAATAGTATCCACAGGGCACTTTACATCTTGAAACCGGGACCTGATCTATCCGGAGATTACACCTGTTTCGTGTCCACCATCCAGAGTGAGGACACTATGACAAAGAGAATGCTCGTCTTTGGTAAGTCTTAATTTACTCGAACAATATAACTATTCAAAATCAATGAAATATTTTAGCAAAGTGAACTAGTGCCGACAAATAGGACAATACTGCATTTATTATTTAGCATTCGCTGTAAATCAAACATTAATGTGGCTTAAAGAGCACGAACATGTACCTAATGTTCAGTCCATATTAAATATATGTACATTTTTACTTTTGCATGTTAGTCATACTTGTAATCTAAAAGCGGTATATATAACATGCAGAAAATTTCCGATTTATTTAGGATAGGTCGCTGTGAATTTTCACCACCTACTACGAAAAGATTTGTAATATTTGGATTTTTTTTATTTACGACAGTTACACACCAATCTATGTTTAGTGCCGTGGATATATAAGATATTTATTTAACTTAACGAATTGTCTTTAATTACTTGTCACTTACGAAATCATGATAAATATAATTAATAATGATTACACCACACACACTGACAAAATGCGGACGCCACAATCTATTATAAATGTCAACTTTTGTTTTACTTAGGTACTTGCGAAACTTTTACACAGCTACCTACGGTATGATAGAATTATAGCATTGCAATAAAGCAGATTTCCTGACATGGCTGGATTGAGCAAATAATTATTTTTGATGTTACACATGTTTTTATTTTTTTTTATTTTGCGAGTACAGTTTCCACCCTTACAAGGTCATTATCAAAGGGACATTCTTGTTTGTCTGTTCGATTATGATCCTATAAGGGACGAAACCATTGTCGCAAAGAAAACGTGTGTGATATCAACAAAGTGCATGTTATGGACAAGTTCCTGAAAAAGGATCTTTTATTTTTTTCGGACATGTACTGGCCACTAATCAGATACCGCTCAGGTAATAATGAAATGGATTGAAATATTCCATGATCCCGTCCCTTGATTACTTATACAGGATGTCCCATCGAAACCGCACATTGAAATTATATGGACTACTGATTAATGTATTGTAATGATTCTTGAATCTTTATATCGATATTGTAATGAGATTTTCAGCATTTATGTAATCGAGAGTGAAAATGAAAAAAAATGTTTTAAGATTATACCACTTCCGGATGTCAACACCAACTTCTTTATTTTAAATGGGATGCCATATAATTTATTGCAAATTTGGATTCTACATAAATTTCTGAGGAATAAGTCTTCAAGCAATATACCCTCAAAATTAAGCGTTTTCGAGATTTTTACATTTTTATAGGTTTAGTACTTTTTCATGGTTCATTTTAAAAATCCGTATATCCGAACAAAAGAAAATCGAAGGGTTGTAATATAGGCTATAAAAAGCCAATACTCGAAGGTACCTGGTGGCGATTTAATTTATTTTTGGAATTATAAAATACACAGTGTTTAGTCAAATTTAAATTTAAACCATTAAATCTCGATTTTTTTAAATAGAATGCCCGATATATTTTTACATATTCTGACGCAGAAATAAGTTCTGCATTGATCCTATATCTATAGTCCGAGCTGAAATAATATGGCATGTGAGCAAAGTGTTTCTCTCCTTAGTCGTCTAGAATTCATTGGTGCGAGGTTTATCGGCTAACAACAATATTTACACGTGTGGACAATAAGAGCCTCTGCCAGCCAATTTTTCATAGAATCTCACATCATATATCGCAGGAGCATTAAGTTTTTATGGGTAAAATAAAGTCAAAACGGACACTTAACATTTTTAATTTTTATATATTCAAACATCTTTATACAAGAAATTTTTATATACATAATTTAACTTTTGATTTCTTCTTACTTTTTTATTAAATAAAATAAATTGTACTTTTCGTACTTTCATATTCAAAAATTATTTTATTGTCAGTCTTAAATCTAAATTATCTAAAATTTCACGTTCTATGGCAACAATAAATAAGTTGCTTAATGGGTGCTGGTCCAAGTATTAAGTATAGCAACATTTGGATACGTTGAAATCAAATCATTTGAAAAAAAGATACTGTAAAAGATTGTATGGGTCATTGTAATGACCTTCTCGAAAAATATATTTTTAATGAGTTTATTTCGTTATACAACTCAATCCCAATGTCTGATTCATTCAGGGAATCGTCTTTGTTTAATGTGCAAATATTTACAATGTTAAAGTAATAATTCTTTAGAACAACTAAATAATTTATTATTTAAAAAACCAAATACATTGTCAAATGTGTTTAACTCGTCAAATATGCACTGTAATGATGCTATAATCTGATCAAAGATTCTAAAAAAAATCTACTTTGTAATTCAATTTTGGATCCAATATTATTTCATCGCGCGCTTCGTAATGAAATAATATTGGCTTTCTTCTTGACCTGAGAATGTTAACAGGTGTAAAGTTAGGTTAAACATTGATTACCTGAAAGATTTTGGTGGATTCTTCTAAAATCTTAACGAAATTTGCATCTGTGTAAAAATCTTTAAATTTTTCAATCAATGATTCTGGCAATTTTAGGCAAAGTTGAATATTTGGTTCAAGCCTTTGCATAATTTTACTTAATGAATTAACTTCATTTAAAACATCAAACCAAATAACGATAGAGCAAATAAATTTATAATTTTGAATATTTAAAGCAAGAGAATGTGCTTTGTGGGTAGTAGTACAATCCCACTCCGAACAGTTTACAGATATTTAAAGCAATGCATCAAATATTTAGTCAATATGATATCGCAATGGTTTGATTGCGTCGACTCTGCTGGACCACCGGGTAGCACTTAGAGCTTTTAATTTTTAATTTAGTAAATGCTTATTTTTTGTTGACGATGAAAAGAAGACGTAAATGTCTTGTCTAAATATTTACAGCATCATTGACAACTAAATTTAAACCATGAGCTGAACAAGGAACCAAAAATGCACGATTATTAATTTCCAAATTGTTTTTGCAGTCTGTTGCATGTTAGAGCTGTTGTCGCAGCCTTGTCCTCGCATATTTTTAATGTCCAGATTTAATTGTGAAAATAAATCCTGAATAAAATTAAGCAAACATACACCTGTGGAATTGGTTATCGGACAGATGTCAAGAAAGTTTCATGTATCTCTATTTATTTATTTTTGTGGTTTAAACAAACATATCTCATTATTACAGTTATTTACTCAGTGTGACTTACAGCCAGGTGCAGTCTAATATCATAGAAACATATTTTGATTCCCTGATTTTATTTAAAATATTATTTTTAATAGTTGTGCCAAGTAAATCAATAATTTGGTTTTGAATGTCACTGCCTAGATAAAATCTGATCAAAGGATCTTTGCGTGCACGTCATAGATAGCCGAACCTAGTTCCGACAAGATTTTCATGTGTTTACTCCCTCTATGATAAGTTATATTAGGCGCAGTAATATGTGTACGTATGTCGTCCAAGGCGAAGACTTACGGCACTCGGTAAAATCATGCATTGAACAAAGACAAAAGCTTGGTCTGTAAGTCATTTCGTGATTCGTAATGCACTGGTGGCGCTATAAGCAGTATTTTCTATTTTGTGTTCGTTTTTGCATATTTGTTCGATTTTACACGTCGTGATAAACATTTCTTCGTGATATATAGAAAATAGTTCCCTTTAGAACTTTTATAACAGTCAGCGGAATCGCTTAGCCTAACCTCAAAATGCCAGGTAAAGTCTAAATTCTCGAGCGCGGAATCTCGTGGTCAATCTTATGGCCTATTTTACAGCAGAAAAGGAAAATAAGGATCCTTTAATTTCGCTGAATGCTGTCCAAGAGGTAATTTCTTTCTTTGTTGTCTAGTTATCCGATTATTAATAGTACATCGTTTCATAGAGTTGCAGATGCTTTAAAAATAAGTTTACGCACTATCTCCAGTATTAAAATTGCCAGTGAGAGAAATCAGTCGCTTTCTACCCCTGGAAAATCTAGACCCCGGAAGAAATCAATATCTTAAGACTAGACGAGGGTGCCAAAACGGGAACCAAAAGTTAAATAACATGATTCGCATGTTGACATGCACAACTAATAACTAATTTCCAGTAACGGGAACGAAAAGCTTGGTATATTTTCGTTACCATTCCCGAGTTACTCCTTGCGCATAGACCGAAATTTACTGACGTTTAAAACGTCAAAATTATGAAGGAATGTTGGGTTCATAACGGATTTGATTTGTTTACCCTCCGGCCAAATGCGGCCCGATCTTTGACTATATACTATTGGACTGCTAGCGCCGCTTCATGTGTGTCTCCAAGCAACGGTGGCGCGGCGGGACCCTAAATGGTTGCGGTATGTTACTAAATTGGTAGCTATTTTGTGTCTATGACATATGACTCTATGAGCTCGCATTGTATATTGTGATACCCTGCAATTTATTCACACCATTAAATATATAAACATTTATATTGTCAAATATAACTATAACTATATTAACTATAAATAACTATGTAAAAATATGGCTATGCGAAAGGCTGCAATACGTCCACGTATATATGCCAGCGCGGTTATAATACTCGTCAGCTGATGTACACGTCAGTTGACTTTTGACTTATAACCTAAAATTATGTATTAGATTTCCATCAAATCCGGAATTTCGCAAATTATGTGTTGATGCTTTGCATGTAAAGAACAGGCAGGAAAGTGGACCCGAGTTGCCGATATATGCTCGCATTTGTATTCTCCACGGTGCTGATGAATACATCGAGAAATATTTTTTTTTGCTTTCCGGTTTTTAAATTACGCTCCATTTTCGGCTCCGGGGCGGGACTAATATCAGGCTCCAGCTCGTGGGCAACTTTTGGAGCAGTGATCATATGGGAAATGGAGGGGGAATAGCAGTCCATTAGTATATAGTCAAAGGGCCCGACAGATCAAGTGTTTCGTATTCGGTAACTTCAAAGGCATATTCGCATATATATCTCATAGTTGCTGTTTTAATTGTTTTCGTCGCACTGTATTGTTATGTAGTTTATAACATGTCACTTTTGACAAACGTTAAGCTATTCATATTTCCCTGGCAACGAAAACGCGGGCTGTTAAGAGCTTTTAACAGCCCGCTTTTTGTTAACAGCCCGCTCTCAATTAACAAATTATTAAAACAATATTATCAATTTGAAAACAGTGTTAGACTCTTATGAAATTAAATAAATTTAGTTAACTACAGGAAATTGAACGAAATAACAATACAAATTATAAAAAGTCTACTTAAAGTTATAAAAATTTGTTATTGTGCAATTGTGAAAGCTCACATTTCCTCGGATAGAAATTGGTGTGGCTTCTCGAGACAAATTTCTATTTTCAACGTGTACATTTGTTGAAACATTTTCATTTAGATCAGAATTGGGAGCATACTTTTCGCTCTGCAATCGAATAAAAAATTGTTACAATTTGCTACACGGGATGAAAATTAACATACCAGTTCATCAATATAGGCCATTATTACGTTTCGCATATACTTTCAATATGATTTTCTTGCTGCCATCTTTTAAATTAATTTCCTTCGTTTTGGTACCTATCCCTCGATTTTTCTGGTACTAATTTACCATTCGCTTGTTTAGCTCGGGCTAATATTTTCGCTGGAAGTAAAGCCTCTTTCTCCATTTTCTGCACTTTGACAAATAAAATGCTATTTGTTATTGGTTGTTAAGGAAACAACGACATGTGCGATTTTTATGTTGACGGTAACCAAAATTAAATCGACGTCATCGGCGATTTTAGTATTGTCAATTAGACACATTCATGTTTCATTTCTTATAAAATTAGCAATACGACGAAAACGTTGTACGTACCACGTGCAGTTGGGGCCGTAACAACCGCGGTCGCTTTAGGGCCCTCCTTCGTCGGGCCCCAAACGGCTCCCTTGGTTGTTACGGCTATCCTAACAGCCCTTAATACGTAAATAACTATTACGACACGGGCTTAGACTAATTTCAGTTTGTTGTTTATTTGTCCGATGCGCAATTTGTTTCGACTACGCCACTGATGGAATCCCTAGCGTTGGTTGTACCAGACAACTATCAGTACTGACGTGCACGCAAAGATCCATTGATTCAAGTATAGTGAGTCATACGCCTTGTATTAAATTAAGAGCATTCAATTCTCCGAATATGTTCTCGCATATCAGTATCAAAATATGCTACCGTTTCGATTGCTTTTAGAAAATTGCGGTCGTTATGATCATACAATGTTTTCGATTTAGGCAGAAAAGCCAGACATCGACGTGACAAATACTTTATAACCGCAATTACCCTTTCTAGTGCATTACGCCGGTGCTGTTTTCTGATTCTAATAATCTAAGTTGTATTTGGTTCACAGTAGTTTTCGTGTGAAGCATATTATTAAAATCCACGAACGACTTGATATTTTCAATATGGGTAATACTTATTTAATGTCTTTTTGGTGTTATTGATAAATGCTGTCAATCACAAAAACCACTTAAATCAGATAAACTACTTACAGTTTTACCCAAAATTTTACAACAAAAACAGTAGACTGCATATTTAGAAATGGAGTAAAGAAGCCAATCTCTGTTTATTTTTTCTCCATTTCAGAGATATCGATAATAATAATTGTTGTAAAATTTTCTACTACCGTTATTAATGTGAAAACTGTGATTACGTAACTGTACAGGTCCACGTTTTATTAGAACATTTGCAAGATCACTATCGATATTTGAAGTCCACAAACCCGGATCGTTATCACATGAAATATTAGTGGAGACAGCCGATGAAGATGTTTCGCTTAGAAGTTTTTCAGTGCCTCGTATGTCACTACAGTTACCATCTAAAGAAAGGTTGCTATTTAGTGTTGTCTCTTTCATATCTTGGGAATCTGTCTTTGGAATCTGAAGTGCTCCTCGACGCCACGGCAGGGACAAGAATATCTGCATCTCCTTTTTCAGACTTTAAAAAAAATTACATTATGGAACCTGCAAGTGTTTCTTTCGGCACGTTCTTATTTTTTCTGTGATGCCTAAATTGAGCACTAGAAAGCTTTCTACTTTTGTGTGGTTCCTGAATGAATTATACAGTGTGGAAATTAAGTGGCGGATAAATTCGGTAACTCCGTTAATGTGTATGATAGAAAACAAATCTAAAAGATGTATAGCGATTTTAATTACTTCGCATATGTAAAATAATTTTTCACATTTTTCAAGCAATTGTTTTAAAAGTTGTGACTTTTTTTTAATGACAACCTATATTTTTTATTTTTTATTTAGGTAGAGAGTTTCAATCTGTTTTCAACTATATAAAAATTTGTATAGGTTACATAGGAAAGAATTGAAGAAAAACGGTCTTAAAGGTAAAAAAAAGAAAATAAAGAAATTAACAGACTGATCCCATTTATTGGGGTTTTAAAGAAATAAAAACATAAGGCTTCGACAATTACACTAAATGTTCAAACTGATGACCCTGCACCATCTGACAATACCCAAAATGGCAATAAAATGAATTGAACACGTTTTGAAGCATTTGAAGTGTTATTAACCTACACTCATGTCGAATTCTTTCTTTAAGGTCCTCTAAACGATTTGGTCGATTTTTGTATACCATGTTTTTTAAATGCCCCTACAGAAAAAAGTCTAATGGCGACAGATAAGGGGGCCTGTTAATTTCTTTTATCTTAATTTTTTAAACTTTAATAACGTTTTTCTTTATTTTTTACCTATGTAACCTATTCAAATTTGTATATGGTTGAAAACTGATCGAAAAACTCTACCTAAATAAAAAATAAAAAATACAGGTAGTCATTTAAAAAAAAAGTCACAACTTTTAAAACAATTGCTTGAAAAATCGGAAAAGTTATTTTACATATGCGCAGTAATTTAAATCGCTATACATCTTTTAGATTTTTTCTGTATCATACACATTAACGTAGTTACCGAATTTATCCGCTACTTAGTTTCCACACTATATCATATTTATAAAGTGATCAAAATGACGAAAAACAGAAAAATTTGTTTTTTTTTTAATTTTGAAAAAATAAGTATTTTGTTGTTTGGTCAAAATAATATAACATGCGATACATAAGTTAATTTTTACCAACCATTTTTCCCAGGCCTACCCATTTGAAAAAATAGCAAAATTTTTATTTTATTTTTAAAAATCAGATTCTTTATAAAATTATTTTTACAATGGTATATCTCAAGTATTACTTAGCTTTACCAGACACACAGAGACATATTTAAAAAATGGTATTAATCGACTCAAAACTTCAAAACGAACATAACATTTTACATACATACATATATTACGTACATAAGGAGAGAGTAAAAAATAACATACATTAAAAAAAAACGGTGGGCTATGGAAAAATGTTGTTTATGCCATTTTGTAGAGCAGGTTAAATCTTTAAAATTTACGGAGATATTTGCTGCACATTATAAAATTAGCATCCCTGTAAATACATATCTGATATTTTTATAGGTTTTATATTTCTCATATTTCTGAACCCTGCTTTTATGTGGTTTAATTTTGAGAAATCACCTAAAACAATTTGTGCTTTGATAAACATAATAAATAGCCCACTGGGTACATATTTTTTTATAAACACCTTTTATTTTAACACCAGGCAGGCTGTGTGACTTTTATCATGAGAAATAATTGTTTAAAGTTACCAGCATCTGTACATACCATTATCTAGTCCAAAAATCTTCACCCAGAAAACTAAATCCCAGTCACTTGCACAATATAAAGTATGGTATTTTTTTTTATGAACTATTTAAGTGCCAAATCTACCGCGTGAAATGATGTCTAAGAGAGTAATATTTAATTGAATATTCAAAGGTAGGAAATGTGATGGTACGTGATGTTGGGCTCTCGGACTCTATGTAAATCTTAATGCTCGGGGAAGTCGGAGATTTCTCTTATTGGACTTAATTTATTAAAAAAAGGGGGAAATCCCATCCTTGACTGAGCGCCTTTGCTGTAAATTTAACGTTGTAATTTGCCGCCCCAGATCCTGCCGCCCGCGTGCGACGCACGCCTTGCACGCCCGCTTACGGAGGCCTTGTGGACGACCTCATTGGAGCGGCAAATATTTTAGCGGCTCTCGTTGCTTTGTTTGAAGACCATGCTCCGCTCACCGCTTGTATTTGATCTCGTTTTATAATTACCAGACATGCTACTTTTCGTTACATTTGACTATATCGACTTTCGTTTTCATGAAATTAACATGTTTGTAAAAGTTCGTCACTATCCTGTGCAATAAAAAAAAAAACAATGGGAATGTCCAGCGGGCTTAGAAAACTTGTGTAGAAATTAGGTACTTCCTTAATTTTATTTATAGTTTTATCGTATCATCGACGGCTCCGATGCTATATAACTCAAATCAATAAATTATGTCTGACATAAAAATAATAACCCCAAATTTTGCTCGTTCTTATAAACGTTTGTTGATTGATTACTAACGTATTATGGGTAACTAAGATCCATTGGTGATGTGTACTATAAATTGTTTGATGATTCGTAACTAACGTAATACGAGTAACTAACGAATTATGAAGTAAAAGTACTATTATGATCCTAATAATTGACAACAAATGTTTAATAAAATAAAATAAAATTTTTAGCATACAATAAAAATAATATAATAGATGATGTTACGATTAAGAATTTAAGTTGAGTGACATTATTAATCTGGATATGCACGCTATAGGGTAACTGAAAAGCGACGTGATTTATTATTTCCTTATACATTTTCCACTTCGACGCCCTAACTTCATATTAGTATGAAAGTTGAAAAAAGAAATAGGATAAGTCTTTAGTATAAATATTTATAACATCGGGAGTATTTTATCATATTTACCGCGATTTGGCGTTTAAATGCGTGATGAATGGGACAGGCACATGGAAAAAGGGGTTAGAATTTACGTTCCTGGAAGTTAAAATTGAAGAGCTAGACCCACGCACGTACGAAGAGATGTATTAATTCAGCACACCTCCAAAACCCTCAATTACTTAATTCAATGGCTCGCCTCGTTCAAAGTAAAATGTCTTATTATCAATGATTTCAATTATACAGGGTGTTGAATTGCAAAGTGGGCAATAGGGATTTACATGTAATATTTGAAATGTGTTAATATTGACTACCCCCATTATTTCTTGCAGTATTTTTAAAGCTTTTTAAGCTGATTGAGTTGGTACCCGACTCAATAGTTTCTGCATAGTATTTACCGAGATATTTGCAAAGAACTTTTATTTTGAATTAAAAAGGAAGGTTTGCCTTGATATCATACGTGCCATTTGAAAAAAACGAACTTATTCAACTTTATAAGTTGGGTTTTTCTACCGCATTTTCTTATCACCCTGTATAAATTTTTGTATGAAATCATGGTTTACTCTATAGTTCGAACCTTCAACCAAATAATAGAAATGATTTTAATCGTTCAACATCAATCACTGAGGCAAAAATTAAATTTCACCCAGACCATGCATTTCAACAAATCTTCAAATATTTCGAAAACGGCAAACAATAGGTATAGGGAGTATTGAAGTAACTCACCTTTATTTGCTCCATATAATTCAAAAATGACAAAAAATACAGGGTGTTTTAAAAAAACATAAGTTTCGTCTGTAACTTTGTTATGAGACACCCTGTATAAATTTAAATATTTTTAGTGCGTGCAGCTCACTATTATACACAACTTTTGTCTAAAACATTTTTCAAAATTTTGAAAAATAAGCACGTGATTAACCGTTCCCAGAGCTCTGAAACACCCTGTATATAAAAAAAACAATTTACAATTTTTATTACAGCAACACCTTCTTGCTTATTTGATAGTATATGGTTCTGGAAACACTTTTAGGGCAATGAATTAAAAGAATAAAACTTAAATTACGAATTTCAAATATTCTAATAGAAATATAACAAAATCTTCATTTTAGTATTTCAGAGAAGTTTGCTCTAGAAAGAAATGATAACAAACACTTCAAGATGAATAATGCGTGGGACCTCCTCTAGCTCCTATGATCTCTTGAAAACGTCTTGGCATGCTGGAAATAAAATCCCGAATGTAATGCTGATGAATATTTAGCCATTCGAAAAATTCGCAAAATATTCTCTTAAAACTTGATTAAGTATAAGCATTACCGTTTTTGAGTTTCTGGTCGGCAACTAATTTTGAGCTAAAGAGTAATTTTAGGAGCTGAAAATTGCAAATTAATTTTGTTTTTCTTGATTTTTCAATTTTTTTGATTTGCATTTTTTATTTTTTTGCCTATATTGTAGATATTTGACCTGTATTTTTTATTTCTTCGTTTTCCAAATTTTAGAGTTTTTGTCCGAAATATTCTCTATTTTGGTTAAACTTTTTGATTTTTTTTTTTAATTTTCGGATTTTTTGACTTCATTTTTTTAACCGCGAATTTTTGATATTTGCTAAATTTTCGATTTTTTGTGCTTATATTTTAGTTTTTTACCTTAATTAAGAGCTAATTCTGCAAGTGATTATTTTTTTTACGATTTTTCAAAACAACGAGTGCAATTTCCGTTCCCTCCATTGCAGTTTTGAGTCAATTCCTGTTGTTTTCTGTAGCAATATTGCAATTATTTTTACAAGTAATGAAAAAATACACTCTTTTTGCATAGTTTTAGTAATTTTGGAGCTAATTCTACAAGTGATTAATTTTTTGCAATTTTTAAAAACATTGAGTGCAAATTTCTTTTATACAGAGCAAATTTTGAGTTTATTCCCTTGTTTTCTGCAGGAGCACGTCGTTGTATTCGGGAAATTACAATTTTTGAATAATTGAAGTTTATTTGAAGCAAAACTTTAAAGTAATAAATTTTTCAAATCGTCGAGTGTGCAAATTTCCTTCGCTACAGAGCAAATTTTGAGATTTTTCCTATGTTTTCTGGGACTAATCAACCCGAGTGCTGAATATGGCAATTTTCGTACTTGATTTTTCAATCTTCTTGTTTTCATTTTTTATCGGTAAGCCCGGATTTTGATATTTTGGTCTAAATTTTTAATCTTTCAGCCTTATTTTTTTCTAAATTTTCGATTTGTTTGTTAAAATTTTCGATTTTTTGGTCCGCAATTTTGATTTTCAGGATCGAAGTTTTTAATTTTTTGCCTATATTTCAGATTTTTTTTAACCTAAATGATTGATTTTTATACGCGCTTTTTTTATTTTTTGCCGATATTTTTAAGTTTTTGTGATGGTTTTTGATTTCTTGCCCTTGATTTTAGATTTTTTAACTTGAATTATTATTTTTTATGGGCGATTTTCTTCTATTCTATTCTATTCCATAAAATTTTGTTGTGGGTCTTCCAGGAACTGAGGTTTTCGAGTTTCTGGTGGGCAACATATTTTGAGCTAAAGAGTTATTTTGGGGGCGGAAAATGGCGAATTATTTTCGTTTTCCTTGATTTTTCAATTTTTTGGTTTGCATTTTTTTATTTTTAGACTGCATTTTTTATTTTTTTGCCTATATTTTAGATCTATGGCCTGTATTTTTCATTTCTTCGTTCCATTTTTTTTTTATTTTTTTGTTGAAATTTTCTGCATTTTTTTAACCGCGAATTTTCGAAATTTGTCTAAATTTTCGATCTTTTGGGCGTATATTTTAGTTTTTTACATTAATTAAGAGCGTATTTTTTATTGGTCTATACTTTAGATTTTGAACGTGTGTAATTGATTTTTATGTGCAAATTATTGATTTTTTGCCGGTATTTAATTTGTATAATTTGTCATTTCCATCTTTCATAATTTTGACGTTTCAAACGCCAGTATCATCCTATCTAATAAATTGTAAAAGTGGCTCTACCATCAACATGTTCCACGAGCCGCCACTGCTATCCATTATGTATTTCGGATCGTGTTATAAAGTATGATTACTTGGTAAAACAGATCCATAGTAAATAATATGTGTTGATGAACCTATTAATAAAACTTGTAATGGTTAAACGTCAATCTGGTCAAACTGCATTATCCTTAATGTTAATACATCCTCATTATGTTCAATACATTTTAGAGTATTATTAAATTTATCAATAATTTGGCTGTTCAATGAATACCCAAATTTAATTTGTTGTTAAAATTGTCTTTCATTATCTCTTAAATGGTTTAAGATTTATTTATATTCATTACCATCTCTTGCATCTAGATTTTTGGTAATTGTTTTTATAATCGTGCCGTATCCATCTATTAAGCCTCTTTTTATTCTTAATGAGGCGAAAATGTTAGATGTCCAAATTGGTCGAACTCGCGTCATTGGGCAGCTATTCCTCGGTACCTGTGCAAAATATAAAAAAAACACCGGGAGGTTATTTGTGAAACATTTGGCTACAAAAGTGGGCCAATCCCATCGCTCTAACGTTTTTCATTGGCGAGCAATTAAATAAATTCAACACCAAACTACAGAAATAATAACACATCAAAATGTCAAATTGCATGATAACCGTAGCTTGCAGAAGAAAAGTGATTTCAGATTTGAAATCAGCATTGTCAAAATACTCAGAATCAGTTGAAACATCTCATGCAAAAAAATAGTTATTTATGCAACAAGTGAGTAAAGTAGTACTTTTTTTCACGAGTAGGAAAGATTGCCACACCAGCCGAAGGCGAGTGCGGCAATTCCTAGTGAAAAGAAGTTGCTTTACTCTCGAGTTTCATACAAAATTTTTTCTACGTCCGTAACTTTAAATAAATTCGATAAAACCTTAACCAATTTTTATAAGTAATAATACTTTTTTTAAATGAAGAAAATAATAATCATCACGTTTTCTTGATCGGAAACGAATGTCTGACATTTATCGGCGGAACTGGCGGCGTGTTGCGAAGCGTTCATGACACACTTTGCGAAAACAATTTTATAGTAGCGTTAAAAAATGAACCGCTACGGCACTTTTTTTCACGCAAAAGAGTGAAAAAATGAACCGTTATGGCACTTTTTTTCACGCTGTTTGTAGGGTTCAGGAATCACATATTTTTTGAACCCAAATTAATGAAAAAAACTGTATATTTTATAACGGACGTAGAAAAAATATATTTTTTTGTTGCCCATTGTTATCTAACCCATATCCTAATTTCGGTATAGCTAATTTTTTTATTTGTTTTCTTTTACAGAATTCTCTTCGAATGAAGGTTTTTTCGGAATATTTTTGTTTCGTAACTAAATATATTATATATCGACTTTCGTCTTTTAGAAAGCATAAACAATGTACTTTGGGGTTTTGGGCTTTCTACTTGATCAAAATGTTCCCTAAAACCAAGTGCTATAACTGCACCCATCTTAAGGTCTGCACTCACACAATGTGCGAGTGAAAAATCTTCTCTAGCGAAGAATAAATCATCATTTAATTCCGTAATATTTTTATTACAAGATGGGGCCAAATATTTCTTAGGTAAAGTGGTATTAAACATTCCAAATTAGTTTTGCTAATTGACTGCCGCTAAGGCGCTCTTCAAAATATATTGAACTATTACCATTGTTGGTATTAATCTTTAGTTAGTTGCGAATGGCAAGCAAATGTCAAAACACGTGCTGCGAAACTGCAAATACATAATAAACAAAGCAAGTGTTTAATTTAAACCCCCAATCATGTAAATATTTTGGGGTGGTTTGTTACCAGCATTCGTTGCGATGCTACGCGTTTTCGAGCCCTTTTAACATAAAAGTAAATATTTTAAAAGAAACCTTCAGTTATTATCAAATTTGCCTAAAATTAAGTTTTAAATATCTTTCAAATTAGTCCTTGTACGTTATATCAATAGTAGTACTGTTAATAACAAGCAAATTTTTATTGTATCATTCAATATCCGGCGTGGCATTAGCCAGGCAAGTAGTTGTTTTAATAAACGATTTATTTTTAGTCTTTAATTGAGACTTAATGTTGCAGAGTTACGAACAGGTTGCATTTCACATATTCAAGCTAGTTTTCGTATATTGAGTTTATGTTTATTTTAGTTTCGATTTAAAGAAATTGCCGATTTTCATTGAATTTCTAAAATGTGGTGTTTTCTGTTTCCGCCAATTTAACCAGAGAAAAAGATTCTACAAGTTTGCTAATTTAATCAAAATCGTAGTTCCTGCAATAATAGAGAATTTGGCAAAGGTGCACACTTAACTTAAAACACCCTGTATATATCGTGTGTGAGTCGGAAAACGCGAATATTGTAAATATTTTGAGCCGGAAACACTAGACAAATCACATACGATTCTTAAATAATACCTGAATACACGCCGGTTGTAAATAGTAATGCGACAGCGACTGTTACTTTTTACAAACAAATTAAATATCCGCTATTATGTTATCATGGCAAACCATTGTTTTTAATTTAAAATATTTGTAAAGTTTTTTGCAAACATCTAGGTAAATACTCTATTGACTAAGGTACCGAATCAATCAGCTTGAAAAGCTGTAAAAATTATGTAAGAAGACCAATATTATCAAATAATTAAGAGACCCACACTTCAAATTTTAGATTTAAATCCCAATGGCCTGCTTTGCAATTCAACGCCTTGTAAAATGTAAAAGTATTTTTAGTGAAAATTTGCGGCTTGATTTGGAATTGTATCCACAATTAGAATTATAAATTATTTTTGATAATCCGACATGTTAAGTATGAACAAGTGTTTTCTGTTTTAACCATGCATTAGAACTGTTGGTTAATTAGTCTGTTGCTTGTTGAAATGGTATCACCTAATAAAATTCTTTAAACAATTTGAAAGCTTACACTGTGGCTCTGTATTATTAGGTAATACCATTGAGTTTAAGCAAATAACAGGCTCGTAGATCCAATATCTGAAATCAGCCAGTGATGGCAAACAGGTTTAGTGGTACCACAAATAACAGTTAAAGTTTAGAATGTGTTAACAAAATACTAAGTATATTTCGAAGCGGGTTAACAGTAAATCCATTACTGCAATAAAAGCAGTTCAATGTACAGAAAGAACATGGCTACTTGAAGATTTCAAGAAGATGCTGGCGAACAGAGAATGGCTTTCAACTAAAAATAAGATATAGAAACGCAATCAATGTAAAAGTATGGAAGATTCTGAACGAATCCAAACCATAGACTTAGTTGGCTCCACAAGCTATTTTCGTAATTGAAGACTCCAACCCAATGCCTCGAAAACAAAAGTATCCTGCTTCCACGTCGACAACAAATTAGCAAACAAAGAACTTATGGTCCAATTCGAAAACACTGTCCTTACCCACAATAAGTGTTCAACATACTTGGTCACACTTAACAGAACATTATCATACAAAGAGCATTTAAATAAAACCGCAGAAAAATATTAAAAACTAGAAACAACATCATCCAGAAGCTCTGCGGTACATCATTTGGATCATCAGCTCCCACCCTCCGATCCGTGGCCCTGGGCTTCGTATACTTAGCTGCAGAATACTCTGCCACAGTGTGGATAAATAGCCCGTACACCAAAAAAGTTGATACTCATTTAAATAATACAATGAGGATAATACCGGGTTCAATCAGATCGATACCAGTTCAATGGCTTCCTGTACTATGCCACCTCATCTTTGTAGAACAAACTTTTTTTTTTAAAGAATACGACAAAATAATTGTCAAGGACCACCTGCCAATACACCAAAACATCAACAGTGCTAATGAAAATTGGCTCCGCTCCAGAAAACACACCAAATCGGCAAAGAAGGCTACAGATGAAAGGTTCAACATCATAAATTCCTGAACCACAGAATGGTCAAAATACCCTCAAGATTAATATACTTGTACTAATCTGCCTTTCATCACCGATAAAATAACCAGCTTCGACCCCTCCCCCCTTGCAAGACCTTGGCTACTCTCAACAGGAACAGAACGACAAGATCACAAAATGGGCAAACAGTCGACGCCCGAATGTGAGTGCGGACACGAAAGTCCAAACCATCAGTCATACAACCGAAGACTGCAGCCTCTATGCCTATGAAGGATACCCCAACGACTTCCTTCTTGCGATTCCAGCGTTCATTGAATACATACAAAAATTTAATATTTTCTTATGATAAATTAATAAAGTTTCCATGACAACTCACACAGTAAACATGAGGGGCCCAACTTTTATCTTGGTGTCCAATAGCATTTAAAATATAAAAATAAGTTTTTTTGACTTCCTCGGAATCTAGCCTGTGACTTTAAAATAAATCGTCCACATATATAACAAAACTTATCGGCTGGATTCTTGAAACATCGGCGACTGTACTGTACACGAGACAGAAATAAACTAAACTGTGGAGAAACATAAATTTGCCCTTAATGGTTCGTATAATATGTTGGAAAACTGCCCTGGTTTAAAGCCAGGTAGAAATAATTTCATTAATCCTATGATAACAGGTACTCGAAAATGGGACATGCTATGCCATTTCTGCGAAAAGGTGTTTTAATAACTTTCTAAATGCAACACAAAAACTGCAAATATCATGTCCACCAGTGATTGTAGGTAACCCGTCGTGTCCAATGGAATTAGTTATTTTCAGATTCATGTAATCATTTATGTAACACAGAGGAGATTTTGACAACAGGGCCGTTATGTAAGTCACCATGCGTATCACTGGTATATGTACGATCAATATTCGGAGGGACTTGGGAATTATACACAGATCCAAAAAATCTGCGAATAATCCGACTATATTTTCAGCCGTAATACAACAAGTGGTATGATTATTACCGATGTTATTTTGGAGTTGAAACCGAGCTGCAGATTTAACGAGCACTAGCGCGAGTTGAATGTGCAGCTTCGGTTTCAACGACTAAATATCATCGGTTATTAATATTACCACGAGTTATATTTAGTGAGAGAATATAACGAATAATATTTTATAATCTTGATCACAACTCACATATTGCAATGTTTTAATTCGCTCCTGCAGCACAAAGACTCCGTAAACTGTCTGCACTGCGACTCTTTATTCCTCGAGGTGTTTCTGGGCGTCGTATTTTTCACCATTTCACTGATTTCACTGTTAGAAACTGCATCCTAATAATTTAGTATGCCCATTTTGAGGTTTAAAATTATGACAGGACCACAATAAAATATCACCGCTACATTTGTTTTTTTTATCATCGCGGTGATACACATGCTGCTATGCATTTCCTTGCATCGGATTAGCTCAAAATACATTCTAGTAGGCCATGAGTTGTATTCTCAGAATTATTTTACATTTATCGTTAAAAGAGTCAGGGATCGCCGCAGTATTTGATCCACCAACATTGACAAACATCTAAAAGGACTGTGAATCAGATTTAATGCGATTCTCAATCGATGACACATCATTATGGTATCAGGTGTAAGACAGCGATTTGCACTTCGCAATTGGATGCAGCGTATACCCGGTATTACATTAGTTTAATCTCCACTGCCACCAGCCTTCGAGCGGTTTGCATTGGGTGTTTTGCCTCTGAATTGAGGTATTTATTTTACGTGGGGTCTTTTCTATATTGATACAGACGGTGAAGCCAATATCCCCGAAACTTGTCACCCGCAAGACATGACGATATACAGCGGCAAGTTCAATATGTCACATCAGATGGTTGTTATAACACAAACAGACCTGTCGACGTTAGCCCCAGTCAGAGCCGATCCTACACGCTTGGCCGCCCGCGTGCAAATGATAAGTAGGCCGCCCCCTCACGTGCAGTAAAACATTTCTAGTGGTGGGGGGCTTTTATTTATCAATTTGAAAAATTTAAAAATCCTCTGTAATGTTTTTATAAGGTTTTAAAGCAGAAAAATTGCATGTCAAAGCATATACACATATTTCAAATTTGAAATATGTGTATATGTCTGAATTGAGGGCAAAAAGTGATATAACGGTTAATAGCTTATTCAATCAACTATGTTCGTATGAAAGGGCCTTCGGAATCAAGGGAGCTGAATCCACCAAGCAGCTCTCACCTGCAATCATCGAATAAGTCATCATAGCAACGAAGTTCAGTCGATGCGAAGAAAAAGCTCAAGCCCGATAGCCATCCGCTGGGTGGTTTCAACTAAAACAGATGCTGAGTCGTCGAGATGCAGGGATGACAATGGCACGATAAGCCATATTTTAAATGATTAGATTTGTTTTAGATCGTTCGAGTCTTTTTCAACTGAACGCACAGTGACCACGGCAAATGGCGAGAACATCGAAGCCATTGGAATACGTAAAGTAGAAGCTGGGGTTGCAATCCAAGGAAAACAGCACAAAATTACCTTGGCTGATATTTGATGTATACCCCGAATCAAGAGAAATCTGTTCTCCGTGCTTGCACTCCAGGATAAGTACTCGGACAGCCAATTCATCATTCAAGTCAGCAACTTCCTAGTCAACAATTGGAAGGAGCTCGTCATGGAGGACTGTTCAAGTTGTCTGTGAGAAGTTCGAACCCCTCATTAGATGAGGTCAATGCAGTGAGTAAGGGAAACCTGAGTTGTACCACGAACGATTTGGAAGAAGCTTGACATGAACATAAAATTGCACAGTGAACTGTGTGAAGGTTGTATTTATGATAAAGCTCATCGGCTACCGTTCGGCCTGAATTCACACGGATGTTTGCGGTCCATTTGAAGAATCGAGTTCTGGATATCGATATTTTGCGCTTTTCAAGGAAGATTATAAAAATTCAGGACAGTTTATTTTCTGCGGCAAAAATTCAAAATTGGTGAAAAACTGAGCCAGTTCTTGGCTGAGGAAGAAGCAGTCTAGAGCTGCTGAGTGATAATGGCAGGGATTTCGACAAGAAACAGATCTGGACCAGTTTACAAAAGAAAGCACTTCAGGCCGAGATAATACAAACAGGTACCTGCATCCTTAACAGGACAGGGCCTATGAAACCAGGTTTGAAACATTGGTTCAAATTGCTGTATTCATTCGAAGGAATGGACTAAATCTATCGAAGGAAGGACAAAAATGGATCCAAAGGCCATTAAAGGAATCCTTAACTGCTATGATAACGACGACGGACACAGTATCTACAGTAGCAAAGAAAACAAGCTCTATAGATCCAAAGACGTCATCTTCGAAGAACAATTGGTGGAAAACAGGATTATTATACCCACAGCAAGCAACGAAGCTGAAGAGACTGGCCTGAATGACAGCAAATCCCGGATTGAAGAAAACAAAGAAATGTAGTTCTGGAAACCTGATGACAGTGACGGTGATTGAACAATCTCAGAAATGCCGAAAATCAACGAAGAAGAGAATGCTGGCGAGACTATGCGGAAAATTCATAACCGAGTGGATCTTATAGCTCCACAGAAATTCCAGGATTATGTGATGCTCACCTCGACGACCTTCGAGCAACCAGACACAAAGTAAAAACTAGGCCAGATTGGTGATCAAAGATTTTTCGCAAAGGATCAAACCTTCAGTTCAGTAACAAGAACATTGACTATTCGAACGCTACTCATTGTCAGTGTTGATCTAAATTCTAAAAAAATACTGCTCGCAATTGTTTAGATGGAAATTTATCAATTAAATTTGAAATATCTAATGTTTCACCGATCTCATTTTTAATAGAAATTATGACTGAATTAGTAAATTGCTCCTGTGTTACAGTAACAGTAATTAAAAAAAAAAAAATAAAATTTTTAAGAAAAAAATGTTTACCTATTGTCAAATTAAGCCTAGGAAAACTAGTTTAATATCTAAATCAATACAAAATTTTCTTAAATATTCGGATTCTGCAGAATGAAATACCAGCAAAAATTTAAACAAGGAGCAGCAATTTTATAACAGTTCAGAACGTTCGGATATCAAATTAATAACAATGCCCAAAATTTTAAAAGAAACGTGAATTCTACATTTTTCTCTAAGATCCAAAATAGGACTAATTTTGACATAAAGTGCGTGCGAGTCTACGTGAACAGCGTTGCTGTATGAACAGGGAAATAGTGAAACTCGCCATAATTATCAAGAATTCAATGCTCAATTAAATATTTCTGAAGGCAAATGCACGCGTAAAGAAATCTCGGTGCGTAACGAAGAGAGGTTATGTCATTATTAGCCAGTATTTTAAATCAGGCCAAGTAATTTTAACAAAGTTTATTTGCGGACACGAAAACACCGAAAGAACGACAATTCGTCCAAATCATGAGAATGATGAGCTCTCTTTCAAACTAGTGGATAAATGAAATTAATAATATCCATGAGGTCTAAATCGTCTTCAAAAATATAGTCCACAAAGTTTAATTCTTCTAATGCCATTTTAAATATACTAGGAATTTTGTTATTGAAAATAATTTATTGTGCATAAATATCTGTCACAAGAGATCACTGAAGGAACGAATTGAAGGTTATGTATGCAGACTTAAATTTTAAGCGGTCTATGATGACGGCTTATTTAAAGTCTTGCTTAAGCTGTGCTTAAAGTATGGTGCAAGCAAAATACACACTTAAATGTTGCTTAAATTTTAAGAATGCTTTAAGCATAGCTTAATTACAATGGTGCAAGTGGGCCTTAGTGTCTCTATTAATTTCTTTCGCGGTCCTGAACTTTTGTGCTGATAAAACTTCTACCTGGAATAAGTAATATGATACATAAAGGTGATGTTCAAGTTTTGTTCTCAGTTTTTGTCTGGCCAGGATTTTGGGGATGCATTTAATATACTGAAACCTAACAGATTAATGCTCGTCCTTGATTTAAGCAGGGGAGATGAACAGCTTCCGTTGATTTTTTTAACCATGTTCTGAATAATATATACCGTGTGTTCCGTTTCAAGATGCATCATAGAGAATTCCCATGTTAAATTTTTAATTTCTGTTTATATCTTTATTATTGAATTTAAATGATAAGAATAAAATTAGAATAATTCCTTTACCTACTAGCTTTATTTTCAAGTATGTATTTTTGTTTTATCTTTTGTTTAATGTAAAATATAGCTTAAAAATAGTGAACAAATATTTGAAAATAAAATCCTTAAACTAGTAGTTACACAAGGTCATTTGAAATAGGTTAGTATCAATACGTTGTTATGGGAATTAAATTTCTGGAAAAGTGATCTTCTCAGGAGTTAACCCTAGCGAAACTAACAAGTTCAATCGTAAAACCATTGTAACCATTCATTTAAAAGTAGTGTATTATACCCAAGTAACACATGCTATACTTACAAAAACTAAGCGGATGTTTTGCAAATGAATTGCAAAATCAAAAATATTCACAACCTATTTATCATAAAAAAATGAAATAAAAACCCGCACAGAGCATTTCTTAATTACCTCACCAGCTGCTGTGTGCTTTTTGTAGACGTTTATTATTATTAAAGCGTGAAAATTTAACGAGATGCTTAAAAGGAACTGGGAAAATAATCCTTCGGGTTTCGCGTTCCCTTTAAAGTTCTAAGGCGATTTAATAAAGCCAATTTCTTTCATTATAATCCCCGGAGTAAACAAGATTTTCAATATGGAATTATAGGCGATATAAAATGAAAGACCGTGCATCTTAAATTTGCATTATTCTACCGATAAAATCCTATTTCTGCAAACGAAGCGAAAGGCGAGGATAAATGTAAATTCGTGCCTATAGTGTATTGTATTGCACTTTATCAAATCAAAATTTTTATGAAATACAGATGTTGAAAAATAACCCTAACATAAAAATGAAGGTAACAGAAAAGTAAATTCAATATTTGTAAAGTATACATATTCAGATATTAGATGATATACAAATATATACAGGGTGTGGATAAAGTCTGGAATAAAACTCATATTTCTGTCAGCGAGAGGTCGATTGATTTCTGGTTGCATCCAAATGATAATCCTCGACTTTTATTATCCCTTATCGTTGGGTACTCCATTGTTTATAAAATAGTGTAAAAAGTATAGTATCTTACAAAATAATTTTTTTTTTGAGAAAAACATTTCGAATTTCA
Source organism: Ocypus olens (assembly GCA_910593695.2). Classification (NCBI taxonomy): domain Eukaryota; kingdom Metazoa; phylum Arthropoda; class Insecta; order Coleoptera; family Staphylinidae; genus Ocypus; species Ocypus olens. The sequence continues at coordinate 20,493,642 of OU343062.1, read as the reverse complement.
AAAAAATTATATTTAATTTCTGTGACATACTAATATAAAATTATCAAAAAAACTTATAAATTGTCAACGAAGGTCTTCACACTGTCTGCCGTTGCCCACTTGACATTGGCCGAGATGGATGTACACCTTCTTTACGGTATGTCGTATTGTCTCTGGGTCAATATTTAGCAGATCTTGGATTTTTCATGACCCCATTGAAATAATCAAATGGTTTTAGATACTGACACTTGTTAGTTTTGTCATATTGTATACTACAATTCATCAATAATATTACAAGAATTTTATGAATAACAAAAGAGGGTCAAGATAAGGTAAACAAAAAAGTAGAGCGTTTCAGATCTTACCGCTTTTTCGTAGTACTTACTCAATTGTTAGCGAAAAAGAATGAATTCAAATTCTTTGTTATTATGGTTGGCTTTGGTGATAAATTATGCAGCCATGAAAAAGCTCGAATTTTTCAATGCAAAAAATCCAAACTGTACACCGATTTTGCAGTCGACGGTGAGTAAAATTTTGGCAAAGTTTGCTGAAACTGGCAGTGTGAAAAACATGCCTCGTGAACGTCGTTCAAGAATTAAGAAAGATACTAAGCTGATTATTTTCTTGAAAGTTGTTACGGTTCAAATTCACTTTAGCGAGATCATGTGGGATGGCAATAAATTGGTTATTTCTGATTCATTAGGAGAAATTGGTAGTAGGCACATTTTCAAAAATCATTTCTATGCGATAGTAAAAATAATATATACTACGGTCGTTGATATATTGAACAACGTTCAGTTCGAATCTTCGGAATAAAATTCAACGAGCCAGCCGCAGAACTTATTAATTCAGTTTATTACAACTTTCGTCGAATCTTTATTATTATTCATCGCATAAATCTCCAAGCCACACAATTCAGATGTGTACCGTGTCTAATCCTTTATTTTCTTTTTGATATATAGTATACAAATAATTTGTATGATAACGGTGTAAGGACCCCGCACTAATCTTATGGATTTTGCCCCCCGGTGAATTTCTCTGTAACTTTAGGGAAAGATAGGTTTCGACCTCCTGATCAAATGTCTCCATGGGTACAAAGCCCTAAAATCATTCCTATGGGCCCTACCGGGGGATTTTAGCCTAAAAATGATAGGGCGCGAGGAGATGACACATCGCTCGAGAAACCAGTTCCTTCACCGGGGAGAAGGCTGAAAATGGATTTTTGGGGCTAAAATTGTTCTCTCTTTTATATTCTGGGATCAGTTCATGGCTGCTGACCTCCTAAATACCCGAAAATGGAGTGCGAAAGGGGTAAAAACGTGAATAATAAGACATACTATAAAAACAAATGCGGACCTCGCAAGTTGCGGCTGAAAGTTGACAACATTTTGGATTTCATATTATAATATAGTCCAACGAGAGTTTCGAAGTTGTTGAATCCATGATAGGGTCAATGGCCTGAGAAGAAATCTGCTAGGTGAGAAATCCGACATTGTTTTTGTATTGAACAAAACATAATGCGATAAATAATGACAGTGGACTCCAGTCAATCTTTCTCTAGACAGGAAAGTGACAACATAATATGCGGGGATCCAGCGGCTGGGGTATTTTCTTCGATTTCTCTTGACTTGCGCTGTTGTTTTCAATCAAGTCGCGAACGGAAAACCCAATATTTTTTTTTTAGTCTCGTAGTTTATCTTACGGGATCACTTCGTTCTAAAAACAGTGTTTTTGTGAATTTTTTTTGGCCTGTGGTCTCAATATGACAGGACGTAGTCCAAATATTCGCGTGATGTGCTTTGTCTGTGAGCAGGGGGGTAATTTGCAGCAAATGGCTCGAATAGGGGGCGACGTTGATAAGCACCAGGTAGCAATACTTCGACGAGCTGCAAATGGTTTCAAGGATGCAGTTGTTGTAGATGATATCAGGCTTTGTTTTAATTGCAATCAGTTTATTAGGAATGAGTTAGAAATCGTTCGAAACAATCCAACGTCTCTAAGACTTTATGTTGTGAAACAAAGGCAAAATCGATCCTGTTTATTCTGCCTCGCGGTTCAAAATACGATCAGAATATCCTCCGAGTGCAGGTCAAATGTTTTTCTGGAAGTTGATATCTATATTCCTGAAGGTGTTAGGTGTTGTGGTCAACATCTTGACAGAAATGGACTGATTTTTCGGCCACTAATTCTCGCTTTGACATCTCAGAATCGTCCTTACGTTATATCAGGAGCTGATCTCCAGCAATTATTGGGAAATCTTCGGAGGGAGGCCCAAGCCAAGGATAAATTGTTCAATCTCAACAAACTGAGCGAAGAAGAGTTTATGTGCCTTTTCTCATTGAATAAGGTTGATTTTGCTGACCTATTAACATTCTGTGACCCAGTGTCTCAGGAAAGGGGTGTTCGACATATAAATTCTAAGGATCTCATGACTTTCCTTTGCAAGATAAGACAAGGATTATCGAATTAACTTTTAGCAACTCTCTTCAATTATTCGAGCAGACAAGCTATTAGTTTGGCTGTAGGCAAGGTCACTAGCAGTGCGATTTGTACCGGAGAATATCGGCACCGCAATTACAAGGGAACAGTTCATCGCCATGTAACCCCATTTGCCAACGAGTTGTACAACAATGAGCCCCCTGTGCCAAAGGTAATTGTAGTTTGCGATTCTACCTATGCCTACATATATAAGAGTAGCAACTTCTGCTTCTGCTTTCAAAGATGGCACCGAGACCAGTTCTCAGTTCAGCATCCAGCGAAGAAATCGTGTGTAAACAGTGCAGTGTAGTAGCCAAAAACTATGTGACATGTAGTAGTTGTGAGAGCAATTATCACGCTAGTTGCGTAATTAAAATCTGTGGCATGTACATCACAAACGAAGAGAATATCAAGTGCTGTGAAGATATAACCTCAAAAGCAGTTGAGTTGGAAGAGTCGCTTACATCAGTCATTGACTTTAAGGTAGATGCGTATATGTACATTAAAGAACTTGTAAAACACCTAACAGCTGCAAATATCGAACTTGAAAAGAAAATAGCAGTTTTAGAAGGAGGAGTAAATACAGTTGCCGAGGTGAGCCATGATGCAGTCTCCGCCGCAGTTCCCGCCACGGTTTTCGCAGAGAGGCCATCGAAGACCATAGAGTTCCAAAACCGCAAGGACGGATCGCGCGCAATTCCACCAAAAAGTGTATGCAACCCAATTCATACGGAAGACAAAGATGATCATAGTTCACATATTCCGTCAGTCGTAAACAATAAGGAGGATGCAAATAATTGGAAGACAGTCCAACGCAGAAATAGGCAGCCCAGGAAAAACATCATGGGAAAATCCATTTCCCAGTCTAATTTAAAGGGGGTGCAAAAACGTGCTCATTTGCACGTATATAGAGTCCATCCCGACACTACAATTGATGACATTAAAACGCATTTGGATAACAATAACATTGAATTAGTTCTAGGTGAAAAGTTAAATTCGCGCCGCCCAGACGAATACGCCTCATTCAAACTTACAGTTCCATTTAACTGCCTTGACAAAATGGAGGACCCTTTATTGTGGCCCTCAGGAGTAATGGTGAGGCGTTTTTTATTCCAACAGCCTCTCCGAACACCGCAGAAGCATTCTCCGATGGAACAGAAAACGGTCTGAAAAATTAATCTTCTCTCTTATTTTATATAAATATTCAATGTCTTAAAAACAAAATCGAAGAATTGGAAGCGTATACTATTGATAAAAATATTACGGTAATAGCTCTCTGTGAACATTGGTTAACAGAGAGTGAAGCATTGGCGTATAAAATAAATGATTTTAATATTGCGGCTTGTTATAGTAGATCTACGGCGATACATGGCGGGTCTCTAGTGATGGTGCGAGAAGGCATCGAGTACGTAGTTTTAACATTTCTCAATGAACTATCATCTGAAAAAACATGTGAAATATCAGGGTTAGTTTTAAGTAAGTATAATAAAACTATTATATCTTTGTATAGGCCGCCAAACGGCAACTATGACGAATTTCTTGCCATTTTAGAAACAATGTTGAATCGTCTAAGTTTATCCACAAGTATGGTATATGTTTGTGGAGATTTTAAAGTGCATTTCGATCTGAATGACAGAAAGCAGTTCATTTATGCAATATATTTGCAAGCTATGGTTTATACAAAATTACGACACAGGCCACACGACAAGGAGCATGCATTGACAATATATTTACAAATACATATAATTCGAATGTCGATATTGCTACAGTTGTTGATATAGGAGTATCAGATCACTTTGGGCTGTTCATTGAAATCCCCCATGTTCAAAATATTAACACAAGCGGGTAAAATTGAATTCTACAACATCTTAGACCGTTGTGAGCGGACCGGCGTTATGAATGACTCTATCGATGTCAATGGACTTTGTTGATGAATAGATTAACAAATTCCTTAAAAATGGCGTTTCCCCGACGCCAAAAACAAGTAGGAAACAATAAAAATAATATTCACTGGTTCAGTCCTGAGCTTAAACAAATGAGGGAGAATGTTCACTTGCTCAGGGATATTAAAAATAAAAATAGGAATGGTTATTCGAAAGCTGAAAATAGAAAAATTAGTAATCAATATAAACAGTGCATTAGATACGAACAACAGAGAGCCAATGAACATTATATAAGATCTTCAAATAACTACTCACGGGCGGTTTGGGATGTTGTAAATTCGAAAACTCATAACATAGTAGAAACTAGTAGCGCTACGAATATTACTGCAAATGATTTTAATAACTTCTTTGCAACGGTCGCGGATGAGGTAATTAAGTCAATTCCTGATTGTGAAGTGGACCCAATAGTCTGCATGCTTAAATTGGCCATAGAACGCAAACAGTTTTTTTTGTTTTGTGGAGGTATCCACCGCAAAAGTGCGTGAAACCATAATGAAATTAAAAAACAAAGCTTCAAAAGACATTTATGAACTTAATCTCAGCTTAATCCAGTCCGTCATTGACATAATAATAGGTCCTTTAACACATTTAATAAATCGAACAATCACAACAGGTATTTTTCCCGATGCCTTAAAGTTGTCAAAGTGTATTCCAAAACATAAAAGCGGTGATAAATCGAACAAAAATAACTACCGACCAGTCTCTATCGTACCAGTAGTATCTAAAATCATAGAATTAATACTATCAGAACAAATCTCAAGCTATCTAGATAGTAACCACATACTATCTGATTCGCAGTTTGGTTTCAGGCGTGACAAATCCACGACAATGGCGATAGAAAATTTAATCAACTATATCGTAGACGCGTTTGAGGATGGCAGCATAGTTGCAAGTAACCTGCTCGATCTTAGCAAAGCATTTGATTGCGTAATACATTCAGTATTGTTAAGAAAACTATACTTTTATAACTTTGGGCCCCAAAGCTGTAGATTAATTCTATCATGTTTAACAAACAGAAGCCAGAAAGTAGTGTATGGAGATACAATCTCAGAAGAGCGCAATATAATACATGGGGTGGCCCAGGGATCAATTCTGGGTCCTCTATTATTTTTACTATATATAAACAATCTACCAGCACAGTTTTCTAATATATCAACCGTACTCTATGCCGACGATACCACAATCTCGGTAAAAGGTGACACAATTGAAAATGTAACATGTCAATTAGAACATTTAATGGAGGTAGCAAACGACTGGTTCGACAGCAATAAATTAAAACTAAATGCAAATAAGACCGTACAGAAAGTGTTCTCACTCAAACGTACAGAGACAGTGGAAAACTCGTCGACCAAGCTGCTTGGCTTCGACATAAGTACTCACTTAACGTGGGATACACATGGTAATCAACTGGGACGTAAATTGTCAAAAGGTGTGTACATACTAAGAAATCTGTCGAGGTCACTGTATACAAAAGTGCTAACAACTGCTTACTATAATTTCATTCATTCTCATATAAAATATGGCATAATCGTATGGGGCCACTCAGCGATAATGCCAGATATATTTAATTTGCAACGAAAATCGATTCGTGTGCTAACTGGTCTTGGTTACAGGGAATACTGTAGGCATCAATTTATTAAACTTGGCATAATGACTGTACCCTGCATTTATATTATGGAATGTTTAACACACATTAAGATTAACATAAATGACTATACCTGCAACAGTGCGTATCATTCTCATGACACTCGAAGGCTAAATGATATACGTACAAAACAGTATCGCTTATCAAAATCCAGAACGGGCACCAGATACTACTGTATTAAATTCTGTAACCTGTTACCCAGCAATATTTAGCAGCTGCCTACGAAACAGTGCAAACACTGGTGCAAAAACTACCTATTAAAACAAGCGTTCTACTCTTTTGACGAATATGTAAAAAGCTTTTAAATATAAGTCTCAAAATGTAAAAATTCGATGTATCTCCTTTTGTTATTATTGCATAACTTAGATTTAATGTATGCATATATTATTTGATTTATATCCATTACTCTATCCTAAATGTTGTAAATTTTCTCTTTGTATATATTGTATATTTAATTTGTATCTTTATCGTTCTATATACGATTTGGAAGCATTTGATGTAACCATTGTATTGACTTGTGTAAGGACGTATGTCTTATAGCACTAAATAAATATTATCATTATTATCATTAAAATATCATCATTATTATCATTCTTCTACAGTCTTATTCCCTGCATAAAGGGAGTCATCATCTCAAACCAACACTTCTTATCGCGCCAGATGGATATATTCTTGCGATTCTTGGGCCATATTTCTCAGACACATGGAATAACGATGCAGAAATCCTTAGGGATGCATTTGAGAGAGGTGATGAAAACTTGCAGGAATGGTTCCAAAATGGCGATATCATGTTGGTCGATAGAGGTTATAGGGATACTGCGCCTTTGTTGGCCCGTTTAGGGATTGAACACAAAATGCCGGCTTTTTTGGATCGAGGGCGCAATCAGTTTAGCACTGAGGAAGCGAATGAAAATTGTCTAATTACCAAGATAAGATGGGTAGTTGAAGCGAGAAATGGGCACATAAAGTCCATTTTCAAAATTTTCCGAGAACCATTCAATATTCAGCAGGCAAAGAACATCGGGGATTATTACAGAATCGCTGGAGCTTTGATTAATGAATACCTCCTCCCAATAATAATGCAGAATGCCACAGTCGAGATTGCCAGGCATATGCTCCAGCGAAAAGACGAAGCAAACGTAATGCAGGCGCGAGTGGAGATAGATAGACTGCGGTATAGACATGCACAATGGGCGCGCCTCAATGACCAAGTACCTCGATTTCCCAGATTTGACATGGAATTTTTACGGGACTTGACAGTTGGAGTGTATTAAGTAAACCTCGCACCAGCTTATATTCAAGATAAACTTGACCACGACGACAACCTGCAAATTGAAATAATTGAAATTGGGGATAATGTTATTCGAGTCCGAATACGTTCCAGGCACCGAAATCGTACCACCCATCATGTGTTCATTTTATATTTTCCCGAGAAAGAGATGCTAGCCAATCCAGAAGAAGATATAATCAATGGCTACTATTGCACCTGTCAATCAGGCTCTCGTACGCTGGGGACTTGCAGTCATATTGCCTGCGTATTGTGGTATCTCGGGTATGCTCGTCACCAGGATAATATAAGGTACCCAGATACCAGTCTTCTCCATTCTACGCGTGATGCAGCGAATAGACTGAGATCCAGATGGAGTTCATATTATCGAAGAAAATTGAACCAGAGTGAAAACCTCCAAAAAACTGTTGCTACATGTGATGTAAACAACACTATATGATATTAAAGAATTCGGTACAAAGTACATCTCAACTGTGATGTAGACGACCAGATCGTGTAAATAAATGAAAACTTCAGTCTATTTTTTTTACTCTTGTTTATTCATCTTGTCATGTCACTTCAGCCTATCCTAACCTACCCTAACCTTAATTCATTGACGAGACTGCCACCTGTCTCCCAACTGTGCAGTGTGAGATTTCAGTCCCAAAACAACCTTCCAGACTATTATCAAGGGTCTGGATCATATATTGCATTTTGACTCCTCGCGGCCGCTAATTCAGTACATTAAGAAGGTGAGTATGTTTGAACTGACCCTTAAAAGGGAATCAATAGCCCTAAAAACCCCCAAAAAACAGTCTCGATCGCCCTCCCCCCAACTCCTTTATTGTCCCTTGTATGAAATATCAAATCCACAATATTGTCAACTTTCAGGCGCAACTTGCGAGGTCCGCATTCGTTTTTATAGTATGTCTTATTATTCACGTTTTCACGCCTTTTGCACTTCATTGTCGGGTATTTATGAGGTCAGCAGCCATGAACTGATCCCAGAATATGAAAGAGAGGACAATTTTAGCCCCAAAAATCTATTTTCAGCCTTCTCCCCGGCGAAGGAACTGGTTTCTTGAGCGATGTGTTTGAGAGATGTGTCATCTCTTCGTGCCCCGTCATTTTTGGGCTAAAATTCCCCGGTAGGGCCTATTGGAATGATTTTTTGGGGCTTTGTGCTTATGGAGATATTTGATCAGGAGGTCGAAACCAATCTTTTCCTAAAGTTACAGAGAAATTCACCGGGGGCCAAAATCCATAAGATTATTGCTGGGTCCTTTATCTTAGGCTTTTTATATTTGGTTCTTCGTTTATTTGGTTAAATTTTGGTACGAACTAGGAACTGTTGCTGTACGTCCGATGATTTAGCAGAGCACACTATTTTGGTCTGATTAAGAAGTATTGGTGTCTGTTCGAGGTTTAACAGAGCTCATCAAACCTTCCATAATCTCCTCAGTCGTTTACGACTTCTTCACGTTCACGATCACCTTCACGTAAGTGTATTTTATTATTTAACATTTAAATTAAATGCGAAGCTGCACTGATGAGAGATAAATCTCGAAACGCGCCTGCAGATGACTTTTTACTTAATTTTTATATATTTTAGAGTTCAGTTTTATAGTTTAAAGTTTTCAAATTCAATTTCCTTTAATTTTCAACTTAGCCCTGTGGGTAGAAATAAATGATCTTAAACCAATGTTATTTCGCTAGTAGTACTAGTAATAACATGCAAATTTCTTTTGTATCATTCAATATCCGGCGTGGCACTAGCCAGGGAAGTGGTTATTTCAATAAGTTATTTGTTTATAGTCTTGTTAGTAAGACTTAATTTTGCTTGCAGAGTTACGAGCAGGTTGAATATTCATATATTTAGGCTATATTTCGTTTTATTGAATTTATTTAATGCTTTCTGCAACAAGTAAGGTTGTTTCTAATTTGTTTACAAATATCTTATTGAAACAATTATTAATCTGTAATTAAACAAATAATATTCATTATATTTATAACTTTATAAATGGGGAAATAAATGGGCATGTGATAAATAGTACTGCTAATGAAATAATAGCTATTTATGTAACAATAAAGGATAGAATAAAGTCCAAATATATAGGCATTGCCTTCTCTTCAATTTAAAAAAAAAACAATTCTGTGACAAGTGTCATCATTAGTTTCGAGAGGTGAAAAGCTACTCAAAAATTAAATAAAAAATCTAGGTCCGTATTTAAGGAAATTAAGTTGATTTCTTATTGATGAATGATATTCCCATAAAGTCATAACGAAACATGATATTTGAAAATAAATATTATTTTCTGGAAGAGCTTCCAAAACTGCTCTTGATTACAGCTTTATTACTAACTATAATATAGCTGTAAAAAAATTAAAACCAAAATTATTTTTTTCGTTTTTTTTTCAAAAATCTCGGCATTAGTCAGAACCAACTTTCTATCTTTTATAGTTACCTAGATACCATTGCCAATACATAGAATTTGTAGCACCTGTATAAATTTTATTTTAACCTAGTTTTATTGGGTTAATAAAACCTAATTAAATATTATTTTGCTAGCGATTACCCGTGAAAAATCACGAACAAATATAACCAATTTGACTTGTGAATTCGGTTGCCTATACGTTTTAGCTCAAATTGATTATTTTTTTAATAGCATGTGTGCTTCAATGTCACACGTTTATGGCGCCATCCATTTCAGTATATACTCGACCTCTGGATTTTATTCTTTAAATATAGGTATGTTTATATTCGTTTAATAAATCGGCTCCTCCCAAAATCACATCCGGAGAGCACCAGTGGAGAACTTATAACCTCACTTTTCTAGCTCACTTTGCTGACGTGTATTATTATGAAGTCAACATTTGTATTTAAAATTTAAGAACCATTGAAATTATTGTGTACTTAATTTCCGTTTTGCATCACACACAGGACCAATAACTTTACTAATTTGTTTGAGGCCACTTTTATTTACGCTCTAATTAGTAACTTCTACTGTTATTCCCATTTGTGTTCAATGTGCTATGGTGCTAATAGTGTATTTAAAGTGGAAGAATGTGCTAACCTGCCAAATAATACTGCTACAACTTTACAACTTTAGCCATTTGTGAAACCATTCATGCAGTTCGAACGAGGCTGCCGTTGGAAATGATGCTTCAATTGTTCTTGTTCTTTAAAATCAATTCTCAATTGCAGTGAAAACTCAAACTGTCTGGTTAAAGTAAAAGATTTGAGTGTAAGTGAATATAGACCCTTTATCTCAAAATCCCTTTCACGATGTCATAATTGTGCACATAAATTAAAGTAGTATTTGGATCTGTAATGTAAAAAGGGGAGTGTCATCCCGGGTCGAAATAGTATATAGTGTATCAAGGGCCGAAAATAGGCTTTAGCAACCCGCCGCTTTTAGCAACACGAGCGAGCGAAGCGGGCGATGTTTGCTAAAAGTGAAGGGTTGCTTAAGCATTTCGGCACGAGTTACACTCGATATTTTTTCGCTTGCCTTAAGTAAAAACAGTATTTCAGGAAATTTTATATCGCGCACCGTTGAACTGTCACTGTCAGATTTTTGCAAAGCCTACTCATATTCCACGGAAGGTTGTCTAGATTATGCATATTATTTTTTCGGCCCTAGATACGCTAAATCGTAGTTTCGGCCCGATTTTTATGGCCGAAATATATGGTTTCAGTAGAGGCAGGCGAAAAAATATTTTTACCCCTCTGCGGGACAAAGAAATTTAGTTTCAGGCGGCTATACCCGACGAGTAAGGGCTACTTCTCCCACCATATGAGCCTGTTAAAACCAAAGTGGTGTAAGTCCTAAAATCTTAGTTTTGAGATACAAGGGACTAAAGTTGAACTCAATTTAAAAAATCAGCAATAAATCCACCTTACTTTTTTCATAAACAACTTAATATTAGGGAAGTAACTTAAATTTTAAGACCATGTACGACAATTTTTTCTCGGATAAAAAATTAAATATTTATGATTAAGTGACTTACACCACTTTTCCAGTAAACAGATGTTTAATTAGCGGATTGATTAAAACAGCAATATTCTTTAAGAAATCATAAAATGTATTACAAACAATACAAAACAATAAAAATTGTAATTTAGGCACTGTTAAAATAAAAAATGGAATGTCATCAATCATGGGGGCCTTCTACATCATTGTTCAGGCTGCTCGTCGGCTTCTGCTGGAGGCCCAATGTCTTCAACGGTGTCAGATGTCTGAAGTTGTAGGAAGAATTCCTGGCTGATCGGAGGGATGTACGGAAGCAGATCTATCATATCTTTCTTTTTAGCCTTTGTAACGGGGCGCACTCCATCATAGAGTTTGTCCATGGGGATTGAGGAAAGAGATACTGGCCGCCCACGTTTCTTTGTTGGTGTGATGTCCAATTCAGAAAAGGGCATGTCTTCCATGAGTGGTTCTTTAAAGAAGATTGTGAAAGGGTGACCCTTTTTGTATCGCAGCCACTGAATTTTGAGCCATTTTATTGGCAGTTCATTGGAGTCACTTTGCCTTCTGGTCACAATCTTTTCTAGATTTTTTGTTGACAAAAAATCGTCACTAGTCATCACTGTCAAATTAAATGGGTTTTTCTTTCTGGCCTGGATGATTACTTCATCCCAGTCATTAAGGCAGTAGATTTGCTTAGTTTTATTGCGATTTTCAATGCTTGCAAAATCACAGTCATTCGGAAGGTATGACTGACCACTCTGCATAAATTTTTGGTCGATAACATAGACCTCTCCACTTTTTTCACCTTGAAGAAACCTCATTAAGATCAAAGACATTTTGAAATTTCTATTCTGACCTGTACAACTGTCGCTGTACATTACTACATGTTTGGCTGAAGATGCTCTTGCATGTATGTGTTTTACAACACCGATTTCCTAAGATCCCCGAGATCTAACAGTCTCATCCCAGCAGTACATAAAGCCTACTTTAGAAGACAACTCATGACAACCGATATTGTACAAGTAGCAGTTTCGTTTGTAATATGCGATTTGGCAAGTTAGTTTAGGGAATTCTTATGACTTTTCAAGATCAAACGTAAAAACATAGAAAGCGTTGTCTGATTTTGATTTTTCAGCATCTGCTGACATGTTCTCTCTAGCACTCTCTGCCTTCCTTAAGTGTAACTCATGTTCTACTTTCAATGTGCCTTTTTGTTCTTCGTCTAATATGTTATCAATCTTATTTTTGTAAATATCACTATTTGTGCATGTGGCTTTGTGGGGTTGATGGAAATGAAGTTTGAATTCCCTATTGAATGTTCTACGGCAGATAGGCTCCTTGACTGGTATTACGTCTCGGTCATTACAGTATGTTTTGTACATGTTGTACATCAGACGTATATTTAAATATTCTGGCAAAGAACTTCGATTAGGGTTATGAGACCGTGTATAATGTTATTGGACGATATGTGCTGCCTTACAATTGCCATCTGATCTTTTGGAATTTTATTAATAGGAACTCGTTTTCCCCGTTATCTGTACCAGGTGATTCACCTCCTTTAACCACCTTTAATGCTCTGGTCATTCTACCATCAGAGACCTGGTATGTGTTAAGAAAGTATTTTTTACAAACCTTTACGCTTGTACCATCCAGAAGTATTACATGGAAGTGATTAGTGGTAGACATAGCTACTTTAGTGCTGCCTCTAGGACGGCGACGATCTGGTGCTTGTTGTTTAACTAAGCCACATAAAAAAGCATTTTGTGTAGAGAAATTACCTATTTTCCAGAACATATTAAAAGCATTTTGGCGAGCTTGAATAGAAACTTTTTCTAAGCACTTATTTTTGCAGTTGCAATTGATGTTTCGAAAAGTTTTTGCCTCAACTTCCTTACCTTTAGCAGTCTTGTAACATTCTCCTAAATTTCTCCTTTTTTTACATTGCTCCTTCTTACCCATACCCTTTTCCCTTTTTCGGAATCGTTGCTTTGGTAAAGCCTCTTCATCACCTGAAAGAATGAAACATTCGTGAAATTCTTTTAATAATATAGATACAAGCAATAGGTTATAAAGTAAAAATATCCTAACCTCAAAGTTTGTTTTGTATTAACAATGAAAAACAAACTCACGACATATACTTAATAACTAGAATTAAGAACAAAACAAAATAAAATACTTACCAGAAAGTTTACTTTCTGTTGGGAAATATTCATTACTTGAGGCATTATATCTCAGTAAACTTGGCTCATTGCTGTCGTCACTACTTTGAGAATCCATAATGAATCTATTAAATTTATCTATTAATCACAGAAACTCTAAGTCACTACAAAAAACTGTGCTTTCAACAACCATGTGAGTCAACCATCATACTCCAGTGACAGTGGAAATGTGGTGTAAGTCCCAGTTACACCACTTTTCCATTAAACCAACACATGGCTCTAGCGAATGCTTCAACTTGTGCTGCTATCTGCTATACAGTCCGCAAGTGAACTAGGACTTACTCTATCATTCCATTTAACAGATCTTTGAATGGAGATTCCATTTCTGTAAAAAAACAGAAATTTGAAAAAAAAATGGACTTACACCACTTTGGTTTTAACAGGCTCATATATCGGGTGTGTATAAATTGGCGGATAATCTATACGTGGCGATATTCTTTCAAAAATTTTAAATAGCTTATCTTAATTCTAAAATGTTGTACCATGCTTCCTGGGTCTTCACGAGATCCTCAAAGTTTGAACATCCAGTCGTTAAATATGCGTTATTATTCCTTCTTAATTTACAGAAAACCCTGCAATTTCGATAGTATGACCAGTTTGAAAATTATTTGTTAGTGTGTGCTATCTTTATATCTCAAAATTGTATTTTTAACACTTATTAATTAGCTTATTTTTATAAAAAAATACGTTCGGCAACGTGACATCCGCTTATGTCACTTTGACACAAATAATTCATTCAAACTTGCTAGTTTCAAGATTGTGCCAATTCTGCTTTTCTCATTATTATCAGTTTGTATTAGCGCCCGCGCTTCAGTGTATTTGTGTTTTTGTGTTTTTGTGTTCTTTTTGTTTTGTTTTGTTCAATTACAATGGATTTTACTATTTACTCATCTGTTTTACCTTGCATCTGTAAATAAACCCCACTCTATCTATCTATTACCTTCTAGTCTGAATCATGAGATTATTGATAAACAGGGCAGCTCGTGAATGCTATGTTGCCAAATGTACATTTCTTTTAAATGTCTCCTGATGGCCTATGAGGCATGGAAGAACCTTTTTTCATTGACATTTTCTCTTCAGAATTTTAGGAAGAACGTCGTCACGTGTAGATTATCCGCCAATTTATACACACCCGATATAGGCGACTCGAGGTTCAGATAATTTAACTCCGGTGCAGTTTTCGTTTGAAAATCATCAGGTAAAACAGTCGAATTGAAGGTCCATGTGCTATAATAGTGTTGCGAACATGAATCCATCATTATTTTAGACCCGCTTGGCCAGATTTCATGCGTTTGTCCACACTATAGTACAATAGGATTTTTCGATTAAAATCGAAGTAAACATTACCTTCCGTACAATTTTTCAACACATTGAACACCTTTACGGACACTCATCATTTTACTCATTCTGAAGTGTTAACCTGCTAAGATACCAGAGCGAAGAAAGCTGGGGTACCGAACAGGTAAGGCGAGAAGTTTATTGTGTCGGTTAGTGTTAAAACCAAGACCTACAAATCTGACATTTGAATGTCACTGTCACTTTTGACATTTACAGACGAACAGACGTACATACGTATGGAACGTACGTACTCACGATGGAAATTATTATATTGTGTTGATACCTAATGCAATATTATATATACTTCTTACATTATGTCTTATTTTTGTAGCTTTCTGCAGATCATGTTTTTTAACAAGACAACAGATACTTGGAAGTACTTTATGTCTATATACCCTAATAAAAATATAAGACCTCGGGATCACTCAAACTTGAATGTATTTAATCATCGAGATTTTATTTGTCTACAATCAAATCATTCTGTTTTCATATAATAGTTTTAGAAGTTAATTGCAGCTGTTAGATTTATCGACTGTTATTTGGTGAAAGGGCTCCTATACGTAAAAATAATTTAAGGACCAAACTTAATTTTTTCTTGGCGCCATTTAACTCTCGTAATTGATATCGTTTATAAATTGATTAGGGTTGGGTGGATATTTTCTTCTATCCACTCATTAAGTACATCGGTTCGTTTAAAAGGCGAATTCCGGCGCCGTATTAATTGCGTCGAGAATCAATCCCTTCGAAGTTCGAGCAGCCCAAAGTTTGGTAATAATATTTATCCAGCTCCATTGAACCCCAATTCAGACGGCAAATCGAATTTCGGCTGGATCCTAAGGGTTAGAACCGTCGCTGGTTTGTTTCCTTGTTTCCTGTAATCCCCGAAGGAATTGATAGAGCAAAATTCTAACGGATCGCTTTGTTCGAGTAAGATCGCAAATTGCATTTAACTTGAAAGTTGGGAAAGGTCACGCTGCTATAGGAATTTAATAAATCATACCGACATCTTCCATAATCTGTTGATTCATCGAAACTGCTATTATGTGTCACGAAACGTAAAAAGAATTGTTAATGGAGCATTTAACTGGAAGTGGGGTTTGTTATATCTTAGATTACCGATCCTTTACAATATGAAATTTAATTTCGATATAAAGAAAACACTTAACTCTATATACCACTTTTATTTAACGTTCGTGACTGGTTTCGATTTCACAGTAATCATTCTCAAACTAAGTACTTAAAACACGAATTACAAAGGTATATATACTAAATCTAAAACGCTTCGAAAAGAGGGGTATACATAAGGTCAAGCTTGTCGTTCTCGGATTATTGTTTGTTTTGTGAATGTCAAAGGCTTCCAGCAAATGCACTGTTCTATTTTTTTTCGGTGAGGTGGATTACCGAAAGAACATCCTTGCCGAAATTATGGTTTGATTCTAAAAGATGATTTGCAAGGGTCGAATTGTAATGTTTTAAATTGTATGATCTATGATGTTCTTTTAATCTGATTTGAAAATTACGACCCGATTGCCCGCTGTACAATCCTGCACAATCTTGGCATGTTAAATTCCTGACTTGTACTTACTATTTATTGGTGTTTTTGCTTTAAAAATTAAGTTACAGTTTGGTGAATAATTTAAAAACTATGTCAACGTCTGGTTTTTTTTAAATATTTTTAATTTTTTTTATTAATGATGATATTTTAAATAAATTTGAGGTAACCTCACTTGTTGCAGAAATTAAATAAATTTAATAAAAATAATGTTTGGTTTGATTTGTTTTCTGTGGCTGGACTGGTAGCGTATATGTAATTTTTTAATTTGTATTGATAGAAATTTATAAATTAATTTGGATATAAGTGATTCCAGACAGCCATTATTAGTAGCAATTTATTAATTGTAATTAATTGTATTTCCTTTTTTTTAAGAATTCCGGGCTAAGGGTGATTTTGAATGCACGGGATATCATTGATTAGAAACTTGCTATTTTATGTTTATATGGTTGACGGGAGGTATCTGTGAAAGTGGGTTTTCGGTATATGTCGAATGTAAGTTTATTATAAGTTCTAGTTAATGCTAAATCAAATTAATCTAGATTTAACATTAACTAGAACTAATAATAAACTTACATTCGACATATACCGAGAAATTTTGCAGCGTTGAAAATAAGGCTGTCAATTTGATTAAAACCGAAGCCGTTTAACTGGTCTTTTGCCCAATTTTTAATTATCCGAAAAAAAAAACGGTTTATTCGCTAATGTTAATTAACCACTTTTTCTATTTAAATCAATTCATTTTTTAATAAGTTAGAATTTTAAATTTATGGTTTAGTCTACTTTCAATGTCAATATATTATGTATTTTCAATATTTATACAATTTTAAATATTTAATGAGCGTTTTGTAAAATTTTAGACACTTTTATCAATATAGTTTATGGTGGAGGCTTCTACTTCGTTTAGCATTTTAAATAATATAAATATAATAAATTATTATTATTTATTTAAAGGAATAACCATTTTACAAAAATACATTTCAGTTAATCAATTAAGATGGTAATTAAATTAACAGTAAAAGACAAAAAAAATATTATAGAAAAATAATAATAACATAAATATTAAATAATATACAAAAATAAAAATAAATACAAAAGAAATAAATAAAATTACAAGGATATTATGAGACATACTGTGAGAAATCAATGTATTTTAAATGGCGCTTAAATCTATTATACGATGTTCCGAATAAAATAAAATTAGGCGAAGAACAGACCAAGTTGCCTGTTCTCATCATCCGACAGACCGCATTGTTACGGGCATAATTAGTAGTGATGGGTAAGATCGATCAAAAAAGATCGAGTAATCGATCTTTGCAAATGAACGAGCCGCTCGATCTTTTCAAGCCGCTCGATCTTTTCAAGCCGCTCGATCTTTTGATCGATCTTTTGATCGATCACCGCCGTTTGACCTTTTGATCGATCAATGCCGCTCGATCATTTGGTCGATCAACGCCGCTCGATCTTTTGATCGATCAACGCCGCTCGATCTTTTGATCGATCAATGCCGCTCGATCTTTTGATTGAGTAGTTGATCAGATTGTGCGGCTCGAGTAGTTTGATCTGTTCGAGCACGGCTCGATCGTTGTATGATTACACTATGTGTTTCATTTGATTTGATCGATTAAATAATTCTTTAAGTTTAGACGAACTTGATTGCTAATTAATTCATTGAATTATTAAAACTAATTTTGATTCTCTTTAACATTCTCCACGGCCCTGGCATTATATTAGTTCTTATTAGTTGTGGGTCAGGTGTGAATAAGGATAACGGGAATTTTCCGGTTGGCCGGTGGGCCGATGGAGGCGGAGGCCGGTGATTTCTTGACTAAATAATGAATATAATTTGTTTTCGATAATTATTTTTTTTCAGAAAGAATAGTTTAGTGTCGGGGGCCGAAGGTAAAAACTTTCCCGGGTCGGTTAAGGAGTTAATTATTAAATATATTCAGAATTCTCCCGACTTGCCTCAATTCTAATATTTAAATATTTACATTCGAAGTTGAATGAACGCTTGTATTGAAATTGAAACCATATACGATGACGGGTAATAAATATGTGAACCAGAACGAACGGACACGTGCATCTAAAAAACCCAAACATTTATTATTTACATAGCTTTTATCACTCTCAGTTTAACCGGAAATGTCTTAAAATTACAATTTTTAATGGAATATAATAGATGTTTTAGTTATTCATGAATGCAGAATAAAATACTATGTTTTGTAATGGTAACATAATACAAATTTATAGATAAGAAAACAATCCTTTATAATTGATTAACAGATATTATTATAATTACTTGTGATAAAAGCTGTCAAAAAACTATCTATATCGCAAAATCAAAATATCTTTAAAAACAGAATTATAACACTTATAACCGGTTGCAATACTGTTTTATTAAATGTATTTTAACTATATATGCTATGGCCCAAATTTCACAGTTACAATGTAATACGACGCAGCATCAGCGTTTGTGCGTGTGTTAGTGCGGAGTGCATCGAAGTTCACCCACGCGGAGCATTCCAGAAGATAAGAAGTCCGCACGGAGAAAAACAGAATTGTTCCAACCGTCGAATAACCAAGAATTGCAGTCCGAGCTCTCCTCTCGTTACGAACATTTCATGTTAATAATTAATTACAATAATTCATGTTAATCAAGTAAAATAATCATTATACGTTAATCTACTGTAATCAGTCCACGATTAAATAAAACCTTTTTTAAAACACGGATTGCGGTTTGAGAGGCGTAAAATTGGCGCAGTCGGTAGGATTCATAAAGAAAATCGAACATTTTCTTGTGTTCCAACACTTAATTGTGAAGAATCAACTCCTCCTGATCGATCGAAGTCCAGTCCAGCGGTCCCTTTCCTGGTCCGGAACCAAGATCAAGAAGCGCAAGGAAAACAACGAAGAGTCAGACGGCAACATATCCAGGGGCCCCTTTTCTGGTACGAAGCAAGAAGAAAAAGAAGAAGAAATAATTCCACGTCCACTCCAGCGGCACCTTTCCTGGAAGACAACGGATTTCCGACAACGAAGATTACAGACCGAATGAAGTCAACAATACTCGTCGCAGCTCTGTGAGTAATTTATTTTAACATTTTAATAATTTACGCATTGCATTTCCTTCACACACAATGGCAGACATTGAATTTACACTTAAAGAATTACGCGACATGATACCTGAATATGACGGTGATTAAGTAACACTCAATGATTTTATCGAAGCGTGTAATTTTTCAACATTAAACATTCAAGATGAGTTACGCGAAGCATTAACATTCGTAATAAAAAGTAAATTAACAGGGAGAGCAAAAAGATTCATATCCTAACGACAATTAAAAACTTGGGATGAAATAAAAACATTATTGGCAGGTCATTACGGTGATTGCAGGGATACCGAAGGTATTTTACGAGACTTAACATCAACATTTCAAAAACACAATGAAACACAGCGAGCAATTGTTCAAAAAATTGAAAATTTATTAATTAAAATCCGATCAAGTGTAGCACTAGATGAAACCTTAACAAACCAAGAAAAAATCGCATTAAACAATTCACACGAAAAGATTGCATTAAAAACATTTTTGTCCGGTTTGAACGAACCGTTTGGTTCCATAATTCGTTCACAAAAGCCTAAAAATCTTGATGAAGCAGAACAATTTCTGATGGAAGAAGAAAACATCGCTTATTTAAAAAGTTTCAGAATTAACAAACAAAACCAAAATCAATCAGTCAATAACAATAAAATATTTCCAAAAGCAAATTACGGAAACAATCAAAGTTACAATTCAAAACCAAATTACGGTAATCAAAACAGAAATTTTCCAAATAACAATCAACAAAATAAAAATTGTAATTATTGCAAAAAAGCAGGACATACAATTTCAGAATGTTACAAATTAAATAATCGAAGTCAACAAACAAATCAAAACCCTCAAAATAATTTCAACAGACGAAGTCAACAAACAAATCAATAATTCAACAAAACCCACAATACAATAATTCAAACAGAAACGTGCATAATTTAAACACCGAAATGGAGTACAATTCGGGTTACACTCCATTGAGCACCTAACCCGAACAAATTCAACACATTCAACAAGAACAAATTCAGATGAATTCAGAAATAATTCAGTCAGATCAGTGCAACTCACAAATTTACTAAATCCACCAAGCACATACTTTAACATAAAAAACAAAAACGGTAACACATTCCTTGTCGATACAGGCTCACCAATTTCTCTAATAAAATCAACGGTAGCTCAATCAATGAATTTACCAATACAAAAAGATGAATTAAAAATTTACGGAATAAATGAAAAAGAGCACGAAACCCTAATAACACATTCTGCATTAATGAAAGCATCCGATAAACAATTTCACAAATATTACTTAATAAATTTCAAATTTGCATTCGACGGCCTCGTAGGCATTGACTTTTTAGAAAAATTTGAAGGAAAAATTGACATCGCAAATAAAAAAATTAATTTTAAATTTCAAAGAATTACCATTATATTTACATGGTCAATTAAATGAAAATAATATACAAACGAATGAAAACAATTCATAAACACATGAAACAAATCAAAACAATTCAAATCCACAAAAATCAAATGAAACAAAAAATTTAGAAATCACAATTCCACCAAGAGCAATTCAAACAATAAAATTAAATGTAAAAGAGAATATTTTAAAAGAAGGATTTTTACCAAAAATAATAGTAAATGAAAATGTGAAAATACCCAACTCAATGGTAACAATAAAAAATAATCAAATAATTACTACGGTTTTAAATAATTTAACAATTGAACAAATAATAATAATACCCCCAATACAAATACAACCGATTCCAGAAATCAATCTTGAATCAAGACAAATAAATTCCAACAATACAAAAAATCGCGAACAAACAATTTTAAACAATTTACGACTTGAACATCTAAATTTTGAAGAACGAAAAAAATCCAAAACCTTTGTTTAAAATTTCAAAACATTTTCTTTTTAGAAGGTGATAAATTAACTTTCACCAATGAAATAAAACATGAAATAGATACACAGAACTCAAAACCAATTTACACCAAAACGTATCGTTATCTGCAAGTCCATAAACAATAAGTAAAAAAACAGATATCACAAATGTTAAATCAAAACATAATTCAACCTGTAACGTTGCCACCCACTAAATAATTTTAGATATGCAATGAGTGGTGAAAACGTAAAGTTTTGTTTTACCACGGGTCGGTCCGGGTTCATTTAGTTTATTTATTTATTTTTTTTAATTTATTTAATTCCACTCTTATTATTTTCTGGTTGACTATATTTATGACTGATAAAACCCCCTTAACTCAATAAATACACACAACAATAATTAACTAGTTTATTTACAATATAGTATATACAAAATGAGAAATTAAAATAATTCAAATAATACAAAAGAAAACTAGCAGTTGATAGCAAGACGGCTACCTCTGTGTTTGAACGGCTGCTCGATCTGTGTTTGGACAGCCGCTCCCTCTGTGTTTGGATGGCTACTCACTCTATGTCTGGACGGCCGCTCCCTCTGTGTTTGAACGGCCACATCCACGGCAGATTCCTGTACTCGTCTGGGCCTGGGACAGACACCCATAGATGGCTCTACACAATAAAATATGATGTGTTTAATTTTGTTTTCGGTAACTTGTTTTGTGTTTCGGATTTGCATTAAATTTGCAGAGTTTCCCCAATGGAATGTTTCTCTTTACAAATTTAAACCAGTAACTGGTAAATTTGCAGAGTTTCCCCTCTGGAATGTGTCTCTACAAATTTATCCGCCTAGTTGCAATTGTCGGCAAGACACGGTAATTATTTCGGTATCGGATTAATTTTGCAAAGTTCCCCCGTTGGAAGTTACTCTTTGCAAAACTATCTAGTAACGGCTAAATTTGCAGAGTTTCCCCTCTGGAATGTGTCTCTACAAATTTATCCGTCTAGTCGGATTCGCGCTAATTTGTAAAGCTCTTTTCTACTTTACAAAT
This sequence comes from Ocypus olens, assembly GCA_910593695.2. NCBI lineage: Eukaryota > Metazoa > Arthropoda > Insecta > Coleoptera > Staphylinidae > Ocypus > Ocypus olens. The sequence continues at coordinate 20,471,227 of OU343062.1, read as the reverse complement.
TATCCCGGTAATTGATTCACATTAAATTTGCAGAGTTTCCCCTCTGAAATGTGTCTCTTTACAAATCTATCTAGTAACGGGTAAATTTGCAGAGTTTCCCCAATGGAATGTGTCTCAACAAATTTATCCGTCTAGTTGCGAAAACTGAATAACTTACAATCCGGATTGCACGTCACTCAGGATCTCGTATAAGCCACCTTGGAAAGGCCAATGCCATACAAGCTCTGAAGCAGGAGCGCTCCAGACCTTGTTTATATTCGCGAAATTCCCCTCCATTGTCCCCACAGTTCGGTCTTTTCAGGTGGGGAATTCTTCCGCATTGCGGCTGTGGCGCGCGCGAACGAAATCGTGAGGATTCGGATTTTTCGATGCGGGCGTTTCGAAACTTGCTCACGGCCGAGCGATGGAATGTGCCATTTCAAGTTTTAATTCAAAATGACGAAACGATATGCAGAGTCGCCACAAATATATTTTATATATTTAATTCTGGCCCTCTTTGCATATCGCGTCGTTACATACCCTCAACCAGTCCCTGGTCGAGTCCAGTTTGGGTTATACCAAAGAAAATAGATTCCTCAGAGAAACAAAAGTGGAGAATGGTAATTGACTACAGGAATTTAAATGAAGTGACAGTAAACGATAAATACCCTTTACCAAACATTGAAGATTTGTTAGATCAGTTAGGAAAATGTCAATACTGTAATGGTTCGAACCCCGGTGTTATACAAATTTGCAATTTGTATTATTTTTACGTTGTGTTGTGTTCTGTAGTAACCCTTAATTATTTAACAAGTTCGTTACGGATGTTAATATGTATCATCTTTACTATGCTTTCTTTCTTTTATTGACTTGGTGATTCACTTACTTATGACGGTCTTACTTCTCTTGCCTGGACTCGATACTTTTAGGATTACTCAAGGACAAACAGGAATAAATAATAAAAACAAATAAAACAAGAGGGTTGAGTTTAACGAATGATCAGTTTATTATCTTTTGGTTCATTTTGAAATGTGCAACGAAATTGTTTATTATTTATTTGACAATCATTAACATAAACGATTATTTACCATTTACATATTTTAATGCCGTGACCATAAAACGCATGTTTACCTATTTTTACAGCATTTGTTATAACTCAAAAAAAACATTCTTTTTGATCGCCCAGTAACAATGTTCTATTTTCAGGTTATTAGGTAACTACCCCCCCCCTTCCCTCGCCCTCCCACTCCCTTTCCCCCTTTTGCGTGCGCAGATTAATTGGTTATGAATACATTTAAATAATAGAACATTATTACGACGGGTATATTGCGGGCCGTACTCGGTGAAGAGCCGGGGTGCATTTGATCGTTTTTGTTGCTATCAAGTAGTTGGTTTCTTTGTTCTATTGTTCCATCTGTAACGGGCCGTACACACAAAGAGCCGGGGTGTTACATATGTATGTTACTATTATTCCATTTGTAACGAGCCGTACACACAAGGAGCCTGGGTGTTACAAATGTTCGTTACTATTATTCCATTTGTAACGAGCCGTACACACAAGGAGCCGGGGTGTTACAAATGTTTGTACTATTCTTCCATTTGTAACGAGCCGTACACACAAGGAGCTTGGGTGTTACAAATGTTCGTTACTATTATTCCATTTGTAACGGGCCGTACACACAAGGAGCCGGGGTGTTACAAATGTTCGTTGCTATTATTCCATTTATAACGGGCCGTACACACAAGGAGCCGGGGTGTTACGAATGTTTGTTACTATTATTCCATTTGTAACGAGCCGTACACACAAGGAGCCGGGGTGTTACAAATGTTCGTTGCTATCAGGTGTTGGACATTGTGGTCTCTTTTGTTTATTCTATATTGCCATTTGTAACGTGCCGTATACGCAAGGAGCCGGGGTGTTACAAATGTGTCTATTCTATTCAGATGTATTTATTGTCGTTACTTTATTTGTGGTAATTTATTGAACACTATACGGTGTTATTGTTGCTATTAATGTGCCATTTGTAACATGCCGTACACACGAGGAGCCGGGGTGTTACAAATGTAAACATTATATTCAGATGTATTTGTTGTTGCTGCTTTTATTTGTGGTAATTTGTTGAACACCATACGGTGTCAATGGTAATGGTCAGTACCAATAATCAGGAAAGACTAGTGGCGGTCATCTGACCACGTTTGCTGTAATCTGAGCCCTTTTATAAAGATTTGATATAGAGAAGCATGTAATTATTGTATTTCATTTTTCTTCTCGGCGTGATTCAATATTTCTTTGATTGATTTGAATTGATGTGGTCGTCAGCATTATAATTTCTTCGGATCTAGCGCGCCCGCTGTCTCAATTTTTGATTACTCATTATCCAACTGTAGACTAAACAAAAACCTAATTTGACCTCGCGCGGATCTGTGTGTGCGTCCGCGGGGCCCTCCACATTCCTTCTTCGAGTGGCACGTGCCCTTATCTCGTCTAGACACCACATGGACCCTTAATTATTCCGAAAAGTGCGACGTGAGATTTGTTCTATTTCGCGTAAAATTTCCGTTATTAATACAAAAAAAAATTATTATATTATGACCCCCCTTGATTCATTACAATACTTTTCAACACTAGATTTGACATCAGGTTTTCACCAAATCGAGGTAAATAAAACTGATGGACCCAAAACCGCGTTTACAGTAGAAAATGGGCATTTCGAGTATTTAAGAATGCCATTCGGCTTAAGGAACGCACCATCAACCTTCCAACGAGTCGTGGATATTATAATGACAGGTTTACAAAATGAGATGTGCCTAGTATACATGGATGACATAATAATTTATTCAACTAATCTCGAAGAACATTTAAAAAGACTAAATACAGTATTTGAACGCTTACAAACATACAATTTCAAAATTCAACCAGATAAATGCGAAAAATAAATGCGAAAATAAGTAGCGTATCTTGGACACATAGTTACAAAAGACGGACCAAACCCATTAAAAATTGAGTCAATAAAAAAATTCCTTATTCCAAAAAAATCAAAAGGACATAAAATCATTCCTTGGATTAACGGGTTATTACCGAAGATTCATAAATAATTATTCAAAAATTACAAAACCACTTACAAAACTTTTGAAGAAAGAGATTCAATTTAATTTTGATGAAAATTGTAAAAAATCATTTGAACTTTGCAAACAATTGTTAACAACCACACCGATATTACAATAGCCAGACTTTGAAAAACAATTTTTACTTACAACGAACGCAAGTAATTTTGCATTAGGTTCAGTACTTTCACAAAGACAAATTAATAATGATTTACCGTTAGCATACGTATCACGTACCTTAAATGGAGCTGAATTTAATTACAGCACCATAGAAAAAGAGTTACTTTCCATTGTATGGTCAGTCAAACATTTTCGACCATATCTCTTTGGTAGAAAATTCAAAATAATCACAGATCACAAACCCTTAATATAGCCTTTCTCAGTAAAAGATCCAGGTTCACGTTTAGCTAGATGGAGGTTACTTTTATCAGAATATGATTATGAAATAATTCATAAACCCGGAAAAATAAATCAAAATATTTATCTAATGCTTTCTGCAACAAGTAAGGTTATCCCCAATTTGTTTATTATTTAATCGTGTATTCGATTCCAACCGAAAACAAGATCATTTATTTCTTCACATCTGTACTTTCACTAATCACCTCCAGGTATAAAACCCGTTCAAACCTTCCATAATCTCCTCAGTCGTTTACGACGTCTTCACGTTCACGATCACCTTCACGTAAGTGTATTTTATTATTTAACATTCAATTTAAATGCGAAGCTGCACTGATGAGAGATAAATCTCGCAACGCGTCTGCAGATGGCTAGTTACTTAATTTTTATATATTTTTTTAATTCAGTGGTATTTTTAAGTTATTATCAAATTTGTTTCATCTAGTAACACTAGATAAGTTTAGCACTGTGTGTCCTTGTCAAAATGTTTTCTGGTTTTTTTCATTTTAGTAATAATATTTACAGTTTAAAGTTTCACATTTCATTTTAGAATAATTTTCTAAGTTAGTCTTGTATGTAGAAATAAACGATCTTAAACCAATGTTATTATCTAGTAATACTAGTAATAACATGCAAATTTCTTCTGTATCATTCAATATCCGGTATGGCACTAGCCAGTGAAGTAGTTGTTTCAATAAGTTATTTGTTTATAGTCTTAGTAAGACTTAATTTTTGCTTGCAGATTAACGAACAGGTTGAATATTCATATATTCAGGCTACATTTCGTTTTATTGTATTTGAATAATATTTGGTCACATACGAGATGACGAAAACGAAGAAATATTAAGTGAATCAGATTTAATAACAAATCATATTAACGAAATTAAAAATATAGCAAATTATATTTTTGATGAAGTAAAAACCAACATTCAAAATTCAAAAGAAAAATCGAAAGAAAGATTTGACAAATATGTAAATATTAATAAAACACAATTTAAAGTAGATGATCTTGTATATGTAAAAGAATCACAAATAGGAAATAAAATGAAAAACAAATATAACGGTCCATACAGAATAATTCGAATAGTAAATCCCAATACAGCCGAAATCGAACTAACTTTTAATAAAACTTCAATAATAAACTTCGACAGATTAAAATTAGCAATTGTTACAGGGCAGTCCTCACAGCCAGAGCAACAATAGAACCTATAAAAACCACAACAGGTATAATTTATCAAAAAGAAGGAATAAGCAAAATTTCTAATAATAATTGGAAAATAATAGTGTACAAAAATATTACATTAATACGAGAATCATTTCAAAGTAATTTAAAAGCACAAAGTTACATTGAACTTGTGTTAAACAAAGCAACTGCAAATCCATCATTTTAAATTCCGTTTTCTACCCACTTATCATTTTTAAATACAATAAACAATCAAATTAATGAAAAAATTAACGAAATCATTTTTACAATTCAAACACGTTACAAACGAGGATTAATTAACGGAGTAGGAACAGTTTGGAAAATAATAACAGGCAATTTAGACGCATCATATGGAGAATATTATAAATGAATTAAGTAAATATCACAAACACTTACGAAAACTTACCTTTTACTCCTACAAACGAACATTTGTCAAAATTGTTAACACTAATTAAAATTGAAGCATTTCAAACAAATGAAAGAATAATTTTCATATTACACGTACCGATAATTGAAAACAGCGATTTCGATAATTATCACATATTTTCAATACCCATAAAAGACGAAAGGACACATCTTTTCCATACCCTAATTCCTATTTACAAATACATTGCAATTGCGAGAGAAACAAAACAATATTTAATAATTAACGAAGCAGAATGCTCAGATTTAATCAAGATAAAATTCGACTTTGCAACAATCATTACCCAAAAACAATTTCTCAAGATTTACCATGTGAAGTAACAATATTAATGGAATCCACGATATCCAAAAATTGCGAAAAATTAATAATTGACATTGACGATTATAACGTACAAAAACTCAAAAATAATAAATGGCTTATCACAGTAGCAAAAGAATTACCAATTACAACATTTTGTCCAAATTCAAATTCCAAGACGGAAATCATAGATACAAGTTCATTTTTAAAATTACAAGAAAAATGCAGCGCATTTATCGGCACCACTCGAGTATTTGCAAGTAACGACGATAACGAAACAATTTCCACACATCTTTATATACCAAAAATTCCATACGATTGTTGTGAACATCTTCCAGATAAAGAAGATCTACAAATAATAACACCGATTAAAATCAATCATTTAAATTTAGACAAATTAAATATTGCTGATCAAAAATTGCGAGAATATGATCAAAACTTAAATAAAATTATAAACGACCTTCACCTACATTCTAATTTCAACAATTGGTATTATAATATTTTGAATAATATTTAAATGCTGTTTAAGAAGAAAATTAATAGGATACACGAATGGATCACACGATTCGGACGACCGGCAGAACCCAGGTTCCTGTTGTCCCCAAATATTCAACTATTGCAACGTCAGGTCAACTATAACAAGAAGACCATCAATTCAATTATCTACAAGATACAACATTGGTAACGATGATATCACATATCAATCCTCATCGGAATCAATCCCGACATCTTCAAGAAGGACCTCGAGGAAGATGTAAATTTCAATTTTCCAATAATTGAAAATTCTTAAGGAGGGTGGTGTTATGGCCCAAATTCCACAGTTACAATGTAATAAGACGCAGCATCAGCGTTTGTGCATGTGTTAGTGCGGAGTGCATCGCAGTTCACCCACGCGGAGCATTCCAGAAGATAAGAAGTCCGCACGGAGAAAAACAGAATTGTTCCAACCGTCGAATAACCAAGAATTGCGGTCCGAGCTCTCCTCTCGTTACGAACATTTCATGTTAATAATTAATTACAATAATTCATGTTAATCAAGTAAAATAATCATTATACGTTAATCTACTGTAGTCAGTCCACGATTAAATAAAACCTTTTTTAAAACTCAGATTACGGTTTGAGAGACGTAAAATATATTATAGATAGTTTTGATCTCATGACTTTCTTATAAATACATTCAAATTGTATTAACATTAACAATTAAATGCAGTTTTTATTTTTTATTACAATAGCAAATGGCTTAGTTGAATTCGTTAATTAGTTTTATAAGAGACCCTTAAAAAGTTTTTAATTATTTGTTTTTGTTAACAACCAATATATTGTTTGATCGAGCAGATCGCCTGAAATTAAGATTGCTGGATATTTTCAAGCCACTCGATCTTCACCAGCTGCTCGATCTTGACTAGCCGCTCGATCTCTTGCTCGATCTTCTTACGCCGCTCGATCTTTTCAAGCCGATCGATCTTTTGATCGGTCAACGCCGCTCGAGAAGATCGAGCAAAACATCGAGCGGCTCGATACATCTACTGATCGATCACCGATTGATCGATCTTTGAGATACACGATCTTGTCCATCACTAATAATTAGTGCGATGAAACGTTTCTCGGAAAAGTAAGTTCGATCTCGTTGTGGATGGTATGTTAAAATTTGCACTAGCAAGTAGTTCACTGGAAATTATTAATCCGTTTACGATTTTGAACAGTACGCATAGATCAGAAAAAGTACGTCTATCGCGGAGAGAGGTTGATTTTAGTGATAATTTACCACATAATAATAGATGCGATAACAGAAAATCGATAATTAATGGGGTAGCTTGACATTACAACAATGTTTTGCATTGTCATAATCGATAACAGAAAAACAGTAATTAGGTGAGTAGCTTTTAAGGTTACAAAAACATGATGTTCATGACGTTACGTCACTGTCATTCAGTTTTAATTTTTACAATTACTCTTGTAGCAAACCAAAATATTCAGCTTGTAATAAACCATAAATATTCCTGATCCTTATTATTATTTCATTCGGTAAATTATCTACCCAAATATACCGCGAGCTTAGATGAATTATCAAAAACACATTTTTTTTCGTACCTTTTACATTTTAGTAATTCATCTCGACATAACATTTGTTGTCAACTGGTTAATAACCAGACAACAAATGTTATTGTCTCGTTAAATTACTAGGTAACAAGGTACTCAAAAACCTATTTTTTTTAAATTAACCTCGATCTAGGTATATTACTACCGATAATTTTCCTAATAATAATAGATGCGATGACAGAAAAACCGATAATTAATAAGGTAGCTTGACATTACAAGAATGTTTGCATTGTCGAAATCGATAGGTAACTGTGCGACAAGGTACTCAAAAAACGATTTTTTGATAATTAACCTCGATCTAGGTATATTACTACCGATAACAGCATGTTGCTACGATTATAATCAATCCTGTTCATACCATTTCTATAAGAGATAGACGAAAGTAATTTGTTTTGTAATCGCTCAAGCTCTAAAATATGTTTTGAATATATTGGTGACCAAATACAGCAGGCGTATTCCAATTACGATCGCACCAGAGGAATGAATAAAAGTTTCTGAATCTCAATAAAAAAATTCTTCGCGAAACGATTAAATAATCCCACCGTCTATAATGATTTACAACATACATGGTCTTTTTTTTAACTCAGAACATATGGTTGTTGATTTCTATTGTTTGGCCGGGCTTTTAATTTTAATACCAGCGCTCGTGGCAACGCTGCACGGGCCCGAACAAATATCCAAAAAAACTGCGCCTGAGCGAAGATTAGTCAGTTGTTCTCCGGTCTTATCACGAGACGCGTGAGAGACCATTCGTGCCAAACGAAACTATTAGTTTTTGCGTATAATTAAACCACGCCGCGAAGAAGTGCTTCGTACAATAAATGCGCCCGGGCTCGCGTAATAGACTACAAGTGCCGGACATTTTCCGCCGCGGTAGCCGCCGCGGTCCATCTCCATCTCATCGGGCCACGTGCGCGCATCACCGTACACCGCCGCACGGACGCACACCGCCCCGAAGCCGCCAAGGATCTCCGCCACCACCAGCTCGCCGCCTCACCAGGCCTACCGCCCAGGTATTTACTCGTCCAATAGACATTTACCGCGCTGCGCCGTTGGCGAGAAAATTGGAATCGCCGGAATCCGGTGGAAACCGTTTCCTCTCAATTTTTTTTGTGGATATTGCGACTTTCGACGCAATATCTATGTTCTGTGTTATAATAATCACATCAACGCATTGCAATGTATTGATAATGTAGGCAACCAAGTTCACAAAGGTGCCAGTGAATGCTTCTTCTTCTTCTTCTTCTTCTCTCGGCCCCGTCGACCTGTCACAGTACAGTGAAAGCTTAAAATTATTACGGATAAAGTGAAGTTAATGAAACAAACAATGATAAATCGTAAGTAATTATAATAAATATTCAAAATGATCACCTTCACGTTCTAAGCAGAAGCCAAGTCGATTATAAAATCCTTGAATAACATTTCTAATGTGTTGCGGATTCCTTCTTAATTCATCGCAAACAGTAATTATACGATATTTTAACTCTGAAGTATTGTTTTAATAATGTTATTATAAACATTGCGCTCCATCCATCTGATAATAAAGAGCAGCAATGTTTAGTGTATGGATTTCTGGCATTATACGAGTTCGCAGAAGATCTAAGTAAACATTACTATTTAGATTTCCATTAATAAAAAAAAGACCAATAAGGGAAGGGTATCATTAATCAGTCCAGCCCACACATTAACTCTTGCATTGTCTTGTGTGTGCGTCAAATTTTGTAAGCGAGGATTATTGCACGCCCAAAATCTAAAAGGTGAAGGAATGGGTGTAAGGAATGGTTATCGATAAGAAATGAAGAATACTAACCTATAATTTTGTCGATTGACTTCACCATTTAAGGAAAATGATGACTCATCAGTAAATATTATTATGTGTAAAATTTCTTGATCATTATTAATTAAATTTAATACGGTTTCACAGAATTCTGTTCGTTTGCCTTTGTCCTCATTTGATAGTTTTTTTTTAAATTTTACCAAAGGAATATAGCTGTACGAAAATCTTAAGTGGGATAACTTTTAGTTTCGTAGTTTCGCACATTCCTCTCCACTATTGTAGTCGCAAGAATCTACGGATTTTAAAAACATCCTATTTTTTATATTTTATTTTCAAGTATATTATATATCATACGGCCATATCTATCTATACAAGAGACAATCTATTTTCATTCTTCAAAAATTAAGTGCAAGGAGGAAATTTACTGTTGTTTACTCTTGAACTGGGGCGACTTTTAAACGAATCATAATGTGTATATTTCATGCGCTCAAGTTCCGTCGCGTCATCACCTCTACAAAGACATAAAATAAATCTTGAAATTACAAATTTATAAATTCAACTCCTTTCGCATACTAAATGAAAATTTAATAATGCTCCGACAGATTTGGTATTCTGAATAATTACTCTCTTAAAGTTTGTCAAGTACTTCTTTAATCACCCACTGTTTGACTCTGGGGCTTCACGGTTGAATTTTAAAGTGTTATTAAAAGCATCAAGTAATTAATTTATTAGAAATGCGATCTGAGAATATTAAATAAATTAAACACTAAACAATTCAGTTTATCTTCTTAAGGGGTTATCCTACTGTAACCAGCTTCCAAACAGGCCAAGTTTTGAAACTGTATTTCGGGAAAACTACAAATGCAATTTGTGTAAATATTTATATTTATCTATGTACTCGTATGCCGATTGTGTGTAAAACTAGTTATCCGTTTACCGTGCTCGATCTGCCGGTGAACATGATTATGCTAATATGGTTGGTCTGAAACAAAATACAAAAATATCCTCAAAAACTACATGGCATTAGCTAATACGTGACGAAGCTTTTTCTTTCTTTTCGTCTTAGGTTACGAGAAAAAAAATTTCTAAACTTTTTCGCAGTTGTTGGAGCAATAATACATGTTATTATTATTAATATACAGGGTGTTTCAGAGCTCTGGGAACGGTCAATCACGTGCTTATTTTTCAAAAATTTTGAAAAGTTGTGCAGAATAGTAAGTTGCACGCCCTAAAAATATTTAAATTTATACAGGGTGTCTCATAACAAAGTTACAGACCAAAATTATGTTTTTTTTTTATGGAACACCCTGTATATTTTAGCATTTCTTGATTCCTTGTTACCTGTAGATTAAAATGACCTAGGTTTCGGCGATTGAAACCGAGCCGTTTTCGTGTTATTCAGTTGTTTATACAAAAATTTGAACAAAATTGTGAAAGTGCTCCCCTGAAACTAATAAAGATAATTTATTCTAATTTAGTGGTAAAGTTTAGTTGAACTTTAGTCTTCAAAATTACTCTATCAACGAAAACATAACTCAGCGTATTGTACAGGGTGATAGCCATTCGCAAACTGCACAATTTCTATTTTTTTCAAATGGCACACCCTATATATTATTTCATAATTTAAAAGTTGAATAAGTAAACTTTCGTTTCATATAAGGTTTCATATATCTGAAGTCGATGGTTACTCCAATATTTCAAAATTCGTAGGTAATTTGCATGTTTTTATTATTAGTTTTAAAATCTAGGTACCAATCATTTTAAATTTAAAAAAACACAAGACAATAATTACCACATTGATCTCAAAAATAGATTTTACTATTTAAGTTGTGATCTCAGTTTAAATTTATGAATTTTTCCCTAGAGAAATTGGTTGACATGATTTTTATTCTTGGGGAATGTCGCAAAAACTGTTTATTTCCTTCGCGAGTGTATAGATACCGCTGTCCATTCACGATACACGAAATTCTTCTTGCCGTGTCCACAACAAGAAGCATTTCGAAGAGTACAAGAGCGATTTGAGGTTACAGGTAACGTTAACTATGCAAAACCTGTGCAAATCAATTCTGTAGTTAACGAAGACAACGAATTCCTGGTTTTGAAATCGGTCATTTAAAATCTTAAATTATTTTTATTCGAATTAAATACTACAATAGTTGGATATTAGTCGGCCTTCAGTACATAGACTTGTCAAAAACATAAATTTCACTCTTACCACATACACTTACAACAGCTTGAGTCTGTCACTGTGCCCTTAATACGCTGGAAAATAACAAACATTTTTTTTTATTTTGTGCTGTTTACTGATGGGGCTACATTTCATAATATAGGTAAGGTAAACAGACATAATCTTCATTAATATTCGGAGCACAATCCTTATTTTGCAAGGGCACTAAATAATCAAAAACGACGGAGATGGAATGTATGCAGTGCTTCTATGAAGGCAGCCTGGATGGGGAAGTGTATGAATAATTTCTTAGGAATCAGTTCAGATCTGAATCTAGAAATCATTTATACGAGTACCTACTTGATGTAACACTCAATGTAATAAGAGATATGTAGATACAATTGGATGGTGCACCACCCCATTTTGCTCGCAGTGTACGACAATTTTTGAACGACCGTAACCCTAATAAATGGATAGGTCGCGGCGGACCATTACTGTGGCCACCTAGGTCTCCGGACCTCACTGAATTAATTTTTTTCCATGGGGCTATATTAAGGACATGGTGTTCTGCATTACGCATCAACTGTTTTTTTTTTAATTTCAAAAGATTGGTACCTAGATTTTAAAACTAATAATATAAACAGGCAAATCACCAACGAAATTTGAAATATTAGAGTAACCATCAACTTCAGATATACGAAACCTTATATGAAACGAAAGCTTACCTAATGAATTTTCAAATTATGAAATAATATATAGGGTGTGCCGTTTGAAGAAAAAGAGAAATTGTGCAGTTTGCGAATGGCTATCACCCTGTATAATACGCTGAGTTATGTTTTGGTTGATATAGTAATTTTGAAGATTAAAGTTCAACTAAACTTTACCACTAAATTAGAATTAATTATCTTTATTAGTTTCAGGGGAGCACTTTAATAATTTTGTTCAAATTTTTGTATAAACAACTGAATAACACAAAAACGGCCCAGTTTCAACCCCCACAACTTAGGTCATTTTAATCTCCAAGTACTGAGCAATAAAAAAATGCTAAAATATAAAAGGTGTTCCATTAAAAAAGAAAACATAAGTTTGGTCTGTAACTTTGTTATGAGACACCCTGTATAAATTTAAATATTTTTAGGGCGTGCAGCTCACTATTGTGCACACCTTTTTTATAAAACATTTTTCAAAATAGGCACAAATAGGCACGTGATTGACCGATTCCAGAGCTCTGAAACACCCTGTATATCGCAAAACAAAATGTACTTACAAAAAACAATAGTTATTCATTGTTTTGCGTATGTTGACACCCTGTATAGCACTATGAATAAAAGAGAAACAAAGCTGATGTGTATTATTCTTTATGATGTGGGAAATTTTCTAGTGTATAAATAATGATGCTATCTTTGCTAGGAACGCTTCTGCAATGTTTTCAATGTGTACATTTTTTTGCCACAAATTTGCCCATAACTAACCAACCGTCCATAATAGACCCATACTATCTTATACTATTTTTATCAGCTTCTCAAGAGGGTTGAAAATAAAGTGTAAAATATAGGGTGTTCCATTTTAAAATAAACATAACTTTGTTCTGTTATGTATATTGGGACACCTTGTACAGAAACATACATATTTTTAAAATATGTAGAATAAGTGTGGGTATCAGTTCAAGAAAACCAGAAATCGATATCTCAAATAGCAAATAAGTTATGGGGCTTTTACAGATTCCTGGGTCACCCGGTATATATTCCCAAATATTCTTTAATTATTAACTTTTATGACAAAAGGAAAGTCCTTCAATTGAAAATATTTAAAAATTCAGAACTCTCGTTGTCAGGCCTTAGATTTAATAATTTTATCACCGATTGCGCAAATAATATGCATAGTAATAATACAAACAAGAAATTATAGGGGAAAATGTATACTTTTCAAAAGAAAGAATGTTAAACCAGTACCATTCGAGTATATAAATAAAAAAAATAAATCATACCAGATTGAGTAGCATATATAGCATATTCGTACTTTTATCGTTTGAAAATCTGCTTTATTTGACGCAATGTAAAACCTGTAAATATTAGTACAGACGTAGAAAAATGTATTTGCGTCACAATAGTTCGAGTGATTATTCGAATATGTCTTAACCAATCGAAAAATAAATATATTATGCGAGTTATTATTCTAATTATTATTCGAACTGATTAATTAATTAATTCGAAAAGTAATCATTCGATTATGCCCATCGCTAGTGGAGGCGCAGTGTTATTTCTGGAAATATAAGGTTTGTTCCAACCCGCGATTCTCGTATCGCCCCAAGACCGTCACAGAACTGTTCGGATCGCTTTTATACGCATGCGTAAGCTTTGCACCGTCCCGTTGCCATTTACAAATATGCATGGGTTGGAACGGTTTTGGGATTGTTTTGCACATCGGTTATAACCCTACTTTTGATTGATTGTCAGTAAACAGACAGTGGTTTTAAAATTCAAGAATATGTTGTGGCAAATTCCTAATCATCTCCACTACTTTCATCAGATTGAAAGTCACCATCTCTTTTGTCACTCATAATTCGTATAACAATTAATAAACGCGACAAATCGCCGTTCGTTCACCAGAAAAATACAGTGCGCATGTCAGTCCAAACAGTTTCTACTCCGGACCATGTACTGAAATGATCGTACGGGAACCGATCCGTGAACGATTCAAAGTTCGGTTGGAACAGAAAAATTATCGTCCGGCGTACGGTCCTTTCACGGTTGGAACACTATATTTCTACTGCGCATGACGACGACCGTACAGTGAACGGTTTTCTATGGGGTTGGAACAAACCTATAGCTAGCTCACACACATACTGAACAATACAACCCTAAAAATGAATTACACTTACCTTGTGGATTGCTGAATTCCTCTTCCAAAAGAATTTTTTTAAACGGAAGTTGCGATTGCTGACTCCGTTCTCTAACACTTCCAACAAATTTTATTTTATTTATTTGAGCTTCACTCCGTTCATGCGTGTGTTCAGCCCCAATGACAATAATTTTTTACACAAGCAGTTCCCGAACACTAACTGTTTACACAACGCAGATACATATTATTGTTACGTAAAAGGCGTTTTATACAACGTGTCCACGTAAGTATGCAACATATGGGAAACTTTCGTATTATTAATTTCTCAGAAAATTTTATTCTTTGTAAAAGTTGGTGCGATGACATTCGACACTATACAGGGTGGGGCACCGCATACGACACGGTCGTTTTATGGAAAACCAGGCAACTTCGTGTTTTCAAATGGATAGATGTGGGATCGTTGTATGCACAATTTAAAATTATTACCAGTTATACAGGGTGTCCCATTAAAAAGATACTCATCAAAGTTATGTTTTATTTAAATGGAACACCCTGTTTTTTTGTCATTTTTGAATTCTATGGAAGAAATAAAGGTGAGTTATTTCAATATTCCCTATAGCTATCGTTTACCGTTTTTGAAATATTTAAAGATTTGTTGAAATGAAGGGTACAGGTGAAATTTTATTTTCTCCCCAGTGATTGACGTTAAACCATTACAATCATTTCTATTGTTTGGTTAAAGGTTCGAACTACAGCGCCAACCATGATTTAGTATAAAAAATTATACAGAGTGATGAAAAAAAACGTGGTAGAAAATCTTAACTTATAAAGTTGAATAACCTATTATCACGTAGAATCCAATTATCTGTCAGATTATAATAATAATTATTGATATGAAAATCGCCAAAAACAAGAAAACTATTGAGATTAGAAACAGAGAAGCCTAATACAATCTGAAAGTGAATTGGATTCTGTAAGAATATGTTACTAAATACAGGGTGCGCCATTTGAAAAAAAACGAAGTTATTCAACTTTATAAGTTAGGATTTTCTACCAAGTTATTTTTTATCACCCTGTATAATTATTTATACTAAAGCATAGTTGGCGCTCTTGTTCGAACCTTCAACCAAACAATAGAAATGATTGTAAAGGTTTAACGTCAATCACTGGGGCAAATATAAAATTTCACCTGTACCCTTCATTTCAACAAATCTTTAAATATTTCGAAAACGGTAAACGATAGGTATAGGGAATATTAAAGTAACTCACTTTTATTTGTTCCCTAGAATTCAAAAATCACAAAAATTCATGTCCATGAAAAAAAAAACATAACTTTGATGAGTATCTTTTTAATGGGACACCCTGTATAACTGGTAATAATTTTAAATTATGCATACAACGATCCCACATCTATCCATTTGAAAAGAATAACGCGAAGTGCCCCACCCTGTACAGCGTAGAATGTCATTCGTTTGGTCTTTTTTGTATGTTTATGATCAAGCACCAACTTTTATAAAGAATAAAATTTTCTGAGAAATTAATAATAAAAAAGTTTCCCAAATGTTGTATACTTTCGTGGACACGTTGTATATACACATACATATCAATAATATAATATGTCCTGTTAATGTCGCGAATAACTTCCATGTTGACGTTTTGGAGGTTTTAGAAAAACTGAATAAATAGAAAACTACCCAAATAATTTATACTTAAAATATTGTATTGTACTTTTTTATGACATCCCGTGGCCCTTTACTAGAGAACACCACCAATAGTTAAAGATTCATGAGAAATTACCAAAAATATTTGGCCTTTCGAAAAAGAAATATTATTTTATGAACACATAGTTTATTTTATAATACTCAATAAACCAATAGACATTTTAACGGATTCCGCACTATTGTCAAGAAAAACATCTGCAATTCTAGGCAACAAATTATACTTATAAATTTCAAAATTGTTTCAATCCCCTTTACCAACAAATACATCATATACTATACCGTGTGATCGATCCATCACGGGATATAGCAAGTTAATATGGAAAAATTGTTTTTCGCTAGATTGCTTCTCTCCTATATAACCAAAAAAGAATCCAATTGGATAACCGATATTTATTTTTTATACACTAAATAAGTTTAGTAAGTAAATGTTTATTCACGTGAAGAAATTCAAGCACGGAAAAGACAAGTGACCTAAACTTTCTTCAAGTGAACAAACATGTTTAACTCACGTAGTTGATAATAATAATATCTTTATTAATAGGATTCACCCCGTACATTTAAAAATTAATTAAAACATAAAATAAAATTGCGACAACTTTGAGATTAAAAATTAAATTGAATTGAAAATACATGTAGGTACAATACAATACGATACGCTAAATTGGCATTATCTAGATTTGGCTACAAACAAATTTCGAAAAATCTATATCAGATAAACTTGATTTAAAATTGGAAATATTATTCGAAAACAATTTTAAATTGGTGTTGCTTATCAGTAAAGTCCGGATTTATATGTGATAAACAAAGGCCTTATAATTTGTTTAAATGCGCTTAAAATTAACCAATATATGCGACAAAATGATTCAAATACGGATTGTATATGCGATTTAATTAAAAATAATGTTGAAAGATAAAAAATAAAATTAAACCATTATAGGCAGCCATTTAAAATTTTTAAGTTGACTATTATTTAGCAGTGAAGTTATTATTGAAAAAAAGAATCAATTTTAATGCCATTTATTAGTATTTAAACAGCCATTGACTTTGGTTTTTAATTCATTCATATCGGTCAATAAATAACAGAGTTACGGCGTTGGGCGTTTTTTATCGAACACCCGGTATATGATATATATTATTTATTTATACGGCAATCACCATTGTACAATATATAATAAAGAGTTGCTTTTATTATCAAAGAAAGAACATATGAATCACCAGAAATCCTAGTATATTAATTCTCTTATAGTATATTTCAAGCTCTAGTGCTGAGCAATAAAAAAATATCTCGAGTAGCCGCAATAAAAATACAATTGCTTTACAACATTGTAAATTTGTAACTAACTACTGTGCACAGTGCGTGATTTATGGGTATCGCCCAAGAAAAATTTTCAACTTGCGGCTGTGCATCGAATATTGGAAACATCGATCTTCTTAGTTTCTACGTATACAGCACGGCGCGGCGCACAGCAAAAACTGTACTTAGGTAGGCTTGATGCTTGTACTAATGTGGAAAAAAACAAAAACATATTATATCGATCAATTGGCAGAAGAACACGGACATACAGTGGTACGTTTACCTCCGTACCACTGTATTTTTAATCCAATTGAGTTAATATGGGCTCAATTAAAAGGAAATGTGCGGAAGGATAATGTAACTCCGAATTTAAATAAATCAGTTATAGATTTAGTCAAAAAAGGAATAAAAAATATATCTGCCGACCAGTGGTCAAGATGAGTTAAACATACAATACGTATTGAAAAAGAGTATAATACGTTTGATTCAAATTATCAATTTATTATAAATACACAAGACTCTGACAGTGATGACTCAGATATAGATATAGACAATTAAAATATTAATATACACAATTTTTAAAAATGTTATAAGACAACTTTGTAGACAATAATAAAGTAATGTTTTTCGTTATTTGACATATAATATTTTTTAACCCTTTGTCTCTGTGATCTAGTTATTTTGTTTAAATTTAAAATGAGATGAACTAAAAAAGCATTGCAAAGAAGTTATATACGCGCAAACATCCTTGAATAGCTGTTTGTTGTGGGTAGCACACTGTGGGGTGCAATCTAAAGAGCTAATACATTGCAATTGGCGACGAGGTATAGCAACCACGCAACATGGTTAATTAAGAAGAAACTACTGGTGTTATTGGAAATTTAAGAGAATTCCACCACGAAAAAAACGACGTATCCGTTTTCAAAATGAAATTAAAGCAATTTATCGTCGCAAATAATTTTGAGCAAAATCACGCAAAGAAACGTGCCATACTTTTAAACATTTTACATGAAGAGACGTATCTACTCTTACGTAATTTGTGCATTCCGGAGAGGATTGAAGAACAAGCATTCGATGATTTATTGGAAAAATTGGTGAAGCATTGCAGTCCGGTACAATCATTATTCGCGGCTAGGATAAAATTTTACGCCGTAAGGAAGAGGAATCCGTGGCGAGTTGGGGAGCGCAGCTGAGGAGTCTAGCAGCGTCATGCGGATTTGGGCTGGAAATTGGAACCGTTTTAAGGGACGTTTTCGTCGTAGGCATCGGCAGCGGTCCCATATTGGATCGTCTTCTGGAGGTCGACCCGATGGTGACCCCAGCGCCGAAACCATGGTTCAGATCGCCCAGAACAGGGAGGCCGCACGACGGGAGCAGCAGAGTCACGTAAAAACAGAGCGAGCGGAGTTACACCAATTAACAAGGTATCGCAAATATATTAATTATGATCAATCAAGAACATCGGCGTCGACGTCGGTGCCGTCTAAAATGGACAGTAAATGTAAGGTATGCGGTAGAAATAACCATGAAACGGTAAAATGTCGATATAAAAATTATGCATGTAATAATTGCGGAAAGAACGACATTTAGCCAATATTTGTTAGGCAAAGAGATTTCAAAAATTACGCAAGTTTTTGTGGGACCGTCAAGC
Source organism: Ocypus olens (assembly GCA_910593695.2). Lineage (NCBI taxonomy): Eukaryota > Metazoa > Arthropoda > Insecta > Coleoptera > Staphylinidae > Ocypus > Ocypus olens. Next base: position 20,452,271 of record OU343062.1, on the reverse strand, counting down.
GGAATGTGATTCTTTATCAGAACCGGATATTTTTTCAATTACCGCTAGAACTAGCATCGATCCATTTTATATTAATTTAATTGTTGAAAATGTTCCGATGAAATTTCAAATCGATACTGGAGCATCACATGCCGTGATTTCCGAACATGTTTATCGCTGATTTTTTGAAAATTTTCCATTGTTAACGAACGATTTAATTTTCAAAGATTATGTGGGAATTAGTTTTCATCCAAGAGGAAAATTAAGAGTTAAGGTTATTTACAATAAAAAATAGTTTGATTTGGAAATTAACGTCGTAAAGAAGGGAGGTCCACCACTTATCAGCAGGCACGCATTAAAATTATTCAACATCCGTGTGAATATCCGGGTGGAGGAAAATAATTATAATACAATTGGAACGCAAAATGAAATAGGAAAATTATGTCAAAAATACAATGATATTTTTAAGAGTGGTCTGGGTAAGTTTAATAATGACAGGATTATTTTAAAAATTAAAGATAATGCTCAGCCAAAATTTTTTAAACCACGACCAATTGCATTTTCGTTAAAAGATAAAGTAGAAAATGAAATAAACCGTTTAGTCATGTTAGATGTCTTAGAGCCAGTATCATATTCTAATTGGTGTACACCCACAGTGCCGGTATTGAAACCAAATGGTACGGTAAGAATATGCGGTGATTATAAGCTCACGGTTAATCCAAATTTGGAAATTATGAGGTTCCCACTGCCTAGAATCGAGTATTTATTTAATAAATTAACAGGCAGCCAACAATTTTCCAAAATTGATTTATTTGAGGCTTACCAGCAAGTCATGTTATCAGAACAGTCACGTGACTATGTCACTATATCCACTCACAAGGGTCTGTTTCGATACACAAGACTGCCTTACGGCATTACAAATGGCCCCGTTTACTTTCAGCAAATGATGGAAAATCTCCTAGCCGATATACAGGGTGTCGCGTGTTACCTAGATGATCATCATTATTACAGGGAAACATAAAAGCGAGCATTTAGAGAGATTTGAACTGGTTTTCAAAAGATTAATGGATAGTGGATTGAAGGCGAAATTAAATAATAAATGTAAATTTATGGAACCTTCAATTAGCTACTTGGGTCATGTAATCGATAAAGAAGGCTTACACACTACTAGTGAACGATTAGAGGCTATAGAAAAATGCCCGGAGTCCACAACCATTACTGAATTAAAATCATTTTTAGGTATGATTAATTATTATTGTAAGTTTTTGAAAAATGGCGCAACTTTATTGCATCCCCTATACCAGTTATTAAAGAAAGACGTTAAATTTGATTGGGATTAAAATTGTAGAAAGGCCTTCACAGAAAGTAAACATATATTGATGTCGAATCAAATCTTAAGTCATTTTGATCCGAATTTGCCATTCAAATTAACGGTAGATGCATCATCAGTAGGGGTAGGAGCAGTGTTATGTCATGTAGATAATAATGGCGTAGAAAAACGAATTGCCTATTATCAAGTGCTGAATTAAGTTATTCTCAATTGGATAAAGAAGCCTTGGCAATAATATTTGGTGTGTCGAAATTTTACCAATACTTATTCGGCAATAAATTTGTATTAGCCACTGACCACAAACCGTTAGTCGCGATATTTGGGCCTAAAAGAGGTATCCCAACTATGGCGACTAGCAGGTTGCAACGGTGGGCACATTTTTTAGCTTTTTTTACATTTGATATTCAATATGCAAAGTTAGAAAATAATTCTACTGATTGTTTATCAAGAATTAAAACTCACTGATAACAACTATGAAAATCAGAAGTATGAAATCACAAAAGCAAATTTTCAAGAACTTGACATTAAGCTATCTTAATTTAATTAATAATACAGTACAGTTACAAATTAAACATAAGGTCTTACAGAAAGAATCAAGTAGAGATGTAATGTTAAGTCTGATCATACAGTTTGTTTTAAAGGCTTGGCCTAACAAATATCCAACTGAAGAAATCAAATCATTTTTTATTCGTAAAAATGAATTAAACGTTGCACAAGGATGCCTCGTGTGGGGTTATCGCTTAATTATACCAAAAAAGATCCAAAAATTTGTTTTAAATTAAACACATGAAAACCATATGGGTATGGTTAAATCAAAATTATTTGCCCGAGGTTACGTATGGTGGCCTAAGTCCCTGGATCTGGCATCACCAGGTATGGACCAGAGTTCATATTGATTATTTAGGACCGCTAAATAATAACAACTATTTCGTTTTAGTTAATTCAACATCAAAATGGTTGGCCGTCCACCGCCGCAATTTCTGTGTTTCATATCCATTATATTTTAGCAATCTGTGGACCATCAGTCCGATAAAACGGTTCTCTCGAAACCCCTAAAAATTAATGCCAGGAAACGCGTAAATTTTCCTACGAGGGAATTTAATTTTACTGAACAGCACTCGGTGGATTTTAATTAAATTAATCCTTAAATATACCATCACCACGTTCCTTTCATATTATGTTAAAATGATTAAATTATGGAGGGGAAAAAACTTTTCCACCTAATTGCTCACCCCGGCAGCGGCAGTACAAATTCAAGATTAAAACCGTCCACGCAGAAGTAAGGAGCTGGCCTCTACCGATGACTTTTCTTATTGAAAGCTATATGGTCGATATCAAGTGAGCTTCATTGAAATATTAACTATCCTTTAACTACAATTCATTATTGCACTAAATATTATATAAAATGTGTGATAAAAAATGAGTGACCTTCAGTTTAATTATGATATTTATATTAGGTATTGTTAAACTATACCTTGTGTCTGGGATAAGGGGCGAACATAGGAATTTACCATGTAAAATTAAATATGTGTAATTATTAGCTCCCCTATTCATTTTAGAGGAAAATCGTAAAGGAATATTTTTTAGAGAATCAAAAACTTGGCGTCAGAGGTGCCAAGTCGTAAAAAATAAATTAATTAATATACTTATTAAAATTAGGAGATCATACATATGATACTCAATATAATAAAATAAATATAGAGATAAAAATACAGTTAAAATTGTAAACAATAAAAGCTAATAAATTAATTAAACACACATACATATATGGATAGGATTAACACAATTTTAAATGAAGATGACTAGATAAAATACGCCAAAAAATGGTTAAAATGTAGATATTTCTGAATGCTGTAAAATGCATGTTCGCACAAATATTACCATCTAGTTTTTTTAATGGTTTTTGTCAAGTGATTTAATATTATTTGTTACCAAATTATAGAATTTAGGCCCGTGGAAGCTTATTCCATTTTGTGATTCACTTAATCTGGGGCGTTTTGAGTGTAGAAGATGACCAGATCATGTATAATTGTCACGATGTTAGTCATTAGTGTAATAAAGACTTTTTTCTACTTTGGTTTAATAATCGACCTTTTGTTATATTAAAAATAGTTTAATAATGAGATTTTTTATTTTACAGTTTTTACTCCTTATTAAACTGTTTGTGGTAACATTTTAGTTGTCGCGATTGGCAGTACTTAAACGTGACATGTGTCGACATCAAAATGTAAAATTGCCGTTAATTCAAAGGATAATTGGAACCCTCCAATGCGTTACATACTGAACATGTTCGATAACGCATATTGGGGAGTTCGCCGCCAGTACCACTAAGGTTAAAGAAAACGGAGGCGTAATATTGTTCACTTTTTACCGGCGTGGAAAACGGAGGAACTTGGTGACAGAATGGCCGGACGCATGACAACATATACAGAGGAAAGATTTTAATGTATTATATTATCACTTTGTTTGCAAAACGAATATCACGGAAAAAACAGGGAGAGTATAATGTATATTTTATTCGCGGCGAAGAAGAGCTGCTTTAGTCGGTGCGTTAATTCACTGTTGATTTCTAATTAACGTAGATCGATGCCTGACACGAGGAATGAGAAACAAATGTAAGATTTTTCGGACTGCTTTTAGTCCGTGAAATATCACTTTTGCGGACTAGGCTTTAAAAATGCTTATTTATGCCTATTCTGTAAAAGTAATGAGCCAATCAGATGAGACTACGTCATGTTATTTCGCCCATCAGATGAGACACCGCGTCGACCAATAGAAGCCGCCCGGAAATTTGTTTGACATTGCAATGTAATTTTCGCTTAATTGAGAGTTGCCTTCGAATTTCCCGCACCAACAAGGCTAAAAAAAGGTTTCCCGAAATTTTATTAACACCGCGTGTGATATCCGCGACCTCCATGCGAGTCCCTAACTTATCCATGCACAAAAATCGAGTCGCCGATCGATGGCGAAATTTGTTTGTCGTGACCGGCTCCCAGTGGCCCGGCATTTGACGTTTAAATGTCATTGACCGGCGCACTTATTTCCTGGCACAGTAGAACGAGAGACTTTCCTTCAGATGTTGCCTGTGAAAGAAGCTTAATAACGGCTCCTGCGAAGCATTAACAACTCCGCGTAAGTTTTCTCCGAGCACCGTGTGTTTACCTAACTTTCCCACGTAATTGAACTCGAGCACCAATCGGAAAAATGATCGAACAGGATTTGGAGGTTACTGATTATCTAAGTTTTATTTCAATTTAATCATTGAATAATAATAATATGAACATAATGATTTTAATATTTTTAATCGTAAAAAAATGTGTGTGATGATACCAACAAAGTGCATTTTATTGAAAAGTTTCTGAATTTCTGAATCAAAATGTATCACAAAGTAATGGCTTCCACCATCAACCATATCAGTAAAGAAATTGAAGAGTTTTACTCGAAATAATTATACGGTCCGTCCGATTTAAATATTCATTGCATGTCACTTACGAAATCATGATCATTATGATTATAAATGATTACACCACACACACCGTCAAAATGCGAACACCACAATATCTATTATAAATGTCAATTTTTGTTTTTCTTGGGTACCTACGAAAATTTAACAAAGCTACCTGCGATATGTTGATAGAATTAAATATATTGAAAATTATCGCATTGCAAGTTATTACTAATTTCTCCTGAACAATCCGCGAAAAAATTATGTGTTTAACTCGGCAATAAAGCAGATTTCCTGAGTTGGCTGGATTCACAGCCTCGCTCGCATGCTCGCTCGGCGGTGAAACTCCAGCCGCGTCCGTAAGTCTGTCACTTTATTGCCTTGTTAAACAAATAACTATTTTTGTGATCCGCATTCCGGTGGCGGCTGCTGACTTCTACATTTTTTGTTATAAAAGTACAAGCCGCCTTATCTCTAGTTTTTTTTTTCAATATCTGTACCCAACATATGCAGGTTTTTAATTTGTTCTTTTTATTATATCCTATAATATTTTATCAAAGTAGATTTTACAAAGCCATGTAAAATTTTGTTTTGGTTTGTGAGCTTAGTTAGAGCCCTTCATGGGCAGTTTTTTGCATCAGATAATCAAATTTCTATATCCTCTTCTCAAGTTTTAACAGTAATTAAAGAATTATATTACAAAAGAAATTAAGGACGTTCGATGTGGTTTTAGAGATATTAATTATTTATACAAATAAATTTAAATTTGCGTTTTATGTGTGTTGATGAACTGCACTTCTAATAAAAATAAATGAACATCTAATGGCAAGGACAGCATTTTCAGTACAATTAGATATTTAGACCTTTGTATATTGTTTAAAATAATAAATGGATATATCGACTCTCCTTATTTATTAGAAGCAGTATCTTTTCGCATTCCGAGTAAAAGAACACGTTCTCTTTCTCTGTTCCATCTAAATAGTCATAGAACACTCTCTAGCTCCGTGAACTCAATGACAAGATTGTTAGAGTTAGGAAATTAATTTAACAACCATAATCGGTTTAACCTATTCGAGTCATCCATTAATTATTTTAAAACGAATTTAATCAATAGACTTTAGTTTATAAGAGCATATTTTTTTCTTTTTTTCTTTATTTTTTTCTTTTATTTTTGTATACAACTCTGTTTACTTAATACTTTATTTTGTTTATTATTTCCAGGACGTATTTGTTGTCTAATTGGTTGTAATGTATACACTGGATTTACATTCTTGTATTATACTTTTCTATTAATATTATATTATTTATGTAAAAAGGCGTTTGCCGTTAATAAACGAATTATTATTATTATATATTATTATTATCAGGGGCGGCTCGTTACCTAGAACCAAGGAGCCATGGTACCACATCCAAGTTCAAGCTCAGCAAAATTTTTTGTATCAATTCTGAAAATACCGATTGGTCATTTTAAACGGTGCCTACGAAAGTTTAATGAGAAGAGAAAAATCGCAACGCATTTGTATCCCAATCCAATGCAACATTTGTTGTACATTGAGTTACAATTAATTTTAATATAGTAGTTACAAGTAGGCGCTGCTAAACGCAAACATACAAAAGATGCCGCTGAAAAAATTTAAAAAACTCCAGGTAAGTTATTTTTTTTTTCTGGTAGAGATAAGTGTTAGCAGTAGCCTAGTGTTTTTTTTTAGTTTTCATTAATTTCTGTCACTACAACATGGTATTATTTGATAATATACTAGTTGAGAACTATGTGTATTTTCAATAGTCGAAAGTAGTGACTCTCAGTACTTAAAAATGCGATTTTCATTCTCTAGAGATTTAAACTCTCAAAATGGTGATTTTATACTCTCGAAAATCGTGAGTTTCAACTGTTTGTCAGTTGAAAATCACCATTTTTGACAAATCAATGTCACTATTTTTGACAGCTAAAAAGCACTATTTTTCACTAATCTCTATTTTTGACAGTTGAAAAGACATATTTTTAATAGTTGCAGGTCTATATTTCAGGAAGTTGAAAATGATTATATATGACTGTTGAAAATTACTATATTTGACAGTTAAAAATTACTCTATTTGACCGTTGAAAATAGCTATATTCGACAGTCGAAAATAACTATTTTTGAGTTGAAAGTCACTTTAGTAGATTAGTAAAAGATCGCTATTTTTGTCAGTTAAAAAGCACTATTTTTGGAGGTTGAAATCCCTTTGTTTGACAGTTGAAAAGAACTATTTCACAAAGTTGAAAATTATCTCACAAAGTTGAAAATTAATATATTTGACGGTTGGAAATCACTACTGAAAAACAGTTAAATCACTATTTTTCAGTTGAAAGTCACTACATTTGACAGAGAAAGATCACCATTTTAGGCAGTGGAAAAATCACTACATTAACAGTTACAAATCACTACATTTGACAGTACAAAATCACATTGTTTTTACAGTTGAAAATCATTACTTTTTGACAGTTATAAATCCCCATTTTGAGAGTTAAAAGTCGTCATTTTAGACAGTTGAATGTCTTTATTTCAGGCAGTGAAAAAATCACTACATTGGCAGTTACAAATCACTACATTTGACAGTCGACAATCACATTTTTTTGACAGTTGAAAATTAGTAGTTTTTGACACATATGAATCCCCATTTTAGACAGTTGAATGTCTCTATTCAGGCAGTGGAAAAATCACGACATTGGCAGTTACAAATTACTGCATTTGAGAGTTGAAAATCACATTTTTGACAGTTGAAAATCACTAGTTTTTGACAGTTACAAACCCCCCATTTTGAGAGTTAAAATCCGCCATTTTAGACAGTTGAAAATCACTATTTTTGATAGTTGAAAATCACAATTTTTGACAGGAGAAGATCACCATTTTGACAGTCTAAACCATCTTTTTGGACAGTTGAAAATCACAACTTCTGACAGTTGAACATCACAACTTCTGACAGTTGAACATCACAATTTTCTACAACTAAAAATCATCATTTTTTTACGCTAGAAAATCACTAGTTTGATAGTTGAAAATTACTATTTCGGGCAATTGAAAATCACTATGTTAACCATTGGAAATAACTATTTTTGACATTTCCAAGTGACTATTCCTGGACAGTTGAAAATTAGACTATTTGGAACCTAGGCCCGCGGTGGTGTCCATACACCTCTGGATACGACCAAAAACGTTTAATTTGTAGTTCAATTGTTTTCTGTTTTTTGAGGATAATTCTAGAACGAAAAGGCAGATTTTGAAAATTCTTTTAGCAAAGTGTTGTCAAATTCTTCCAGCTCATCGAATAGATGCTGATAAGACAAAAAAAGAATTGTCGTTCAAATTTTCTCTAGTTTTTGAGGATAACTCTTGAAAATGGATATTGAAAATTCTTCCAGAAAAGCATCGCACTCACCGAATAAATGTATAAAAGATAGAAAAATTAAATTCGTTGTTCAGTTGTTTTATGGTTTTGAGAAGATAACTCTTGAACAAAACAGCAGATTATAAAAATGCGTCCAGAAATGTGTTGTACTCGTCGGATAAAATGAATTCGTCTTCAATTGCATTTTTGTTTTTTTTTGAGGATAACTCTTGAACTGATGACCATATTTATAAAATTCTTTCTGCAAAGTCTTGCATTTTTTTGGTTTTCAGAGGATTGAATACATGAACAGATCACCAAATTCGTCAAATTCTTTCAGCAAAGTGATCTACTCATCGAATAGATGCAGATAAGACCAAACAAATTAAATTACAATAAGGTATTTGTTTTTAGTCGGTGGTAATATCACAAGAGGTTAGAATTTGACCGAATAAATTTAATTTTTTTGAGTCGACACAAATTTCGAGAATAAAATGAGTTGGAAAAATCCAAGGGTTTTCAATTATGTTTTTCAGCAGAGATATGCAGAACTGACATGAACTGACACTGTTCAACTGAAGTTAGCTGTTTACGAAAATTGTTATTATAAAGATCGTTGTCATGGTGAAGGTAAATAATTTTTTATCCACTTGTAAATTTTTTTGTTCGCCGTTTTAAATTCACATTTTTATACATTCAAGTTGAATTAACTTTGTAAAACGTAATTTTGCAGAGTTACGGAGATATTGAATATTTATATATGCAGGCCTTTATTTAATTTATTTATCGTTTTTTTTTAGAGATAATATATAAATATTCAAGCTGTTCGTAATTCTGCAAAAAAATGTATTGCAAGCTAAGTGGCTCTACCATCAAAATGTTCCACGAGCCGCCACTGGATATTATCATCAAAACGTCACCATGAGGACATTCACAATCACAACACAAGATCAAAAGCAGACCTGTGTTTGCCAGCATACCGTCTAAGTTTTAAGTATAACTAACAAGAGCTTCATACAACAAGCAGTTAAATTCTATAATTATTTGCCGGACAAAGTAAGAATTCTACCAAGACCAAAATTCAAGCAAATAGTCAAGGCGACATTGATTAAGCAGAACTCTATGATATAGATATAGACGATTACTTAGAAATCGACATGCTTTAAACTAAGTTTTTAAACATATTTTATTATAGATCTTTTAAATGTTGCCCAGAGTTTAATCTGTTAGCTAAACATAGTTTTAATCATTGTGTCTTATTTTACCATTTTTATCTATAAGCGTTTTTAATATGTTGTATTGTATTTGATTTTTATTTATACTCTTAGCTTATGTTATTTGTCACATTTATCTATATAAGTTTTTAATATGTTGAATTGTATATTAATTTTTATCTATACTAATTAGCTTATGTTATTCCTATCAATTTAATCAATTAGTTTGTAATTTTAGCATTAATTTTAAGATTGATTATTTTATTTCAAATTTATTTATATCGAATGGCGACTTGTGTAATTAATTTAATACATGTAATACACCAATAAAAATCTATCTATCTATCTATCTATTATCTACACTTTTATATTTTCATTATGCTATTAACCACAGTGCAGTAAACATATTCGTTTGTGAACCTTTCGTGTTGAATTCATCATGGAAACCAAAATTACCGTAAAGTCAAAACTTGCAAAAAACATTTATAACCGTGGATGATATTAACGGGAAAAGTGACATTTAGAAAAGTTTTTATTTATTAGTAGACTCTAGTAATTCAGCAGTAAATTGTGGGAAGTGCAAAAAATACAAGGAAATATTTTCATATGATTCTTCGCGAAAATGTGGTACATCGCACTCAAGGCGACATTCAGAAATATGTAGCAAACAAACGTCACAGGCAACAACAAATGCTTGTGTAAAACTGTGTGCAAAAGACATCAGGCCATTCAATTTAATATAAGGAGATGGTTTCATAAATTTTGCACAATATCTTATTTCCGTTGGAGCCCAGTACGGGAACATCAAAGCGATCGAGCTTCTTCGACATCCCATAAGAGTATCGCGAAGAGTTGCTCAAATGGCTGAAAATTTTAAAAAAGAATTAATACCGGAAGTAATTGAGGCCATTAATGAATCTCGATGTGCAGCAACTACGGATCTGTGGACAGACGATTACAACAAGCGAGAATATGTGTGCGTATCAGTCCATTACTTTAAGGGATGGAATTTATATTCCAGAATATTATTCACGTGTCATTTTTTGGAAGATAAAAAACAAGTTTAAATATACGCAAAGAACTATTAAGTATGTTCAATAAAATAGGGATGACAACATTTCACTTCAATAAATTAAAATTTGTAAGTGATCCAGGAGAAAATATAGTCAAGTCTTTAGAAAACAACGAGAAGTATAATTGCAATGCTCATGTTATGAATACCATTTTGCGACATGTTGTCGACGATAATTTATTATCCAATAAATTGCCCGAACTTTTTCGTATTTAAAAAAAATTGCAAACAATTAGCTATGTTTTTTAAACAGTCTAACCTCATGTCGAAAATGACAAATACTTTACGTCAACACAGCCATAACCGATGGAGTAGTGTTTTAAATATGTTTATTTCAATAGATAAAATGTTTGACGAAATACAATATATTTTGATTGAAAATAATTCTGAAGAAAAATTAGATCATATTGATCGTGAGGTATTAAAGTTATTAATAAACTTTTTGCAGCCATTTCATGACGCCACCGTACAATTGTAAGCTGAAAAATCTATTACAATCCCTTATGTGTTATTGTGGAAATGTAAACTACAAGAAACTAAAACAAGAAATGGATTCTGGAATTAGAAAAAATGATAGCATAATAGCAAAACTTAAAAACAAGGCGAGATTATTAATAAATTGAGGACATAAGACATTTATTAATTCGTCATACCTCTGACATATTTCCCTCCAATATTGAACCACCAAATAAAATTAGAAAATTTGAGGAATTCGAATTATTCAAGATACCCCTGAAGAAGTTTGACCGAAAGATGATATCGACATATATCTAGTTATCTCTAAAATGAACACATCGTGTGACGATGTATTGATATGGTGGAATAACCACTGCGATGAATTGCCGGCATTAAGTGAAATTGCTGAATCTATATTTTGTATACCTTCATCAAGTGCAAGCAGTGAACGAGTATTCAATACCAGCAGGGTAGCCCGATAATTAATGACAGAACCATATCTTTACACACGGACATTGTTGATAACTTATTATTTTTGCATTGTAATATAAAATTATTGTATTACATTTTATTAAACAACCAATAGTGCTACTGGGCACTTTCCCTAAGTTTTCTAAAAATCTTGTGCAACGACACAAAAAGATACAGGGGCTCCAATTTAAAATAAGAAAAATACAGTGCTTAGAAGTTTTGAAAGTTTGACGTTTAATTTTGGACACCCTCTATAATTTAAATCAATCAAACTTGGTTAACGGGACTACCAGACCTTATTTAATAATTACCTTGTATGATTTTATTAACGAGGCACTATTTTTATTTTTTATTTATTTTTTAAACCAATAGTGCAAAACTGATTTTCTTTAGTTTTTATTTGTTTTTGCTGATATCACTGAATCGATTTTAATAAAATTATTAGAGTATATCATGACATCACACTTTTCGGGAAACCTTGTATAATCGAAAATATTTTTCTGAAATACACCTTAGATTAGATTAGATTAGACGGGGTCGATTAGCTGTGGTGAGCCTTACAGCACTGCGACCTGTTTAGATCTTTTGTACTAGTACCCTACTGCTATTTGATTCCCAGAAATTCAACTTCCCTGACAAGGTCAATTAACTTTCTGGGAGGTAATGCCCTGATCCGTTCTGGCGTTACCGCCATACCTCCGGTTAGGGCCTGCCTAGTGGTAGCTAGAGCTACACACTCGCATAATATGTGTTCGGCCGTTTTTTCTGCCGATTCACATAATCTGCATGTGGTGTCATCCACTTTGCCCATATTGTGAAGATGGTACTTCACTGGGCAGTATCCTGTGAGGAGACCGGTGATTAGTCTGATCTCGGTTTTAGTGAGGCGTAAGAGCTGTTTGGCTCTATTTGGCGAGAAGTCAATAAACATTTTGGATTGCCTTTGACCTGGTGCATTTTTCCAATAGTCAATTTTGCACTTTTTTTCCCATTCTTGGATCACGCCTTTTTTATGTGCTTTCGGTAGCCCACAGGTCGGTTTTGGTCCAATGATGGTAGTTGAGGCTCCTTCCTTAGCAAGTATATCGGCATGCTCATTGCCTTTTATGCTTGCGTGGCCGGGTACCCACATTAGGGTGAGCTTGTTGCCCTTTGCCAGTTGGTTCAGAGCCTGTTTACAGTTCCAAGTAGTCTTGGAGTTAAAGCTGTACGCTTTAAGGCCCTTTAGGGCAGCCTGGCTATCCGTGATTAGATATATGCGCGCCCCTTTGTAGCCCTTTTTTGTGCACACCTGAGCACATCTTTCTAAAGCTATTATTTCAGCCTGTAAGACAGAAGGGCCATGTCCGAGGGGAACTGATTCCCTATGCTTAGGCCCATATATAAAAAAACAAACACAAACCACAAACTAATTCTCAATGTTCATAAATGCTGCACTATGTCATTTTCACGAAAATCCAATGTACTTCCAACGACATACGCAATTAATGAGTTACAACTTACCACTTATGCCGAAATAAAAGATCTAGGCATTTTATTCACCAGTGATTTAAATTTTACTAGGCATATTAGTAACACTGCAATATCGGCATCGAGAATGTTAGGGTTTATTATGCGTATTTGTGCGCCTTTCAGTGACATTGACCTAATAAAATGTCTATATTATGCATATGTCATCAGCAAATTTGAGTATGGGTGTCTTATTTGGTATCCATTTTATATGAATCAGAGCATGCCGATGGACCGTGTTCATCGTCGATTTTTAAAGTATTTATCATATAAAGTGGATGGCGTCTATCCCGAACGAGGTGTTGATCAAGATTTGCTACTAGAAAGACATGGTATGACTTCACTAGCCGCTAGAAGAAAAGAGCTCACTGCCAAGTTTCTTTGGAAGATCATTCACAATAGAGTGGATGCTCCATTTCTTTTGTCGAAACTAGACTTCCACGTCCCTAGGTCAAGCTCAAGGCATATCAGCACTTTCTACATTCCAGGAGCCCGTACCAATTGTCTACGGCGAGCACCAGTTCAGGTTATGTGTCGGAATGCGATGACTCACTATGACGATATTTTTTTTGATCACTTATAGTGATGTTGTCTTGTAATTTCAATGTTTATTTTTGTTAATATAGTTTTAAATAATGAAATACTACTGTATTGTTCAATTGTTTTATATTGTATATATATTATTGTTATTGTCTTGTAAATGGGGTTTCCTGTTGGGCAATAAAGAGCTTTATTATTATTATTATTATTATTATATATGCCTATGTCTTCGATGCATCTGTGTACCAGAGTACAGAGTTATGTTTTAGTTCTGTGACTCGTTTCAGACTGTTTTGGCGACTATCAATAGTCACATCAAATCTTGATTCGAAGTCATAATTGATCGGCATTATATCCGATGGTGTTTGTAAGAACTCGCTTGTGACGAGGTCCAGAATTTCTGAGTGTCCGGTTCTGTGGCCTGTACTGGTCCAGTTTAGTCTCAGTGCACTCATTAGACCTTCCTTTCTGATTTGTTCGTGCAAAGGAAGTACGTCTAGTAAAGCTTCCATTGCTGCAGAGGGAGTGCTATGTGCAGCTCCCGTGATGCCAAGGCAGGCCAGTCTTTGAAGAACTTGGAGCTTCTTTTGTGCCGTTACTTGTTTTATTTTGGTCCACCATATTAGTGAGCCATATGTGATAATGGGTCTGACCACCATGATGTACAACCAGTGTATCATTTTAGGTTTCAGCCCCCATGATCTGCCAAAGAGCCGGCGGCCTATCCAGAGTGCCGCCGCTGCTTTGCTGATCGTTTTTTCCAGATGCGCGTTCCAGTTAAGCTTCCTATCAAGCACTAAGCCTAAATATTTCACTTGGTCGGAAAGCGCAATTTCTTGTCCTTTTACTTTGGGAGCTTTGATTGAAAGTTTCCTGCGATTAGTAAAAGGTACAATCACAGTTTTGTTCGGGTTGACATTGAAACCCTCCCTCAGACACCATTTTGATATGGTGTTAAGGGCCTCTTGGGCTAGGGACGATACGATGCTATCGTATTTACCTCTTATGACGACCGTAATGTCGTCGGCGTAGCCTTGCGTACTATAGCCCTTATATGCCAGGGTCGTGAGGAGCTCATCCACCACGATGCACCAGAGCAAGGGTGATAGAACCCCGCCTTGCGGGCACCCTTTCGCTGTGGTTACCGTTTCAGACTCACTCCCCATACCTGCCGTGATTTTACGGTTTTCAAGTACAGCTTTTATCCATCTGATAGTGGGTATATCAATGCCCTTCCTGATGGCTCCCTTTTCCACGGTTTTGAAGGTCGTATTGTCAAACGCCCCTTCAATATCCACGAAAATACCTAGTGCAATCTCCTTGTATTGAAGCGATGCCTCTATGCCTGTTGTAAGGCTGTGTAAGGCATCTACAGTAGATTTGCCAGGTTGATAGGCAAATTGTTGCCTATGTAGCGGGTTCGCTTTTAGGGCGCCGCACCTAATATCGTTGTCCACGATTTTCTCCATAATTTTGAGGAGGAAAGAGGTGAGGCTGATTGGGCGTTAGGACTTAGCCTCATCAGGTGGCTTACGGCCCGCTTTGGGGATGAAAATCGCCCTGGCCTCCTTCCATTCTATTGGAATATAGCCCAGCGTGAAGCTGGCTTTGTATATTGCTTGCAGGTATAGGGCTAGTATGTCTAGCCCATATTGCAGCAATGCAGGAAATATGCCATCTGGCCCTGGAGTTTTGAAGGGTTTGAAGCTTTTGACTGCCCATTCAATTTTTCCTCCAGTAATTAGTTTAGCAGCCTTTCTCTTGCTCTCTCTGGTTGGTAGAAATGTGCTTCCTTCCGTAGATTGAGCAGTTGTTGCGAGTGAGTCCACAGATGTTGAGCCCGGAAAGTGTGTCTTCAGGAGCACACTGAGACTTTCTTTGAGGCTCTCTGCACGACTCCCATCAGGTTTTTTTAAATTAAACCAATGCCATTGGAGTGGTCTTTCGATAGGACCTTTTGGAGTCTTGCTGTCGGGACTGTGTCGTTCACTCCCTCACAGAAAGCTCTCCAAGTTTTCCTTTTCGACTTCCTCAGCTCCTGTTGTATTCTGATAGTGCCTGTCTGTAGGCATCCCAGTTGCCCGTCTTATTTGCACTATTGAAGGTTTTTCTGGTTTGCGTCTTCAGGCGGTCTAAATCCTTATTCCACCAGGGCACATCTCTGGAATGAGATCTCCTCTTATGTGGACAGCTGGATTCGTATGCCTTTAAAATGCAATTTTTAAGGAGAGCCGCAGCTATTTCTAGCTCCCCTGTAGTTTAGATGTCGAGGCATAGATCTTCGGTTTCCAGACCTAGGCACTCTCTGTAGAGGCCCCAGTCTGTGTTCCTCGGATTCCTGCACTCTAAAACAGCTTCCTTAGTGACCTGAATACCAAACCCAATCTGCTGATGGTCTGATAAAGAGGGTTCTGCTAGAACTTGCCAATTTTTAATTGTACTTGTTGTGAAGGCATCAGCCTGGGTGATATCTAGTACCTCCTGTCTGATTGCATTCACAAAGGTAGGCTCGCTACCTCTATTAACAATGTCTAGATTGTTAGAGATAATAAATTCAAGTAGATCCTTACCTCTACTATTGGTATCCGTGCTGCCCCATAGGATGTTATGTGCGTTGGCATCACAGCACAGGAGTAGGTGTTTATTGCCTTTTCTACACCATTCCACAAGTCTTCTTACCTCCTCTGGTGGTGGTGTATCCTTGTCACCCGGAAAGTAGGCCGAGGCCATAACTATGTGCCTTTTTCCTTTCTTCGTGGGGACCTCTAACAGCAGAGCCGCGAGGTCCCCTGTGGTGAATTCTGGAATGTAAGTAAAATGAATGTCCTTTCTGAGCATGAGGACTGCTCTTGGTTTAGTGCAGTCTGCTTTGTATACTAACCTGCAACTTTCTTTAGGTAGACCCCTTACCTGCCCGTTGTTAATCCAGGGCTCTTGTAAGAAGCCTATCCCAAATTTGGATTTCTTGAACCTCCAGTGCACAGCACTTGTTGCCGCTTTGGAGTGGAGGAGGTTCAGCTGTAGGCAGCGTAGGCAGCGTAGGCCCGCCATTGAGATGCCTAGACCCCAGAGGCACCAGCCTTTGGCTCATTGGCCTTGGGCTTTTTGCCTTTCAGGGTATTGATCTCCCTTACCTTACCTACTACGGTGGGTCCCTTATCGGCACCTGTTTCCGCTAGTAGCGGAGTAGTGCCAACGGGTCCGCTGGTAGGCTCCTTGGAGCAAGAAGGGCCCGGATAGGCCCTTGTTGGCCCTTCGCCCTTTGGTGCTTTTTTGCCCTTGGGTCTTAGCTCTACCCAGCCAAACCCGTAGCAAATCTTGTTGCCCAGCTTCTCCAGGCTGTCGGCGGCATGTGAGTCCACGGACAGCGTGACCTCCAGCTTGGGTCCCTTCGGATCTCTCCTGAGAACCCTCCAGCTGGAGGCCTTTAGATTGTTCTGGGCCTCGATTAGCGAAATTACTTTCGCGTTGGTGTATTCCAGGCTGTTTGGGAAGTAGCCCATCAGGATCTTAGAATGAGGCATTTCTGCCTCATCCAGCACCCTTGACTTGGCTCCCTCCCACAGCCTGAGATGGGCAGCTGCGCCCTTTAGCCAGTTGGCTGTGGCACTGTCTACACACGTCAGTGCGAGCCATCCTGGCCTCTGATGAAGCTGATGGAATCTGGGCTTCACGGTTCCCTCCTTACCATCCTCCATTATTTTCTCCAGAATGGCCTCGCGTACGGCATCAATTTGTTCCGTCGACATGAGGTTTTCTGGAAAACCTTCTAGGCATACGCTTACCTTTACTCCCGTCGTAGCCTGGCTATAGGACACAGCCTTGGCCTCGGCGCTAGTCACAGGCTGCCTTTTCGTCCGTTTGACCATGGTTGTGTCCGGCGTGCTACCTGTTGACCGAGGTCTCTTGGAAGCAGCCGTGGGGTTGCTCTTGAAGGGCACTAATGCCTTTACTTGAGCTTCCCCTGGTTCCATGCCGTTCTTGATGAGGAACTTCATCCTCTTTCTTGCGGCACCGCTCATTTTGACCTTTTGGTCTTTTGTGTTTAGACCTTTAAGGCTGCCAACGAGCTCCTCATCGCTGCTTTTCAGCAGCTCTTCCTCACCTGTTCTGCTGCTAGTTTCCATAGGCTCTACACCTTTTGGCTCCTTTGCAGCAACATCGGACGTTAGGGAGTCGTCCACTCCTTTGGTTATTTGGAAAACTTGGTTCATTTAAGTCCCACGAGTAGCTAGGGAAAGGGAAAAGTCCATTACAGCAGAGCCCCGCATGCCATAATAAGGCTAGTGAAACTGGGGGTCGCCTGGTACCCAGAGTTCGCATAGAGACGACTAAGCTCCTCCTTAGCCATGCAACCCTCGGCCTATGCTGTTCCGCCTTGGTTTGAGGTGTTTGTTTTTTGTGGTTTCCTTTCCACATTGATCCGGGCGGCTAAGCCAAGATCCTCTAAGCTTGTTACCTGCGAGACATGTCCACGAACAGCAACAAGCCCGATATGTCAGGTCTGATGGCTGTATGGGCACAAACAGACCCGGCGTCGTTTACCCTCGTGCAAGCCCTAAGCCACGATACTACAGCCGGGCGGGGGTGAGCAGGATAAGTGGTTTGGCTCCCTAGCCCTCGTTGCCTGATAGTATAGGGAGCCGAAAAGGTCAGGGTGACCGAAGAGGTGGCCAAGGGACGCCGACAGATCAAAGAGGGAAGCGACTCTACGAAGGAGGCCATCACTATAACAGTTTGTGTATAGCCTCGGAATGCATTGGCGATAGAGCCCCGTCTCACTCCCCACTGTTATCCGGTTGTTTGGCCGAATAACTGTAGGATGCTCATTGACAGTGGCCTTACCTTGCCCCCACACCACGTCAAGGAGCATTCCCTAGTGGAGGGAAATACACCTTAGGATGCAAGTGAAGTCTGCAAAATATCAAAATCCTAACTGAATTATTAACTGAGCTATAGAAGACGGAATGTGAGATACAAGACCCTGTATATGCACATAATTATTTCAGCATTTTATAATGCATAAAATCCTCTCTCTAGTGATGAAAATTCTAACATCCATTGATAAAGCAAATAATCCGACTAGGAAAGATAACCGAAAATAAAAGCAGGGAAATTAAAGCCATTCTAAATTCAATCAATGACGGGGCGTCTAAAACATAGTCCAAACTATAATAATACTGAAAAATGACCAAAACCTTCGGGCAAGCTGAACTGGAAAAAAAAGTTAAAATCGACTTTAAACAACGAAAGAATGAAGGAGAAACTAGTACTGAGTTGAAATTTTTCCGAGGTTCGCGGCAGTGGACCGCAAACTCTTGCCTTCTTCGGCACGGGAATATGGAACAATGGCCTTGTTTACCACGAAACTCAGCGGCGACTCAAAATTGGGTAGTAAAATCTTCGGTTCCCGATGAGGTCGGTCGCATTTTCGGGTAAAAATAGAAGGTCTAACTGGGTGATCGCGGCGTTTGCAGGTATAAAAATTCTCTACAAATTTCGCCTTTTCAGAGCATTTTCAAGGAGATTTTACAAATAATTCATTCACAGAAAAATATATAGCAACAATTTGATATGTAGATTTATTATTTAAAGTCATTCAGGTACCCAATTTGGTTTACAGCAGAGCTAATTAATTTGATAAGGCAAAAACGAATTGCTCACAAGAAATATAGGAGTGTCAGAATTCTGTTAATTAACAAAACGTCAAATGTTTGCGTACAAAATATATGAGAACCTTAGAAAACTGTTATATGATCGATATGTCCATTCAGTAAATGTAGGCATAACAAATGAGCCAAAAAATAAACTGAAATTTTGTTAAAGATGCCAGTTCTGTTTCTGAATTTCCAGATAATAAGTATTAAAATAACAGCTGTAGCAGAAATAGATCACAATGTGTTAATCTATTTCTTCACTGTGTACAGTAATGACAAACTTTTAGTTAAACTGTAGTTGCAAAATATTTCAAGCGCGTGCTAATCTAAAATGTCGCAACAGGGTATAGTCCCTGTCGGACTATACCTGCAAATTTTCTAAAAAAACTCTTTTTTTTCATTGCAGTACCAATCTCATTTCTGACTTCTGGAAAAGAAGTTACGTGACATTTTTGTTTAAGTCAGGTAAAAGCAATAATATTAAATATTGTCACAGCATATCAATTCAATCTATTATACCGAAGCTCTTCGATGAACTTGTGACTGTAAAATTCAGTTGAATGTGCAAGAATGTATTTATGGATGAGCAGCATGGTTTCAGGCCCGGCAAATCAAGTAACCTTTTGTCAATTAGTAATAATGAGTCCTTAGACTTAATCACTATATGATTAAACATTGGTTTATTTTGACCTAATGGAGATCTACTATTGTCTCAAACTATAACATGGGGCCATGAAAGAAATAATCAAACTAGAAGTAAGAAAATTACATCTGAAGAAAACATTTAGAATCAAATAAAGAGCAAAAAATGGTGATGTGGCCATCATATTACTTTCTCCGATTTGATTGTGTAATAGTTATTTATACTTATAGTTTAATGGTTTATTTTGAATTTAAATAATAATTTAAATGTATAATACATACATAGAGCGATTTGCAAAAGCGGGTGATACTGACAATTGAAACGTGAAAATGAGATTTATTTTTTCATAATTGTATAAAGTATTTTTCATTTAACCGTATATATTCATATTAGTAATAATTATCTTATGGATATGTAAATAAAAAGGACCGACCGATTTTGACACCTGCCAGATTTTAGGGTCCGAAGTCCGCTGAGTCTTGTGGTAAAGACGGTCATTGTACCATCTTTCTTGGCCGTGCCGAAGAAGGCAAGAAGTAGTGGTCGCGCCCGTACATATCAACAAAAAACCTAACACGTAACCGCACGGCTGCTCAACAAATGGTCGACTACAATTTCAATTTCAGCATTATTTATTGTTACTAATAATAATAGGCCATTCCCAGGCAGAAATAGTATCTGCCGAAATTATAAAAAAATGGTGATGTGGCCATCATGTTACTTTCTCCGACTTGATGGTATTTATATTTACGCTTCCATGGTTTATTTTTAATTTAAATCATATTTTAAGTGTACTTCGAGCGTTGCATAAACTCGGGTGAAGCTGACGTTTAAAACGTCAAAATTATGAAAGATGGAAAAATTATACTTCAAATTAAAAAACTTGGTTTACTCAAAAACTAATGAGATTAAAAAAAAACTTATTCTTTAGAAGTTGTTCATTTTGGCATTCTCTACAATTATTATTAACATAAATTTGCTGTAACTATTAACATTTCATAATTATAAACCAAATATTTAAAAAAAATTAATAAATTTTTTTCTCGAATAGCAATGATTTTATGAAAAATATTTTTAAGCAAAAGATGTTCATTTCTTTGTTGTCTTCAATGTTTGTTTAAATTTTTTTGTGATATTTTTCATATTTAAGAAAATATGGGCAAAAAACAAAAAACAGTTAAGGTAAACACCCACTTCCGGTGTACGAAATTTTACCAAAAGCTTTTCAGTTCTTCGAATTATCAAATAAGACGTATGTATAAAGTTTCATATCAATTGCTCTATTAGTTTTTGAGATACAGCGCACACAGACAGACACACACACAGACACAAAAAATTTTTTTCCAGAAATTGTTGAAATGGCATCTAGGGACCCCAAAACGGATATTTCCGTAAAAAAAATTTTTGAAAACAAAATCACGATCACAATACTTTCTCGTACTTCGTAACGGAGAAAGTAAAAATTGTTAACCATGAGAATAATCAACATGGTTTTTTTTTATTAGGTTGAGTTATAGATTCTTTCATATTTACGGTTACAACCAATCTCATTACTGACATTTTTGTTATTTATTTCAGTACCGGAGAAGTCACTCGTGCTACAGGGATTCTCAGCCAGTGAAAACAGCATCACAATACAGTGCAAGGCCGAGGGTGTGTTTCCTAGACCAACAATGGTTCTTCGTTCTGAACAAAGGTAAACAATTTAAATATTAAAACAAGACTCATATTGCGCCAATGCAACTTTAACTGCAATCTACAATTTAAAAAAAACAGACAACGTCGCTAATATCAGCCAAAAAAAGTGAAAAATCTTATTTGAAAGGTTAGGTTACAAAATGTATCACAGATACTTTTTAAGAGTATTTCACGAAAATTCCTAGTGAATTTATGTTTTTTTTTCTATTTCCTATCAACCACTTATGATCATGTACATTTCTTTGAGTTAATATTTATTATATGACTATGGAGTTTGCAAAACAACGGCAAAGTCACTTTTAACAAGCAGCAACAATATTACTTTCATGATTTATTTTCAATTTAAAAGGTATTTTAAATGTACATCCAGACTTATGAAGGATCGGATGCTACTGATGTTTGGAATGTTAAAATTATAAAAGATGGCAAATCATGTTTTGAAGGAAAAACAATTCTTAATACGAAAATCACACATACCTAGCTGCGTATGTAAAATTCGTGAATGTTTTTATAATTGACTTAATATCAGTTTCTTTATAGAAAATAAATTAATAAACGTATATTTATTCGGGTGAAACAAGTCACGAGCATTGATGTTACAAACGCAAATATCATACGCAGTTTCGGCTATCTTTGCAAATTATGAACAGTGATAGTGTAGTGTCATTATTACTACTTTTATAGTATTGGATAATTAGTTACAGTTACTATGTATAAAACTATTCGTTTAGATATAAATTTTAATTATCAATACATGTAAAACAGAAGGTAAGAATTTATAAAATTGATAAGTATAGTATACCAACTTATTTCAACTTATTTCTAGAAACTTAATTAAAACATGGCAGCTCCAGTTTCTAAAAAGAAATGTCGATATTAGTCATGAAATTATTTGAAATTTGGATTTATTCGTTTACCAATAAATGAAACGATTCATATGTGTCTTCTAAGTAAAAACACTTTTGTAAATGACTACATGAAACTCAGATAAAAAAAGAACCAGAATTTTTAAAAAAACTTAAAGAAAGAAGTCACATGTCGACCAACTATAAAAAGTTTCATGAAGCAGTCTACTGAAGTTGAAACAGAAGGAGGATTAAGAGCTTGGTACAAGATTTCGCTTAATATAGCAAAGAGGGGAAACCACACACACTCGCTGAAGAAATTGTTATACCTGAAAATAAAGACGTCACTGAGCATGTAAAGAAAAGAGTTATTTGACTCCACGACAAAATTTTTCAGCGAAATAAATCCTCTTCTGAGTGATGAACTCCAAAACAATAACAACCATATTTTTGTTTTATTTGGTGGACTTATTTGGAAAATTTAATGACGTCGAAACAAAGCTGCAAGGAAAAGATGTAACAATTATCCAAGCTCGGAAAATACTGTTAGGCTTCCAAGTCAAATTAAATTTAATAAAACATACCTGAATGGATTATTGCGCCATTTTCCGCTCAAATAGAAGACGGGGACCTGCAAGATGAGCTTGCGGAATTATTATCGGATCTTAAAGCAAAGTAAATTTTGGACAAATATAAATATAATGCAAAAATATGTAAAACTTTAGGAAATAGCTCAGCCATTTATGCTGGCGTCTCCAAGTTCTTGGTTGAAGCTAGTTTCAGTCACGTAAATTCAATCTTAACTAAGTACAGCAATAAATCAAATGTGGAGTTTCGAGGGGATTTAAGATTAAGGTTGACCAATTTCGAACCCAATATAGCAAACCTTGCAAAGAAATACCATCTCATTGATTAAGAAATGTTTAATCAATATAAATATTAAGGTATTTAAATTTCATTAAGACATTTTTGATAAAACTATAGTTACACAATATACTGTTACTTTAATAAATGTTTAAAATCATAAAATAAATGTATAAACACAGTACCTAACCTAACAGGTAGTGTTATTTTAATTAACTGAAGATTACTTTTTTGGGGTTCGATAAAAATTTCGAAGGGTCGATGAACAAAAAAGTTTGTCGACCTCTGCCTTAAAAGGAAGTTTGGGGAAACAAGATAACCCTATACATATCTGCCAAGTTTCATCAAGATCGATTATTCACATCTCGAAATGTTCCCTTGTTAGTTGCAAGTCTTATAAGGAAATGCTTAAAAAGAACAGTTCTTGGAATGAAAAGATTAACATGATTATAAATAAAAAGAAAACATTTGCAAATAAAAATCCTTGTAAGAGCAGCTACGGTTAAATTAAACACATTTTCGAGTTTACCCATACATTTTCAAAACCACCGTTCTTAATTCGGTATGATTTTAAATACTATGCGTCCAAGTACATCTAACTAAATATGATAATGAAAACAAAATACTCGTAATCTAATCCATTTCGGAAAATTAGCACTTGTACGACTTTCTGACACCATTTCCATCGTAACTCCGTTGCTATAAGTCCTACAAGCAAAGACTTTTGACACAGAGTTCTTCGAATAAATACTTTAACATGATTAGAAATAAAAAGTAGACATTTTTTTAAGAGCAGCTTGCACCAAATTAAATCAATTTTTATGTTTCAAGCAATTTTCAAAACCACCCTTTCTAATTCGGTAAGTGTACATCAAAAGGTATGATTTTAAAGAAGGTACGGTTAATAGAGAAAGTACAATGGCAGTGACTACAAGGAAACATCAGTTAAAACAATTTTGAATATGACTGCAAAATTTCACAACGAATTTAAATCAATTTGGATCCTTCTTAAGGCTCCTAGAGCGTACCACTGAATTCATTTAAAATCCTGTTCACAAACGGATAAAGACATAAAAGTGAAATTTTGAATGTTACTCTGCAAATGTATTCTGCAACTTAAGGCGTATTTATTTGTTATATAATAATAGTGATAAACAATTTACAAACGAATATTTCTGTAATTCAGAAAAAAAATACGCCTTACGATGGGGAAATTTATTTTAAATTTATTATTCAGTTCTTATTTTTTCATTTTGAAACTGTGTTCCTAATCTTACAAACAGTTTATTCATTTTAATGCTCTGTCGTAGTGCGCCCCCTGCGGCGCTCTTTTGTAGATGGCTGGGCATATGACAGAAGGCGTTCCCAAGGCGGCTACGCAAATACCGCATTCGGGACGAGGGGAATTAACGAGTCTTACAATTAGATAAACACTCGTTTGGAATTATTAGGTTTCTATAAATATATTATACCGGGTGACCCAGGGATCTGTAAAAGCCCCATAACTTATTTGCTATTTGAGATATCGACTTCTAGTTTTCTTTAACTGGTACCCACACTTATTCTACATCTTTTAAAAATATGCATGTTTTTGTACAGGGTATCCCAATATACATAACAGAACAAAGTTATGTTTTTTGAAATGGAACACCCTATATTTTATACTTTATTTTCAACCCTCTTAAGGCTCTTGGAGCGTACCTCTAAATTCATTTAAAACATTATTCACAAACGGATAAAGACTTCAAAGTGAAATTTTGAATTCACCTCTATAAATATATTCTAAAGAGTAGCACGGATTTATTTTTTTTATAATAATGTTTATAAACAATGTTAATACTAATATTGCTGTAATTTAGAAAAAAAAATCCGTCGTACCCTGGGGTCATTTATTTAAAATTTATTATTTAAATAATATTTTTTCATATTTTCGAAACTGTATCCGAAATTTGAATAAGTCATTCATTTTAATACTCTGTCGTGGTGCGCCCTCTGCGGCTTTCTTGTTTAACAGGCTGTGTATATGAGAGGAGGCGTTCCCAAGGCGGTTTCTCGCTGTAACTTAGCCGCGTTATCTAAATTACACAGTGGTGTTACTAAACATATACCTCTTTCGTGACAAGAGGGATTAACGACTCATACAAAAACAGTTGTGGAATTATTATATAAAATGTATTTATGATTAAAATTTCTTCTCTTTGGTCCTGACAACCGGCTATCTATCCGACGGTTTTTCGTCGATTTCTGCGTATTTCATTAAAATATTTTAGATGAGCCTATAATGTACTACAAAATTAAGAAATGAAATTAATACTTTGTTTCTCGTGCAATAATGCAAAAAATATGTTTAGATTATGGCGGTGACGGACGGATTGAGTCAATTAGATTATGATACTTTCATGGGCCTACTGTAGCGGGTCATGTTTTCACTGAAAACCCGACAATTAACAAATGTGCTAACAAGGTTAATTAAAAATTAAAAATTAAAAATTAAAAATTAAAAATTAAAAATTAAAAATTAAAAATTAAAAATTAAAAATTAAAAATTAAAAATTAAAAATTAAAAATTAAAAATTAAAAATTAAAAATTAAAAATTAAAAATTAAAAATTAAAAATTAAAAATTAAAAATTAAAAATTAAAAATTAAAAATTAAAAATTAAAAATTAAAAATTAAAAATTAAAAATTAAAAATTAAAAATTAAAAATTAAAAATTAAAAATTAAAAATTAAAAATTAAAAATTAAAAATTAAAAATTAAAAATTAAAAATTAAAAATTAAAAATTAAAAATTGAAAATTGAAAATTGAAAATTGAAAATTGAAAATTGAAAATTAAAAATTAAAATTTAAAAATTAAAAATTAAAAATTAAAATATATTTTGTAGGAACGTTTGTACACATCTATTTTAGTTTTCAAGAAAATTAATTATTTTTGAAATTCTGTCCTCAAAAGGGCAACTTTAAATCTGCCTGTAACTTCTTTGACAGTTTCCAATTATATTGCTCATAGAGGCATCCTCTAGGTACAATCAGAGATATACATCAAATTTCTATCTTATTCTTACGAGAAGTTTCAGGCAGATTTCAAGATGCATTTTCGAGGTTTAAAATTTAAAAAAAAAAACTAAAAGAGATAAGTGTACAAAAGTTCCCATAAAATATGTTGCAATTTAAACGAGGAAGCCAAAATTATAATTATATATAAACATTTAAAATAACAAATTTGGTGCTAGAGATTTGAAAATATTTCACATGAGGAGAACTGATTTAATCTTGTCTTGAGCAAAAATCCCGTAAACTTTTAAGAAACGGTTTAGCGTAGACACCTTGATAAATAATCTACTATTATTGTTCACTTTGAAAAGTAGGCCATGATGGTATCACATGTAGACGCCAATAATGCAGAATACTTAAATTGTTTTCAAATTTATAGGTGGGAATAGAGTAAATTTTTCAAAACATAGGCAATACGAAACACGATGTAAAGCAGCAGCAATGTTTCGTTTTCAGAACAAATGATGATACAATGAAATTAAATAGGAATAATCATTACTACCAAAATCAGGGACAGCTTAATATAACAGGAAGGGTGATCTTGTTATTTTATTATTCATACTTATCAAGGAATTTTCGTAGAAAACTAATTTAAAATGAAATTTTTTTGCGTATTTTTTTTTATTATAGAATGCCAGAGATACAGAGATATGAAGTAACAAAATGGTAAAACTTTTAAAATACTTTTTCCTTAGTCACATGTCACTGGAATGAATAGACTCTAGAAAAGCTAGAAATCACGTATTAGATAAATCAATTTCCCTAACTTCTCTTCTGAAATACAAATTGAATATGTTCTTTTTTTATTTAAAAAACGATTAAATTTAAGAAAAATCACTTGATATGTTTCACTTATTAAATTATTAATTCCGACTACTTTCGGCTGCAAGCCATTTTCAAGGAATGTACATATCAAGTTATTTTTCTTACATTTAATCGTTTTTTAAATATCAAATCATGTTTTGTCAAGTGATCAATGAGAATCAAGTTTAAAACTAAATATGGTTATTTTTTAAGTAAAAAAGAGTAAGGTATACCGTCATTAACGCACTCATATGGGTTCGTTAATGGCTCGCCGAGTGCTTTAATAATTTATTTTTTCAAGCTTGGCTCCGTTCAAATTCAGAGCCATCAACCTGTGCTAAATTTTCAGAGAGATAGTTTTGAGGGTATGTGATGTGTGGAAATCGCAAAATAATTTCAAATTGAAATGTCAATTATTAGTGCTACCAACCACCATTCAATTTTCAAAATATTTATGGTCGATTTTTTAATTTAAAAATGGAATAAAAGGGGGCAAAATAGAAAAATACTGCAAAAAACTCGTTCATAAGGCCTTTTTTTGCACTTATCGAACTCGTTTCTTAATATAGTATTTAGGTATTGAAAAAAATATGAGGCCACCATCATTACTTTCTCCGATTTATCTATAGTATTATTTTTTCGAGATATTTTTTATATTTATCGATTTTATACAAAAACTGGTGAGATTTCGTAAAATACTAATTACTTATAAATGGTTAATTTTGGCGTTTTCTAAAATTGTTTATTAAAATTTCATGCAACTAGTACAATTTCATAATTGTACCAAAACAAAATGTTATAATTTTTTTTTTATTGGGAAATTAAGGATTTAATTAAAATATTTATTAATTCATTTTTACTTTGTGTTCAACTTTTGTTAAAATATTTTTGTAATATTTTTCATATTTAGAAAAATATTGGAAATAACAAAAAACTTCCTTAAAAAAAATTATACGTCAATTTTGCAAAAAATAACAAGAATAATGAATTCATCATCGAAGCCAACACTACGGAAATACTCGGAACAAGCGCGTTTGGAGCTGAGATTTTTCGATAATGAATTTACACAAATCTCTCGTCACTTCAGATAAGACGGTCCCTCCCTTTTACAAACATACACAAGATTCTAATAGTCAGTCAAGTCAAATAAGTATAATAGTGCTGAGCGCCAAAATTTCATTCAAGTGGTTGGTCCACTCTTGACGACCACATCGAAGAAATAGAAATGTAAACAAACCAACCCCTTGCTCTTGCATCTAACCCGCGAAACCCCTAGAAGAGCACCATATGTGATATTAATGTAGCGAGACAAGGATGTGGTCGTCAACAGTGGACCAGCCACTTAAATGAAATTTTGGCGCTCAGCACTGTTATACTTATTTGACTTGACTGACTATTAGAATCTTGTGTATGTCTGTAAAAGGGAGGGACCGCCTTATCTGAAGTGACGAGAGATTTATGTAAATTCATTATCGAAAAATCTCAGCTCCAAGCGCGCTTGTTCTGAGTATTTCCGTAGTGTTGCCTTCGATGATGAATTCACTATTCTTGTTGTTTTTTGCAAGATTGACGTATAATTTTTTTAAGGAAGTTTTTGGTTATTTCCAATATTTTTCTAAATATGAAAAATATTACAAAAATATTTTAACAAAAGTTGAACACAAAGTAAAAATGAACAAATTAATAAATATTTTAATTAACTAATTTCCGAATAAACAAAAAAATATAACATTTTGTTTTGGTACAATTATGAAATTGTAATAGTTGCATGAAATTTTAATAAACAATTTAAAAAAACGCCAAAATTAACGATTTATAAGTAATTATTATTTTACGAAATCTCACCAGTTTTTGTATAAAATCGATAAATATGAAAAATATCTATAGATAAATCGGAGAAAGTAATGATGATAAAAACGAGTTCGATAAGTGCAAAGAACAGGCCTTATGAACGAGTTTTTTACAGTATTTTTCTATTTTTCCCCTTTTATTCCATTTATAAATTAAAAAATCGACCATAAATATTTAGAAAATTGTATGGTGGTTGGTAGCACTAATAATTGACATTACAATTTGAAATCAGTTTGCGATTTCCACACATCACATACCCTCAAAACTATCTCGCCAAAAATTTAGCACAGGTTGACGGCTCTGAATTTGAACGGTGCCAACCTTAAAAAAAATTATTAAAGCACTCGGCGAGCCATTAACCTTCATCCGGGCGCGTGCGCGGTAGATTACCGTAATAGGCATTAAAGTGCATGTAATTGTTCCTTGAGGAGTCATTGGAAGGTGGGAGGGAGATGTATTCTCTAGTTCGACATTTTGACGCTAGGGGTCTTAATATTTGTATCTTAGTTCGGCGAGATTTAACTTCAGTAGTGATTAAAAGTTTTCCAGGCGCGTATTGTGGTAGTTTACCGTCAAGCGCCCTAAGACGTGATTTTTTCTCACCGGACACCGAACAATATGTAAGTAACAATTTTATCCGTTTTTACTTGTAGTTACCTTTCATAACCTAACAGGGAGTTATTATTACCTAATTTCTACTATTTGTAGCAGTAAGGACCTTATATTAATATTACATTATTGTCCTGTTTACATTAGTTGTTTACCTTGATTGGGTATGTGGTTCCTTTAGTAAGCATGGTTTCATTCTTTCAGGTATTCACATTTACGCGATTGTAGAGGTAAAAGGATTCTGGCTCTTTTAGACCAGGGTTCTGATGAAGAGCCTCAAGCAGGAATTCAAGAAGAGCAAATTGATGATCTAGACGATATTGATTTTGATCCTCAAGAGATTCATGTGGACGAACACAGCAGTGACTCTGAGGTTGAATTAGACGACGCTCCGTTTCTCGAGGAAATGGCCGTCCTCGGTGACCAACGTGAGACCGAAAACGTTTCATTTTTCATTGGAAAAAATAATGATACATTGTGGGCTAGTAAACCTCTTTCGATTACCAGAAAAACAAGGTCAAAAAACATTATAAAAACCATTCCTGGTCCCAAGGGAGAGGCTGGAAAATGCAAATCAAAACTTGAATGTTTCCTTCAAATTATTTCATTGGATATGATTGATGACATTGTCAACTATACAAACATTTTTATTGCTAAAAGGCTAGCTGAACGTATAGAATTGTCTGAAACTCCGATACGCGAGAGAGATTACAAGCCGACCTCAATGTCAGAAATAAAGGCAGTTTTTGGAGCTTTATTCCTAATTGCAGTAAAACGTGGCAACCGTGCTGATTTTTCAGAATTTTTTACAAAAGACGGGACAGGATTGATAATATTGAGAGCTAATTTCAGTGAAAGGCGATTTCGCTTGTTACTCAGATCTCTTCGTTTTGATGATGTTAGGACTCGTGAAGAGCGAGTGAAAATTGATAGATTAGCTCCAATTCGAGAGTTTCTTTCAAAATTCATTGCCAATTGTCAAGCAGCCTACAATGTAGGAGAGAGTGTAACTATTGATGAAATGTTGGTGGCTTTTCGTGGACGCTGCAAGTTTATTCAATACATGGCCCAAAAGCCGGCCAAGTATGGTTTGAAAATTTACGCCCTCTGTGACTCACAAACGTTTTATACATATAATATGCAGGTGTATTGCGGTACTCAACCACCTGGGCCTTACGTCACCTCGAATAAACCTTACGATATCGTGAAGAACTTGACTGAACCTTTGAAGCGGACGAATCGAAACGTTACCACAGATAACTTTTTCAGTAGTTATCCGTTGGTCCAATATTTATTATCGGTTGGCTTGACATTTCTAGGGACACTGCGAAAAAATAAGGCTGAAATTCCACCTGAATTTGTGACGGAAAATAAAAATCTTGTTGCTGGCAATCATTTATTTGGTTGTAATGACGAATCAACTTTGATCTCTTTCGCTACAAAAAAGAAGAAGGTTGTACTGGTTCTTTCTACATTACATGACGACAATCAGGTCGATAATGAAACCGGGAAACCGATTCAGATAATGGATTACAATGCCACAAAAGGAGGAGTAGACACTGTTGATCTTATGTGTTCGCGAATCTCCACTTCCAGACGAACCAACAGATGGCCAATGACCATTTTCTTTAGAAATCTTGATATTGCCGGGATCAACTCGATGAGGATTTATCAAATGAATAATCCTGGGGAAACCTTACCAAGGCGTGATTATCTCAAAGACCTGGCCATGCAATTGATTGATGAAAATTTGAGAGAACGAGCAAAAATCCCGAATTTGCCAAAAGATTTGTCTATTTTGCTAAAAAAATACAGAGATGAAAAAAATGGAAATAGAAGCACTACAGAGGCCGTTCCCAATAAACGTCGTTTTTGCTTCATTTGTGGGTCAAGAAAAAATAATATAACAAAACTATCTTGCCATGCATGTGGTAAGAGCGTTTGTCAAAAACATTCGCAGCATAGATGTGACAACTGTGCAATGACAAACAACACATCAGACGAGGACGAAGACGAAAACAGAGATTATTAGGTTCATAGTTTTAGGATTATGTTTTGTTTTTCGTTAGTACAAATTGTAACTAATTTCTTTATGCAGAGTTTAGAATTTGAAGGCTACACTTTATTTTACTTTATACCTACTTATTATAATATATACTATAATTTTATTGAGTTCATATACTTTATTCTATACTTACCATTCTTCTTAGTTCTCTTAGTACCAATGGATATACCAACTTTGTATTATGAGTTTATAAAATAATAAAATCTTATTTTTGAACATGTATACTAGACGTCTTATATCAAGAATACCCAAATCCTAAATATTTAGAATGCATATCGTAGTGATAATGGGGTGAAAACGTGAATGCGGTAAATTACCGTCAGGCGCCCGGTTGTGTTACGATTAATGACGCGCCCGGATGAAGATGAGTGCGTTAATGACTCCGTTTTAGACGCAAATTAGAAAAAAACATATTTATATAATGACGGTATACCTTACTCTTTTTTACTTAAAAAATAACCATATTTATTTTTAAACTTGATTCTCATTGATCACTTAACAAAACATGATTTAATATTTAAAAAATGGTGATGTGGCCATCATGTTACTTTCTCCGACTTGATGGTATCATTTATATTTACGCTTTCATGGTTTATTTTCAATTTGAATCATATTTTAAATGTACATCGAGCGCTTTGTAAACTTGGAGGAAACTGACGTTTAAAACGTCAAAATTACGAAAGATGGAAAAATACTTCAAATTCAAAAACTCAGTTTACTCAAAAACTAATGAGAATTCGAAAAAAACTTATTCTTTAGAAGTTGTTCATTTTGGCATTCTCTACAATTTGCTGTAACTATTATCGTTTCATAATTATAATCCAAAAACTAAAAAAATAATAATAATTTTTTTTCTCAAATAGCAATGATTTTATGAAAAATATTTTCAAGCAAAAGATGTGCATTTCTTTGTTTTCTTCAATGTTTGTTTAAATATTTTTGTGATATCTTTCATATTTAAGAAAATATTGGCAAAAAACAAAAAACAGTTAAGGTAAACACCCACTTCCGGTGTACGAAATTTTACCAAAACCTTTTCAGTTCTTCGGATTATGAGATAAGACGTATGTTCAAAGTTTCATATTAATTGCTCTATTAGTTTTTGAGATACAGCGCACACAGACAGACACACACACACACAGACACAAATTTTTTTTTTCCAGAAATTGTTGAAATGGCATCTAGGGACCCCAAAACGGATATTTCCGTAAAAAAAAAATTTGAAAAAAAAATCACGATCACAATACTTTCTCGTACTTCGTAACGGAGAAAGTAAAAACGATTAAATGTAAAAAAATAACTTGATATGTACATTCCTTGAAAATGGCTTGCAGCCGAAAGTAGTCGGAATTAATAATTTAATAAGTGAAACATATCAAGTGATTTTTCTTAAATTTAATCGTTTTTTAAATAAAAAAAAATGTGATGTGGCCATCATGTTACTTTCTCTGACTTTATATTTACGTTTTCATGGGTTTATTTTCAATTGAAATCATATTTTAAATGTACATCGAGCGTTGCGTAAACTCGGATGAAACTGACGTTTAAAACGTCAAAATCATGAAAGATGGAAAAATTATACTTCAAATACAAAAACTAGGTTTACTCAAAAACTAACGAGATTTCGAAAAAAACTTATTTTTTAGAAGTTGTTTATTTTGGCATTCTCTACAATTATTATTCACATAAATTTGCGGTAACTATTATCGTTTCATAATTATAAACCAAAAATTTAAAAAAATTAATAAATTTTTTTCTCGAATAGCAATGATTTTATGAAAAATATTTTCAAGCAAAAGATGTTCATTTCTTCGATGTTTGTTTAAATGTTCTTGTAACATTTTTTATATTTAAGTAAATATTGGCAAAAAACAAAAAACAGTTAAGGTAAACACCCACTTCCGGTTTACGAAATTTTACCAAAAGCTTTTCAGTTCTTCAGATTATCAAATAAGTTCAAATATGTTCAAAGTTTCATATCAATTGCTCTATTAGTTTTTGAGATACAGCGCACACAGACACACACAGACACACACAGAGACAAAAAAAAATTCCAGAAATTGTTGAAATGGCATCTAGGGACCCCAAAACGGATATTTCCGAAAAAAAAAATTGAAAAAAAAATCACGATCACAATACTTTCTCGTACTTCGTAACGGAGAAAGTAAAAAAGAACATATTTAATTTGTATTTCAGAAGAGAAGTTAGGGAAATTGATTTATCTAATACGTGATTTCTACCTTTTATAGAGTATATATTCATTCTAGTGACATGTGAGTAAGGAAAAAGTGTTTTAAAAGTTTTACCATTTTGTTATTTCATATCTCTGTATCTCTGGCATTCTATATTTAAAAAAAACACGCAAAAAATCTTCATTTTAAATTAATTTTCTACGAAAATTCCTCGATGAGTATGAATAATAAAATATCAAGATCACCCTTCTGTTATATTAAGCTGTCCCTGATTTTGGTAGTAATGATTATTCCTATTTAATTTCATTGTATCATTATTTGTTCTGAAAACGAAACATTGCTGCTGCTTTACAACGTGTTTCGTATTGCCTACGTTTTGAAAAATTTACTATTTTCCCAACAATAAATTTGAAAACAATTGAAGTATTCTACATTATTGGCGTCTACATGTGATACCATCATGGCCTACTTTTCAAAGTGAACAATAATAGTAGATAGTATATCAAGGTGTCTACGCTAAACCGTTTGTTAAAAGTTTACAGGATTGTCGCTCAACACAAGTTCTCCTCGTGCGAAATATTTTTAACTCTCTAGCACCAAATTTGTTATTTTAAATGGAACACCCTATATATTATTATAATTTTGGATTCCTCGTTTAAATTGCAACATATTTTGTGGGAACTTTTGTACACCTATCTCTTTTAGTTTTTTTAAATTTTAACCTCAAAAATGCATCTTGAAATCTGCCTGAAACTTCTCGTAAGAATGAGATAGAAATTTCATGTATATCTCTGATTGTACCTAGAGGATGCCTCTATGAGCAATATAATTGGAAACTGTCAAAGAAGTTACAGGCAGTCTAATTAATTAAAATTATTTTTAAATTTTAAATTTTAAATTTTAAATTTTAAATTTTAAATTTTAAATTTTAAATTTTAAATTTTAAATTTTAAATTTTAAATTTTAAATTTTAAATTTTAAATTTTAAATTTTAAATTTTAAATTTTAAATTTTAAATTTTAAATTTTAAATTTTAAATTTTAAATTTTAAATTTTAAATTTTAAATTTTAAATTTTAAATTTTAAATTTTAAATTTTAAATTTTAAATTTTAAATTTTAAATTTTAAATTTTAAATTTTAAATTTTAAATTTTAAATTTTAAATTTTAAATTTTAAATTTTAAATTTTAAATTTTAAATTTTAAATTTTAAATTTTAAATTTTAAATTTTAAATTTTAAATTTTAAATTTTAAATTTTAAATTTTAAATTTTAAATTTTAAATTTTAAATTTTAAATTTTAAATTTTAAATTTTAAATTTTAAATTTTAAATTTTAAATTTTAAATTTTAAATTTTAAATTTTAAATTTTAAATTTTAAATTTTAAATTTTAAATTTTTAATTTTAAATTTTAAATTTTAAATTTTAAATTTTAAATTTTAAATTTTTAATTTTAAATTTTAAATTTTAAAATTTTTAATTTTTAATTTTTAATTTTTAATTTTTAATTTTTAATTTTTAATTTTTAATTTTTAATTTTTAATTTTTAATTTTTAATTTTTAATTTTTAATTTTTAATTTTTAATTTTTAATTTTTAATTTTTAATTTTTAATTTTTAATTTTTAATTTTTAATTTTTAATTTTTAATTTTTAATTTTTAATTTGTAATTTTTGATTTTTGATTTTTAATTTTTAATTTTTAATTAACCTTGTAAGTACATTTGTTAATTGTCGGGTTTTCAGTGAAAACATGAAACAGCTACAGTGGGCCCATGAAAGTATCATAATCTAATTGACTCAATCTGTCCGTGACCGCCATAATCTAAACATAATTTTTGCATTAATGCACGAGATACAAATTATTCATTTCATTTCTTAATTTTGTAGTACATTACAGGCTCATCTAAAATATTTCAATGAAATACGCAGAAATCGACGAAAAGCCCTCGGGTAGATAGCCGGTTGTCAGGACCAAAGAGAAGAAATTTTAATCATAAATACATTTTATATAATAATTCCACACAACTGTTTTTGTATGAGTCGTTAATCCCTCTTGTCACGAAAGAGGTATATGTTTTGTAACACCACTATGTAATTTAGATAACGCGGCTAAAGTTACAGCGAGAAACCGCCTTGGGAACGCCTCCTCTCATATGCACAGCCTGTTAAACAAGAAAGCCGCAGAGGGCGCACCACGACAGAGTATTAAAATGAATATCTTATTATTCAAATTTCGGATACAGTTTCGAAAATATGAAAAAATATTATTTAAATAATAAATTTTAAATAAATTACCCCAGGGTACGACGGATTTTTTTTTCTAAATTACAGCAATATTAGTATTAAAATTGTTTATAAACATTATTATAAAAAAATAAATCCGTGCTACTCTCTAGAATATATTTATAGAAGTGAATTCAAAATTTCACTTTTAAGTCTTTATCCGTTTGTGAATAATGTTTTAAATGAATTTAGAGGTACGCTCCAAGAGCCTTAAGAAGCTGATACAAATAGTATGGGTCTATTATGGACGGTTGGTTTGTTATGGGCAAATTTGTGGCAAAAACATGTACTCATAGAAAACGTTGCAGAAGCGTTCCTAGCAAAGATAGCATCATTTTTTATACACTAGAAAATTTTCCACATCATAAAGAATAATATACATCGGCTTTGGTTCTCTTTTATTCATAGTGCTATGCAGGGTGTCAACATACGCAAAACAATGGACAACTATTTTTTTTCAAATGGAACACCCTATATAAGTTGCCACCAATCTATGGCATTTTTAATAAGCTTTCCAATGATGTACAGTTTGTATAACAAAATATTAAGGATTCTTGAGATTTATCAATAAAAACATATTTCTTTTGCCATCTTCTGCTGCTTTTTGGTTTTTCAGCCAAAACTATGCATTTTCAGGAAAAATTATACAAGACCAAAGTTGTAGAGCGAAAAATTTTCGATCGATAAGGGTCTTTCAAATTTTAAGATAATGCGTGCATTGCCTGCCAGAGCGCGCAAAATCGTGACCGTATATGCATTTTAGCGTTTTCTTTTCAAATTTTTTTTTAATAAATTGCACTATACTTTATTTTCTGCACCCTCTAGTGGAAAAACGGGAAATTATGGGGAAATTAAAATGGCCCATATCGATTGAAAATGTTCCGCTATTCAACTCTTAATAGAAGCAATTTTTGCCAAAAATGCATAGTTTTCCCTAAAAAAGCAAATTGTATCAATTTTTGAGTTTTCAATGGTTTTTTGCATTTTTAGCAAAAACTATGCATTTTGGGCAAAAATTGCTTCTTTTAAGAGTTGTAGAGCGGAATATTTTCAATCGATGTAGGTAATTTAAATAATTCTATAATTACCCGTTTTTCTGCTAGAGAACTAGAAAAATAAAGTATAGTGCAATTAATTAACAAAAAAAATTGAGAAAAACGCGAAAATGCATATACGGTCACGATTTTGCGCACTCTGGTGGGCAATGCACGCATTTTTGGAAAAGTCGAAAGACCTACATCGATCGAAAATTTTCCGCTCTACAACTTTGGTCTCTTATTACTTTTTCAGAAAATGCATAGTTTTGACTGAAAATCCAAAAATTAGCAGGAGGTGACAAAAGAAAAATGTTTTTATGGATAAATCTCAAGAATCCTTAATATATCGTTATACAAATTGTACATCATTAAAAAGCTTATTAAAAATTCCATGTATTGGTGGCAAGATATATAGGGTGTTCCATTTGAAAAAAAATAGTTATCCAAAATTTTGCGGATGTTGACACCCTGTATAGCAGTATGAACAAAAAAGAACCAAAGCCGATTTGTATTATTCTTCATGATATGGAAAATTCTTTAGTGTATAAAAATGACGTTAGCTTTGCTAGGAGCGCTTCTGCAATTTTTTCAATATGTCCTTGTTTTTGCCACAAATTTGCCCATAACTAACCAATCGTCCATAATAGACCCATACTATCTAATACTATTTTTATCAGCTTCTCAAGAGGGTTGAAAATAAAGTATAAAATATAGGGAGTTCCATTTAAAAAAAACATGACTTTGTTCTGTTATGTATACTGGGACACTCTGTACAAAAACATATATATTTTTAAAATATGTAGAATAAGTGTGGGTACTAGTTTAAGAAAACTAGAAGTCGATATCTCAAATAGCAAATAAGTTATGGGACTTTTACAGATCCCTGGGTCACCCGGTATATAATTTCGTCTCTTTGGTCCTGTCAACCGGCTGTCGACCTGATAGCTTTTAGTTGATTTTTGTGTATTTTATTACAATATTTTAGTTTCTAACGTACTACAAAATTAAAAGAATAATGATTTGTATCACGTGTATTTATGCAAAAAAATGTGTTTATGTTATCGCGCCGATAGACACATTTACCCGAGTAGATTAAGAGATGTTTACGGACCCTGTTATTGGTCAAGTTTCCACAGACACCCCGACAAAAAACACATGTGCGAATAAATGTGGCTGGGCGAATGTGTGCCTATTCTATTCAGATCCCTTCAAGTCGCCCCGTGGTTACGTCGTTGAACCTTTAGAAATATTATTTAGTGTGTGTTGGTGTGTGTCTTATAATTATTTTCAAATATGGGTAAAAAGCGAAATTCTTATGTTACCAAAAGTAAGAGGGTACGTGCAAAAAATGCAATCCGTGCAAGATGGTCCTAAGTATTTTATTAATTTAACACAAATCGGAAGTGATAATTATTTTCAAATATTTATTAGTACCCCTAAGAGTCCCAAAATTAATATCGAATACGCTTCTGATGGTTACACGGATGGCTCAGAGTAAGTACAGTAATTTGAACATAAATTATCAGCTAAATGAACCTTAATTATACACGGCTGAACTAGCATAAATTATCTCTTTTTATTTGGAAAAAGTGCTATAATAAAATTATTTTTCAGTTCATCGCCGACTATTACTCGTATACGTAATGATACTAATTTGTCTGACAATGTGGATATTGAGGCAAATAATGCAAGGTACTTATTCAGTTTAAATAACAATGCGATAAATAAAGTATAAGTTTCTTGTAGAAATGAAGAGATACATGGCAGAAGAATCATCAACATTCATTATTTCCTGGATCAAATTCTGAAAAGCACAAGACATGTTCCATTTGATTGTTCAATTACAGATATGGACTTAGTTAATGAGAATAGACAAGGGATGTTGTCCACGTTTGTTTTGAAGTGTAAAATGTGCAATCTAATATATTAGATTATATATAGAAAATTCAAATGAAGAAAAGAAGACCAACCAACAAAACCAGTTCCAGTCCTCCATACAACATAAAAACAATCAGGCTATTAAAACGCTTAAAACTAAAATTAAGAAAAATAATTTAATTTGTATTAATACAGATAAAAATGCCGGGTTTGTGATCATGGACAGAAATAAATACATTACTAAAACAGAGAAATTCCTAAAAGAAAATAATTTCAAAATCATAAAAAATCCTATGACTAAATTCGTTAATCAAACTAAAGCACTGATCAAAACCACAAAACCGACATTATTACAATATACTAACAAAAAACAATTTATACCAATGAACCCTACACCACCAACATTATATGCACAGCCAAAACTACACAAACCACAGATACCAAATTAGACCCATAACTACATTTTTAACACACCAGTACAAAACATTGCACAAATAATATTACAAATATTTAACAAACATATGGAATTTAAACCACAATACACAATCAATAATAGACAAGACTTAATTACACACTTACAAAGCTTAAAACTTACATACACTCTTATTTCATTTGACGTTACAAATTTATTTACTAACATACCCGTACAAGACACAATTAATATAATAAGAAATATACTAAATTATAATATCGAAAATGAACAAGATAAAAATAATATCATAAAACTCATTCAATTAATCACACAACAAAATTTTTGCCTATTCAATAACACATTCTATCAAATGTCTGGCCTACCAAGGGTTCCTCTCTTAGCTGCTTATTAGCAGACATCTTCATTAATGACATAGAAACCAAAATTATGCAACACTCACTAACAAATAACATCATTACCTGGAAAAGATATGTGGACGATATTCTATGCATTTGGGATGGAAACAATACCGCAAATATTACACATTTCCATAATTATATCAACATGCTACATCCAAAAATCCAATTTACAATCGAATACGAAACAAATAACACATTAAATTTTCTAGACCTTAACATCAACAAAACAAATAATCAACTTGAATATAACATTTATAGAAAACCTACACAAACTGACACCATAATCCCACACATATCAACACACCACTACACACATAAATTTGCAGCCATACATTCATACAAAATGACCCTGTCCCTCCCATATTGAGAAATACTGTAAAAAGTAACATTATGCGCATTCGCTCAAGTATAAGAAAAGCGACATTATTTAGAATAAACGAGGACAATTCATTCGAAAATAAGATAGAGCTTCTCCGCACTGACATATTAAAGTGTACTTCTCATGTATTCGGTGAACATGAAAAATGCAGAGAATTAAAATATTTTTGGAATGGTGAGTCAAAAGATGGAGAAGAAAATTTAATACCAGCGATGAAACAATGCGGTTTATATACAGACATTAAACAATGTTTATACCATCTTGTACATCATTCTTCTAGCTTACTAACAGATATGGACAACAATGCTGCGGAATCATATAATTCAGTTCTTTGTAAGTTTGTTGGGGGAAAACGAATAAATGTTTCTCTGAATGGTTCCTATTTGGCAAGAGCGGAAGCTGCAGCTGTATCATTTAATTCAAAAGGAAATTCCCATTCTATTGTACACGATGCACTAGAAGAAAATGCCATAACACACAAAAAAATATTTTTAGGCAAATATATTTAAAAAAAAAAATTACAGATTGAGAGATCCGCTCATTTAAGCGGAAGAAAAAAATTTGCACCGGCAGATGCAAACTACGGAATGACAGAAAACTTACCATCTATAGACATTATAGACAAAGATTTGTTTCTGTCAGGACTTTAAAAAACCCAGGAAGCAATCAATATCATTGAATACAACACCCGCGGACAATCTACAACAGCTGTATGGTATGAAGAAAGGTTCAAAAGGATTACGGCTTCCAATTTTGGACAAATCTGTAAAATGCGGATAAAAACCTCACCAGACAAAAAAGTTAAGTAAATGTTGTATTCCAAATTTGTATGAAATGGCTGTACGAAATATGGGCAATACAATGAGCCATTGGCGATTGATTGTTTTGAACAATTATTAAACATATCTGTGGTCAAATGCGGTCTATTTATAGATAAGGAATATTTTTACTTTGGAGCCAGTCCAGATGGAGTAATTAACGAAAAAGCGATAATAGAGGTAAAGTGTCCTTCCACTTGCTGTAAATTACATCCTCTTGATGGCATTAAAACAAATATTATTAAATTTGCAATTCTAGACAATAATGGAAATATGCGCTTGAAGCGAACGCATAACTAT
Source organism: Ocypus olens (assembly GCA_910593695.2). Taxonomy (NCBI): domain Eukaryota; kingdom Metazoa; phylum Arthropoda; class Insecta; order Coleoptera; family Staphylinidae; genus Ocypus; species Ocypus olens. Next base: position 20,411,076 of record OU343062.1, on the reverse strand, counting down.
TATTATCAGATTCAGGGACAACTGCGAATTTGCAACAAAAATTCATGCTTTTTTGTTGTCTGGTCACCACTGGGAATATTATTTGAAGAGGTAGGTTGTATAGTTATTTCCAAGCATAGATATTAATTCAGTGTTTTTTTATATTTCAGATCCAACGAGACGATCATTTTTGGATGGAAATAGAACCCAAATTAACTCAATTTTATTTTTCTGCACTTTTACCAGAACTGTTAAATCCTAAATTAAATATATGACATGCTTCCCTAAATATTCATATACCATTACTTGGCCTTTTTTCGTCTTTACTAAATGTACACATCGAACATTTTTTACTGCGAAAAAGTAAACAACTCTTAATTGTATGTTTGTTTTCTTTGGACCGTAGTATTAACTTGTCGATCATTTATTTATATTGTACATGAATGTCTAAAAATAAATCATTCTTTTTTACCTTCTAATTAAATTGATTTTGAGAAAGGGAGCCCGTTTTATATTTTGCAGGGGAGCTGCAATGTGAAGTTCCGCCACTGGCTGTATTTCAAAAACTAGTACAGGAATGAACATGAATCTTGGAAAATAATAATTGTAGAGAGTGCTGAATTGAACCACTTATAAACAATGCGTTTTGTCGAAATAAAATAAATACAATAAAACGATTGACGAGACCAAGTGAAAACATTATTTTTAAAATCCTAGATCAATCTTCGGAAAAGGCCCGACGCGCGACGGCTCGAAAAGAATACGCACGGTGTGTATGCACTCGACCTTATTTATGTTCCCACATTGAATGCGGGCCGCTAATTAGTTATCTAACGTAAACATTTGCCCGGTATTAGCTCCGCCTCTTCGAGTTGATTTTTTTATCCTCCTCTCACCGATTTACCTCAGCAGAAACTTTAGGACGGGTAACCAGGCGCCTTAATGGTGTGCATTTTAAAGCGACCTTAATGCACGAGGTCTTAAACGTCGAAAATTGCAAGAGAACCCATCAAAACGTAAAACAAGTTAGTAGACATAGTATATTGTTTGGTTAGTTTTGAAAGCATCGTTTTGCATGCAAGGTACAAGCATGCAATGTAGCTTTCAAAACGTGTTTAACACTCTTCCTACGACCAATAATTTTCTTAAGTATGTTTCAATCATAATTTTTCTCGAATTTACCCGCGTCTATCTCAATTAAATATGTGCGTATTATTAGTGTCAAAACATTCTTAACTTTTAATCTAGATTTGCTTATTACTATTTTAAAATCGATTAATAAATAAATAATTATTCTTCATCATTACCCATTTTATTTTAAAGATTTTGACCCATTTTTTGAAGTTTGAGGATTTCACTTTCAAAACGGCTGTTTTGAAAATTCAATTTTCTAGCATGACATTACTTGTCAAAAGTGACAAGCATACAATTGACAACTTTCAATGCAAAGGTATTACGACGATATGTCAGATGCCCAGCACCCGGGCGGCAGGCCTTGGGGGTGGCACGCCTTAAGAGGCGCCGGTCATTGGTCCGAAGCATCGATGCTAAGATCCCTCTTAGCTTGGCGCCTACCAAATCTTATTGGATAATTCAAATAAAAACGAATAACTTTGTTGGTATCACTTTATTAACTTGGAGTAGTTACTGTAGTTTCGACAATTTCAGCTTGTCATTTTAAAACTATGAATATTTACATTACGATTGTACATTTATACATATATTTTTACAGAGCATTGAACAGGGGGGAGAATATTAGGTCGGTCTGGTCGTTGATGAGTGGGATGTCCGGATAAAGCTTAACCTTGAAAAATTCGATGGACTCGAGTAAATCCATTTTTAATACCTTTTCGGTAAAATGGTTCACCTCGAGTACATCTTTTTCAGAGGAATGTTGATTTTCCCGCATATGATTCGCGAACGTCGATTTATTATTGACATTTTTATATGCGCTGATGTGTTCTTTTAGACGGGTGTCTACTGGTTTTTACAATTTCTAAACAAGACTTAGATATGTCAGATTTCATAAATGAATTTGCAACAGAAAAGGCACAGCAAGTAAATTTTGGCGAAAGTTTAATATAATTTATTTAAATATGTATATGTGTGATATGTTCGTAATTAAATTTTATTTAATAAAACATTAAAAAATGTGTTCATTGTATTTAATTCATGTCTTATTAAATGTTCTCCACTCCCCTCTTCACATTGAAAGGGGGAGGCAATTTTTGCCTCGAACCCTGGCGGCAACATTACTTTGGCGCGGACTACAACGTAACTTCTTCCATATAGCAGTAAATTAATTTGCTCGACCGGGCGGAGAAGCAACGATAGAGATGTTTAGTAGATTATTTTTCTATCGAAATTTATAATGACGAATCTAGAACAGGTAGGATTGTATACAATCCAATATTTTACAAAACGTGCCAAGTGGGATCAAAACATTGCATTTCAAGTAAGTCACTTACTACAAATGGTGACATAGAAATATGTCCAGTTCATGTTTATTGCAAATTAATACCGAAAAGGGCTGAATATGTGAAACATAAAAGTGTTTCTTTACTCCTGTCAACGGAAGGGAGTCACAGCGAAGGGGTGAAAACCCGCCCTCAATGACCTCCAGCTAGCTCTTGGAGTCGGTATCGCTATTAGAACAGCACAAGAACACACAAGGATGGGGCAGAGGTAGAAAAATTATGACAGGCGCGATAACGATCGCTGTTATTTATATACGGATTATACAATAAAATGTTCAGCAAGAAAATAAAATATATACACGCGGGAAAGTCAACAATAAAAGTCACGAAAAGAAAAAAAAAACAAAGACAGCGGCGGCGACGGCAGTTGCGGCGTCAGTTGATCGGCGGCTGCGGCGTCGTTGGATCGGTGGCTCAACAGTCCAATGTGGGCACTGGCAGGTGCACATTTCCACTAATTGTTCTGCGAAATGTCCTAACGATTTCCTCGGTAAATCGGCGCCCAGTGGATAGAGGCTCATCTACCTCATAGAGGCTACTTTGAGGTGTGAGGGGATTCGGTCTTCCCACGCCGGATCCATGTTCCACTGGGAACTTCTGTCGGTCGTCTTGGGAAGGGAGCACTAGCTGCTCTCGACGCTGGTCTTTGGAGATCCTTCCTCGGTTACGGTGCGAGGGGATTCGGGCATCTCGACACCGGATCTCCGCATCTGTTGATGCCTGGGTCCTAGGATGCTGGTCGCATCCTTGGAGCAGTCACGTCTGGTCCGGTCGGAGATGAGACATCCTGGCGTGCACTGGCAGGGCGGGAGCCGAGACGTGCGGTCTGTCTCTTCAGTCCTTGGGGCGGCTGGTGCATCGAACGCCGGGGCGGCTGGAGCTGGAGGTGGTTTGGTTGGATGTTGTCATGGGCGCCACTGCATGTGTTCCCGCATTCAGGCGGGTGGTTGAAGGTGGTGTCTGTCTGGGCTGGTGTTGTGGGCGGTACTGGTTCCGACGCCTTCGTCATTTGGAACTGTTTTCCATGTGTACATGCAGCAGGTCAGGGCGGCGTCACGACACGTTCCTAGGTAGTGCCTGCGTATCGTCAGGTGGACGTGGGTTTCTCGGGTTGTCGTTCATGGCGCACTGAAGCGTTCATGTGGTCACTTACACTAATTGTGTCTTTTCGCGGGCACTTATACTAAGTCTATCATTAAGTACGGAATTGTCTAGTTCACTCGGTCATGGTAACGCGGCCCATGGTCGTGGTGGTGGTCGCTGTCGTCTGGGTTTGCCTTACGTAGGCGGGGCGGTCTCTGTTTGCGGCATCCAAAGCGGCAGCAGCGTCTTGAGTGAGTGTTGCGATGCCGTGAGATGATTCACAGTCGCAGGTGGGCCGAAGGGCGGCTTTTCCTCGGGCATTTTCGTGGTTCGGCGGGCAGTTTAAGCGTAACTGCTGGCAGACATAGTTTTGACGGCCTCTGGGTGGCCACATAGTTGCACGGCCCCGTCGATTCCTCGGTGGAGGTGGAGGCTGGGCTGCTAGAGGCGGCGAAGGTGGTGGCACAGGTACGATGGTGATGGCTGCGGTGATGACGGGCAGCGCTGGGGCCTGGACGAGCGGCATCCTCATCGTTGCGACTGGCAACGGAGTTGGCTCTGGCACGATGGTGGTTGTTACTGCGGCAACAACTGGATAGACCGCGGCGAGGGGCGTCACTTTCTCGTTGGTCGCAGTGAAAGGTGAAAACCCGCCCTCAATGACCTCCAGCTAGCTCTTGAGGTCGGTGTCGCTATTAGAAGAGCACAAGAACGCACAAGGATGAGGCAGAGGTAGAAAAATTCTGATCAACAGTCCATTGTGGGCACTGGCAGCTGCACGTTTCCACTAATTGTTCTGCGAAATGTCCTAACGATTTCCTTGGTAAATCGGCGCACAGCGTGTAGAGGCTCATCTTCATTGTGTAGTTACTGGCAGCTGTACTTCTTCGAAAATTATCTCGTTTGGAAATTTCAATAATGCGGATTTATGTTAATTTTAAAAAGGAGCAATGGTTAGCTCATAAAATGCAAATTGAGATAATTACGCATTTGTTAAGACGCGTAGATAAACTAAGCGCCGATAACACTCCGAATCGTTACCGGAAAAATTATAAAGATAACTGGTACATGAATTGGAAAAATTACAAATTACAAATAACACTAACATATCAATAGTTATAAACCAGTTGGCAAAAGGTGTAGCCGAAGAATGGAAGTTATTGATGAATACAAATGCAAATTAAATAAAACCATACCATATTGATAAAACACATCATAAACCGATAATCAATAATATGCGGGTAAATAACAGGCAGAATATTATATAACAAATTCTTTCTAGACCAGAATAAACGTAAGGTGTAACAGAAGCAGATAATAAGATAATAATATGTTTATGCAATAAGATGAGATATTTATATAACCTTAAGTGTAATAATCTCAAATAAACGTTACGACCTCTTTTTCTAAAATAATGACAATAGCATTAACAGATAAAAACTAACTTAACTAGTTTGGGAAATATCGGACGTTTTTCAGGTTTTGGCTATTTTAAAATACGTCTTTTTCTCAATAACTATAAGAAATGAAAAAAAAAACAGGTAGATAGTTATGTGTCTGGAGTTCGCAGAATTTATATAGTATAGTACTTTTTTTTTATTTCGACTTTTAATTTAAGAGTTATGACATGCTGCATTTTTTAAATGTATACACATTGAAAAGAGCTTTAAATCAGCTTTTCATAGTTAAAAAAATAATAATAAAAATTTACGATAAAAAGCAATTAAATTACAAATTCAGTTTAATTAATCATTAATTTTTTACTAACAGCAAAAGTTAATACAAATTTTATTTTAATAATATTAATTGGCGATTTTTGCATTATTCATTTACCGAGTTTACAGATCGATATATTATTATTCATACTAAAATCGGTGAAATTGTAAATGCATCCAACATATTTATAAAAATTTCAGAGTGACAGACCCTGTTTTTCAATATAAAACGCAACGTATATTTATTTAAAAAAAAACCTAATTATAACAAATAAAATAAAGATACCTAAATTAAATTAAATGTGTAAACTGTAGGCCATTATTGTTAGTGCATAGCTAACATTGGTTTTGAACTCCTTTGATTGCGTTATAAATGCTAATATTTAGCATGCTTTTAATAGCTTTTATAAAATTGTCTCGTAGTTCCTCATGAGCATTCTTTGTATGTATATAGTTTATCTTTCACAAATCCTCTGAAGAAAAAATCTAAAGGTGTCAATCCATTGGTGTCCAAAATTCGTATTTAAGTACTCACTAATAATTTGTATTGTGAACAGGTGCCCCATCTTGTTGGAAGAATATTTAATTAATTTCCTGTAATGGTATGTTATGCTTTAATGTAAATAAATATTCATAATTGTTAGGTGGCGTTCATAGGCTAGTACCCTATTGCGTAATAAATCAACCTAAATGTTGAACCCAAATCGATGCACACGGTCAATAAATGTTCAGCATAGAATGAATATAATAGATAATGATACGAAAAACATAATGTAGGGTGGGGGTGTCTTGTTATAATTAGGGTTTATAAGACCCTCTTGTAGGTTACGTAGCGGTTTTTAGTCACCGCCAACAATACCTCTGTGGAAGTAAAAGGACAATAAATAAATAGGAACTGACTTCTGGTTTTAGCTTCCAGGTTCCTGTGGCCCACGAGGTATTGATTTTGGACTGGCAGTTTTTGTGTATTTTCACTTAACATTGATATTAAATATGGAGAACATCCAACTAGCGCTAATGTCTCGACCCTCAATCAGAGGAAAAAGACGAGAATTTTATGTAAGGACAACAACAATTGGTTGATATTTAAGGCGAGAGAGGACGGTATGTTGCCAATTCAAATAAAACCTGCTATTTACTACTAAACAGTTATTTAAACTGAATTTTTAATATAATCGTTTTTTTTTCGTTAATTTTTATACATTTTTATTAACCCGTTCAATGTAGAGCTGATTTAAAATTCTCTTTAAGGACATTAAAATATAAAGGGTGTTAATTAAAAAAGTTCAACTCATAACTCTTTAATTCAATGTCGAAATAAAAAAGTAAGTACGCCACTGATTTCTGCAAAAAGTACTACACAAATAAACATTTAACTATTTTTTTTTCATATCTTACAGTTTATGAGAAACATTTTAAAAGCAAAAACAATGTAAACTCCCTAAACCAGTGATTATAGCTAAGATCTGTTAACGATATTGCTATTATTTGAGAAAAAGAGGTCATAAACTCTTGAGGTTAACCTATAATAATATCGAATTTAGGCCACCCGGTACATACATTGTTATTTTATTTCTGAAATAAAATTTACCTTACCGAATGCACCTCGTACAATGATAAATCTTTATAATTTTGACAAAAATACCGTCAAATGTGTTGCTTTAAGTAACAGCCTACTGCAAAGCGGCATCGAGTTGTTACATGAGCATTTTAATCAAAATTATCGCGTAATTATTATTCAATGCTAAAGATAAAATCAATCTCCATAAGAAATCCGGTTTATATGAAATTTTCAAATCGTTCCTTAGAACGTAATCATATATTCAGGGCCCTGAATAATCTTAAAATCTCGCTAAATTACAACAAAGGCTCTAAGCTTAATCTCTTGAAGTCGATGGAAATGTTCAAAGAGAGCCGTAAATCATCAGTAAATCTCCTTGACGAGCAAACCGACTTACATATTTCGCCACTCTTTAATCTGATCCAACCCTTTAGTCAAAATTCACAGACAACTAACAAAGAGTGTATTTTCTCACCAGAAATATTTAGACGGCGACACCGAAATTCAAACCGTGATACAAATTTATATACATTTACATGTAAAATTTGAAATGTGTTGATATTGGCTCCCCTAATTATTTGACAGCATCTTTCTACATTTTTCTTAAAGCTCAGTAAGCTGAATCATTTGGTACTTTACTCAATAGTATTTACTGAGGTAATTGCAAAAAAATACAATTATGTTGAATTATAAAGGTTTGCCATGATATCATAATGGCGGATATATTATTTTGTTCTAAAAAGTGACAATTGCTGTCGCGTTACGATTTACAACTGGCCGTGTATTCTGCACAAGAAATAGTAATTATAATGAAATGGTTTTACTCATGTACTCTTTAAGAAGTCTACGTATTTTTTTTTTGTGTTGAATTTCCGGAGAAGGCAATACCCAGAAAAGTACTATTTAATGAGAATTAAATAGTTATTTTGGCAACAAGGAACATGAGGAGGTATTAAAATTTAAGGTAGGCGATTTCCGTTCCGTGTTTTTTTTTCTCAACCGGAAATATTATACTTAAAAAAAAAACAGAAAATATTCCAAAAAACGACTTCTAACATTTTTGTTCCAATTTTTTAGAGTAGTCACCTATGCACCCCATGGAAACCCAGCAACCGAAAAATAGTTATTTACTGTAAGAGTGAGGAAAGCAAAACTTTCATTTACGCGAATTGTGATGCAATTGAAGTGAACGAAAGCGGCCTTACTCTAGAGTTCTGTATTTGGTTTTGTTCGAAACCTCCCCATAGAATCTAGTTTTGTATTCAAAATTTTAAATAAACATAAATCACATGTTCGGAGTAATTTGTAGACATGAAAAAACAAAAACAAAACAAGGTTAAAACAAGGATTTGTAACGTCAATAAAATGGTTCCGTGCACATTGTGGAAGTTGTGGAAATGGATGATGAAGAGTTATATGTCCCTGATGATGTTCCTGATAATGTCTTGAAAGTCGCAAATGCCGCAAGGTACCAAATGTTGCATAAAAATTATAAATCACGTTATCAGAAAGAATTGGCAAAATTTACACAATGACAGATCATTATGCGTGAATGAAAACCAGCCAGTGAAATACAGTGAGCGAAAAGCAGTGAACGAAAGTAAAATAAGCGAAAGATGAACTTTCACTCACTGATAGCTACGGATACAGACTCACTTTCAGGCGTGGTATCTAACAAACAATGTTCACAATCGTCAAATTTTGCTTGTGTTGATAGAGTGAAGCTTTCGAAGTTTATTAATATATTAATATTAACGAAGCTGCGAATATTGCGTGTTCGAACCTGTTATCGGTAGTAATATACCTAGATCGAGGTTAATTATCAAAAAATCGTTTTTTGAGTACCTTGTTACCTAGTAATTTAACGAGACAATAACATTTGTTGTCTGGTTACTAAACGAGAGCGTCAGCTCGAGGTTAATAACCAGTTGACAACAAATGTTATGTCGAGATGAATTACTGAAAGGTAACAGGTACGACAAAATGTTTTTTGATAATTCATCCAAGCTCGCGGTATATTTGGATAGATAATTTACCAAATGAAATAATCATAACGATCAGGAAAAGTTATGGTTTATTACAAGTTGAATAGTTTGCTTTGCTACAATAGTAATTATAAAAATTAATACTTACTGTCAGTGTCATAATGTCATGAACTTCATGTTTTTTTATAATTTTAAAATCTACTCACCTAATTACCGTTTTTCTGCTATCGATTATGACAATGCAAAACATTGTTGTAATGTCAAGCTACCCCATTAATTATCGATTTTCTGTTATCACATCTATTATTATGTGGTAAATTATCGATAAAATCGAAAAAGATCATCTAGCCTCGTCAAGGCACTCTGAGATGGGTGTGTAGAAATGAAGCAAAAACAATAATATAATTTGAAAAAAGAACCTTTATTGGCATATACTACATTTTCTATATCATCACTTCCTCTCCCTTCTCTTCTCTTTTTCCCACCCCAATCTAGCCAGAGTCTTCACCTCGGCTCCGTCCTCTCTCATCCATTCATTCCCCCATTCACACATTACACATTTCCCATACTCTACACCAGTGGTGGGGAAACTTTTTTAAGACGGGCCATTTATAATAACTAGACAATCGTAGCGGACCAAAGAATAATGCTTAATCGTTAACTAATTTATGTGTTCTATAAAAATATACATATATTATTACATACACTTATTATTTTAATAGTAAAAAAGCAAAAGGTAACAAAAGTATAAGAACAAAATATAAAATGAATTAAGTGTAGTTCTTGATGTGAAGTATTATCACTTTATTTTCTGGTGTCATTACTGGTTGATGGTGCATGAGAAAAATGAAATTGAGACTGTTTCATCAAAATTTCATCATAGTCCGGTTCCATTTGCGAAGCAGAAATTCTTAAAACTGATGAAAAGTGCTCATCTGTAATTTTGTTTCTTAAAGAAGTTTTCCTAAGCTTCATTGTTGAAAAGATTTGTTCGCATATATAAGATGAGCCGAACATTGTCATTATCTTCATTGCACGAGTAATTCGATTTAGGAAATTACCTGGACTTAAATTTTTATAAAATTCTAGTAATGGTACTGTATGAAAAGTTTGTTTCAGGAGAGTATTACAGTTCAGTTCTATTAACTCAAGTTGAAATTTTGCATCAACTTCTTCGTAATTAACATTGAATGGGGTCGCAAAAATACTAAACTCTGGTTCCATTTTTCCTGAAGTCCTGAAATCTCCTTTCAAATTCTGTAGATAATTTTCTCAAATTAATTTCGTATTTTTTAATCTTATTGTTTGATATAGTGAATTTTAAAGATTGTATTCTTGGAAAATGAGAAAAATCAGTTTGAGAGATCTGATTAGCAAATAATAATAACTGTAATTTGAAACTTTTCAGGTATTGCCAAATATCGTGAAGAAACTGATTTTTTCCTTGCAATTTGAGATTAAGTTTATTCATGTGTACGAGGAGGTCTGTGAAAAAAGCGAAATCAGAAAGCCACGTTTCGTTTTCTAAGACAAATTGACAAATTGATTATAAATGTCTTTATCAAGAAGAACATTCACAATATCGTCTTTTAAATCCCAAATTCTTTCAAATACTTTTCCAGCACTTAACCAACGAACTTTTGAATAATACAGGATATCGGAATGCTCAGCATGTACGAACTCCAACTGTTGAAACTGGCGATGTAATAATCCTCTGGAACGAATCATATTTACTAGTTTTACAACAATATTAAGTATATGGTCAATATCTAAAGCCGATTTACAGAGAGCATCCTGATGTATAAGGCAATGCAAAAAAAACATCATTTTCCGGATACTTAGAATTAAATTTCCCAACAAATCCTAGATTGATTCCAACCATATTAGGAGCACCATCTATAGTTACATTACATAGCTTGTCAATAGGTAAACGAAGTTTATCGACGCAATTTTCAAATTCACAAAATATATCGGCACCAGTCGTTGTTCCTTTCATTGACTGCAGCCCTGCAAGTTCTTCTGTAATTTCAAAGTGGGCGTTGATTTCTCTTACAAATGTGAGTAACTGCGCAGTTTCGCTGATATCTGTACTTTCATCCATGGTAATTGAATAAAAAATAAATTTTTGAGTTTTTGTAGTCAGTTGTGAAATTAGATTTTAATCAATATTTTCAATTCTCTCGGTGATTGTTCTTCTTGAGAGAGACAGTGACTGAAAATCCTTTTTCTTGTCTGGGCACATATTATCGCACACATCTTTCATGCACTGCTTTTTAAATTCACCATCTGAAAATGCTTTATTAGATTTAGCAATATTATAAGCCAACACATAACTGGCTTTCGTAGCGCATCTTTGAGAATGATTAGCTCTCTGAAATAATTGTTGATGACTTGATAAATTTTCTATTAAATCTTTCGATTTAATTTTTTTCACCTCTTCACTTAACGATGAGTAGGAGTGGTTTTCATGTTTGCTCTTGAAATGGCGTTGAATATCATATTCTTTTAAAACTGCAACAGTTGTATTGCAAAGTAAGCACACAGGTTTTTCTTTAAATAAAGTAAAGAAATATTTCCACGTCCATTCTTCTTTAAAAACTCGACATTCTGAATCTTTTCTTTCTTTCTTTTCTTTTTTTAACATCCATTTTAGACGTTACCTACTATGGAGAACAACACACAGAAACGCAATTGACGAAAGCTTACTGTTAACTAATGCTCTTACGCGGGAGTTTGTTGAGGCACTGGGAGTTTGGAGGATTACACAAACAATTACTCGAGTCACAGCGGGTCGTTGCAGATGACTGACTACCTGCGAGAGTGTCTGGAAGTTTCGAGCGAAGATAAGTCATCTGTTTAGGTCGGATGGATTTGTCCAGAATACTATTGTGTTTTGAATATCGCCGCAGGTAGTTTTTATGCGAGTCGTCACATTGGCCCGCGGGCCGTAGTTTCCCCATCACTGCTCAACACCCATCCATCTTTTCCTCCCTCTCTCTCCTGATCCACACCTGGCTCTTGTCAGCGTCACAACTTCCTCCCTGCTCAACTCCTTCTTACTCAAATACCTCGGCAGACTCCCATGCACCTGCCACCTTCTCATACATATCAATATATTTACTTCACTCTCAATCCATTCTTTCGCTTTAGCTTCCGACAACCCCATCCTCTCATACATTCTCTTTCGTTTCATTCTCTATTTGTACTCTCCTACACCCACCCCCGTTTTCCATACCTCTTTCACCAATCTCTCCTCCTCTAATTCACACAACTTCATCTCATATTTGACCACTCTCTCCATTGCCACACTCTGTATATTCCCTCTATTTGTTTAATGGAGCAGTATGTACCCTGGCGTAGACTCTTCCACCCCCAACATATGCTTCAAGAACCACCGCTGCTCTCTCTCTACATATTCATCCCCCTTCGTACCCCATACTTCCACCCCATACATTAATATCGTTCTCACACATGCACCCCACAATTTACATGCCATTCTAAAATTTTCCCCCATACAATACCCCACGCTTTCCTCGCCTTGCCCTGCATCCATTTTACGTGTTCCAAGTACTCTCCCGTACTTTTAAATACAAAACCCAGGTATCTTAACCCTCTCGACTCTCTCACCCTTCCACTCTATTTCTTTCACTCTTCCCTCCCTTCCTTTATTCCTAAATCTCATCCACTTCGTTTTCCCCACGTTCACACACAGTCCTCTCTTATCCATATACCTCTCCGCTCTCTTCAACATATCCCTCATCCCTTCCCAGTCTCTCGCCATTAACACCATATCATCCGCATACGCCAACATCCATACCTTGCTTCTTCCAATCACAACCCCATCCGCTTGCCCTTTCCTTAGCACTTCTTCCAACTCGCTAATATAGTAGTTAAAAAAACAAAGGGCTCAGCGGTCAGCCCTGCCTCACCCCCACCCACTTTCTAAATTTCTTCCCACTTTCGCCACCACCCACGTTTCCTCATACATTCCTCTTATCCACCCTACCATGCTGTCCCCTTTCCTTCTCAAACACTCTATCAAGCTCTTCCTCGGTATACTATCATACGCTGCCTTTAGGTTCAGAAACACTGTATACACACTTCCTCTTTCTTTCATTACTCTCTCTACCATCCTGCATCTCCGGTAGCAGCCCCTTCTCTCCCACTTCCCTCTCCAACCGGTTCTTCATCACAATCATGGTAATTTTATACCCACTGCCCATTGTTACTCCTCTATAATTTTCCACCTTATTGTGCTCCCCTCTTTTGTGAACTGGGCACACCACACCCACTCTCCATGACATTATCTTTTCTTTCTTTTCCTGTATCCTTCCACATCTATGCCTTCAGTCCATCCATTCCTGCTGCTTTTCCTCGTTTCACTTCCTTAAATGCTTTCTCTACCTCCTCGTCCTTGTCTGAGAAATCCTCCATCACTCCCCTTAGCCTTCCGTCCTTCGTTCTGGCCGTCCGCTGGACTTATCTGTCCATTCCAGTATTTATACCCTTATCTACTTCTTCATTTCCCCTCTTTTCAGGATATTCCACATTTCTGCTTCACTCTTACACTTTCTCATTTCCTCACTTGTTCTTTCCAAGGTCTGTATCTTCTTCGTTTCACATATACTATCATACTTTTTTCTAGCTGCCACCACCTGCCTCTCTTCCCCTCCGCTCCCTACGCATCCTCTCATTGCCTCCCTCACTTCCCTCTTTGCCAGTCGACATTCTTCATCAAACCACGTACTCTCCTTCACCATTTTTTCCTTCATTCTTCTTCTACATCCCACTATGACCTCCTCCATCTCCTCCATTCATCCAACTTCATTCCACTGCACCTTCTCCAGTCTTTTCTTCATATGTCTAATTGCATTTATCCCACTCTCTATTCTCCCACATTCCTGTTCTTGCTCCACTTCTTTCCCCTTATCCATCTGTATCTCTCCTTATATTTGTAAATGATCCGATCCCATAGCATTTTCCACCTCCATTCTTCTCACTTCGAGATACCTTTGATTGCTATATGGTCAATCACTGATGATCCCCGCGGTTCGATGTATGTCTTCTTCCATCCCCAATCCATTTAGTATTCCCCAGCCATCCTCCATTGCCCACTCCCTCATCCTCCAGCCATCTCCATTTATGTGCTTATCTTGTGAACTTATTTTTTTAATCGCCCCTTCCTATAATATAATTACTATTTACTAAGAACATGATTACATCGAACTTATTGCTGCAGAAGTAGTTGATACACCATATTTTGTGGAATATTTCACTTTTTTTTTTCTTTTCCTTTTTGCGTATTTATAAAACTCCATACAAGTCAGCTTGTAGTTAAACTGGCACTGTAAGACTAACTTCATAGTCTCCGCCAGCAGTTGTCATGGGATATCCAGTGGTGCATTGACATGCCCTAAAAAGTGCAAAGGAAATTTTTAAAGATTTTATATTTTCGTAAATTTGGCTATCCTGAACAAGGGCTTCCTCATGAAAGACTTCTCTCGGAATTTAATTTCACTTCTCTTCATTCTTGGCGAATCATTTCACAAATAACGTTTATTTTCAAATTGCTTAAAGGATCCGACTTTGTTATCTAACTGTTCCTTTCATGTGCCACATATCTGCCCTAGGATCAATAACCTGTTCAATATCCCATTTTCAACTACCACGCACAGAGCCTCTAGTCCCCTTTTATCAATATTTAGGTCTGCGAATTCGTATTGTAAAAATTTTGATCTGTTCAATATTTCACTTAAAGCTCTAGTTAGGCAACTTGTATAAATCATTCGTGTTTTAGTATATAATATGGCAATAATATATATAATGTGGTAATAATACATGTTACAAATTTATGTACAACATTTAAAATTTATATATGTTCTATATTTTTGTAATGGGTGGCTTACGATTGGTGGAAACAGTTCGGTAATTCATCAATTACAAAGTGGGAGTAGGTAAAAAGTTTTTAAAACTAATACATTATTTCTTTTTACTTTCTACCTTATAAAATTAATGTATGTAAAGGCTCGTCAACTCAGCGTAATCTTTCTCTGCTACTATGGTGAATGTGGCGAATCTAGCTAGAAGTTTAGATACAATAGTGATGAAAGTAAACCATACTCTAACCAAAAGTTCTGTTATCGGTTCTATTATATCACTATGTCAAAATTTCAATCATCTTTTGAAACCAATGTAGAATTTCTAGAACAATTTTGGAAAAAGTGTATTTTTGGCCAGCCAGCCATTTTAGTTACTGCAAAGTTCAATTTTTTTTCTTGATATATTGCTTAAGATGAATTTGTTAAAATGTTTATATGAAATTATTTATACAATTTATACTGCAATTATGGTCATCATGCATTGTCAAATTAATTTTCTTTAGGCCATTACAAAGACAAGTTATTCACTCTATTCTGTCCCTATTTAAGACTCAAATTTCCAACTAAAGAAGGGCATATATGCGACAGTCGTTGTAGACGAGACTTAGCAATACAATATCGTACCTGAGTTACAATCCAAATAATAATCAACTAAAAAATACAAAAGGTTATGACGTTGGTCACTCTGTGCATTGAATAAATCCGCCATGATGAAACATGCGCAGTGATCCGAGAGACAGAGAACCCGAAAGTCCGACAGAGAAACAGATACACCGCACGTATTCGTCTAGGGAAATAACATCGCGCGTATCGGCGGAGTGTTTTTTGCTAGTCGGAGAATTTTTCGAACCAGACAGCAACCGTCTGGCCGAGCAGAGGATTCCGTGCGTCCTAGAGCGGCGAGGGTATTCCGTGCGCCCAGACAGCGTCTCGTGGGGGAAAGAATTTGCACTATAAAAACCCTGACGAGAGCCCTGGATCTTCAGATCACTCGTGATCTCACTCCTGGTTGATGCTGAATGGTATCCTGGTTCTATAGCCGTTTCCATTTGATCGTGTCTCGGAGTCCGTGAATCCATGTATGGATGGTTTTATAGCCACCTGCACTTAGACGTTTACCGTGTCCGCGTAAGTCAGTGTATGGACGGTTTTATAGCCACCTACACATAGCCGTTTACCGCGTCTGCGAAAATAGAGTTATTTTGTCAACCGAAAACATTTTTTAAGTGCGTGATATATTTCAAGACAGATTGTGTATATATATATATATATATATATATATATATTTGGATTCAGACAAGTAAACTGTAAATTGCAATTTTTCTTTGTTTTGTTTCATTAAAGAGCCGTCATCCCTTGAAGGATGAACCAGGCTAACCAACCAGGGACGTAACCGTCCCAGAATAGAAAACACCAAAATTTGTTTTATTTTTTTTTTAGTCAGAATTATTATAATTTAGTTATTGTAAATATTGTTTTAAAATCCAAAATATACCACTATTAATTGTTGTTTAAGTTTATTTATTGGACGTTATTGGTTTATATATAGTCTAAACACGAATCCTGAACCAGCCCGAGGTGTACTGGCAACAGTATATATTAAGTCATATGTACATTTGCATAGTAGTACCACTGATATACTGTATAGTAAGTTAAGTTGAAGTACGCCCAAAACCGCTTTATAACCTCTCTCTATATTTAGGATTAGTATTTGTTCTCAGATTAAAACCTAAGTGATAATCAATATCTTATTTTTCATTTCACCTCTTTAACATGGTAGCAGAGCGTGGTTAAGGAGGATTAATATTAGTGTTACCGAAAATAGTTAACGCGTGCACAAAGGAAAACACGTGGTAAAGAGAAATGGCCGGAAGAAGTGAAATCGCGATACCGGTATTTGATGGTGAGGACTACAGCATGTGGAGAAAGCGTATTATTATGTTCTTAAAAATGAAAAAATGTGTAACGGTTGTAGAAAGACAAAAAGTGGCAGCAGATAAAGAAGATTGGGATGAAAACGATTTAAAAGCGATAAACTATATTTACAGTGCGGTATCAAATAGACAGTTGGAATTTATTTGTGACAAAGAAACGGCGTACGATATCATAAAAACTTCGACAGCTTATATTTAAAAGAATCTACAGCGTTACAAATTGTGTGTCGGAATAAATTAGACAAGTTGAGGTTAAAAGACTAAAGTGATTTGACAATAATTTTTTGTGACTGATAGAGCCGTAAATTAATTAAAAAATGCGGGGACAAGTGTCACAGAAAAGGAAAAGTTAAATTATATACTAAATACTCTGCCGGAATCCTATAGTTATATAGGGGATGTAATTGATACGTTAAAAGACTGATCAAACAGCAGAATACGTGAAAAGTTAAATTCAAATAGCAGAATTGAAAAACAGAAGAGATTCAATGCGTTTGGTGAACAAAATCCAGTAGAAATGAAAAATGTATTTTATGTTAAGGATATGAAGTCAAATTTGATTAGTTACAGTAAAATAACAGAAAATAATAAAATCGTTTCAAAAGGCAACATGACAAAAATTATGGTAAAACGACTGCGCTAGCTATTAAGCAGAATGGTTTGTATCTAATGAAAAGTAAATTGAGAACTGTAAACTCTTTTGTAAATATGGCAAATAAAAGTACCGAGAACATGAGTCAGAAAGAAAAATGGCATCGTTTATTGGGCCATGTAAATTTTAAATATTTAGATGTTTTATGAAAAATCAATTATTAAATGGAATATCTACAGAACTTGAAACTGAATTTATGAAATGCAAAAATTGTATAGAAAGTAAAATGCATAATATTCCGTTTAAAAATAATAGAGAAAGAGCCAAAGAGATTTTAGAAATTATACATACAGATATTTGTGGACCTTTCAAAACAACAGGTTTTAAAGGTGAAAAATATTTTGTCTCTTTCGTTGATGATTACAGTAAAATTGCTAGGGTGTATCCCATAAAATTCAAAAGAGAGGTTTTTGATTGCTTTGTTGAATATGTGAATGAATGTGAAAATTTAACTGGAAAAAGGGTAAAGTTTGCGAGATGTGATAATGGTAAAGAATATTTAAACAGTAAAATGTATAGATTTGCGAAGAAAAGGGGTATCGTTATAAATAATTGTCCAGCATATGTACACGAATTGAATGGAACTGCGGAACGGTTTAATAGAACTATTATGAATATATCAAGATGTTTATTACCTGAAGCAAATGTAGACAAAAAATATTGGCCTGATAGAGTTTGCGCGGCAACTTATTTGAAAAACCGGACTTTCGAGAAAAGGACTCCGTATGAAATATTTTTTAGGAAGAAACCGGATGTTTCTAACCTACGATTATACGGGAGTAATGTTTTTATAAGGGTACCAGAACAATAGAAGAACAAAAAAGAACTTCAAAATGGGATAGAAAGGCTGATATGGGAATTTTAATGGTTATAGTAACGTTGGGTATCGAGTACTTTTAAATAATAGAGTCATAGTTGTAAGACATGTTGATATTGTTGTTGAAAATATAAAATGTATTGGTTTGAATAAGGAATGGGAGTCTTGTCAAAATAATGATTTACAAATTGATGAACTTTCGGTTAATAACTCATCGGGTGAAGAAGATGATAGTATCAATAAAAGTTTGAATGATAGAGCTGAAAGTTCAGAAGTTCAAGAAAATTCCAAAATTGAGAGAAATCAGAGAACTAAGAAACTTCCACAAAGACTAAATGATTATGTTGTATACAATAGTAGTATCTTTGTAAATCTTTGTAAAACTAATGTACCTGATACATTTGAAGAGGCGATTGAAAATAATGAAAGTAAATCTTGGATTAATGCTATGGATAAGGAGATTGATTGTTTATATAAAAACGAAACGTGGGAGCTGATTGAAAATGTAAATAATAAAAAGGTTTTGCATGTAAAATAGGTATATTAAAAAAAGGTGGATGATTCTTATAAAGCCAGGTTAGTGGTAAGAGGTTTTCGGCAGACAGATGAAATCGAAAAGATATATTCTCCAGTAGCAAGGATGCAAACTTTAAAAATATTGTTATCATTTTGTTGGTAAATGGATGTAGAAACAGCATTTTTAAATTGTAGGGTAAGTTCTGAAGTTTATGTAAAGCAACCAAAGGGTTATGAAGATGGTACATATAGGGTCTGTAAATTAATAAAAGCTATATATGTTGAAAGAAAGTCAAAGAGCATGGCATGAATGTCTTGATAAATTTTTGGAAAGTTTAGGTTTTGAGAGAAGTAATATTGATTCTTGTTTATTTACTCTCAGGAACAAAGAAAACATCATTTATTTATTAATATTTGTGGACGATTTGTTAATATGTGCTAAAAATGAAAACGAAACCAAAAGAATTAAATATATGTTATCAGAAAAATTTAAGATTAAAGATCTAGGTAAAATTAAAGATTATTTAGGGATTACTGTGGAATATGAACCGTGCAAACATGAAATGAAACTAAGTCAAACTAAATATATTGATCTGTTAGGTAAGAAATACAATTTGGAAAATAGTAAATTATATAATACACCTATGAAGGTAAATTTAAAAATTGAAAAGTCTGATAAGTATGAAAAGGATATTAAATATAGAAATTTAATTGGGGCATTATATATAAGTTCGGCTACAAGACCTGATATAAGTTTTAGCGTTAATTATTTAAGTAGATTTCAAAATTATTATGATGAAACACATTTTAAATATGCTTTAAGAATTTTGAAATATTAATATTTGACAAGGGATTTGAAAGTGATGTTTAATAAAATAGGTCATGAAAATACTATAGAATGTTATGTAGATGCCGACTGGGCAGGCGACAATTTAGATAGAAAATCTACGACTGGTTATTTAATCAATGTATTTGGAAATGTAATATTTTGGAAATCTAGAAAACAAAAGTCAGTAACAAAGGCTTCAACATTTGCGGAATATGTAGCTTTGTCAGAAGCAGTAAGTGAACTTAAATTTGTAGCGGAATTATTAAAAGAGTTTAATGTAAAATTAATGAAGCCTATTAATGTATATGAAGATAATTCGGGTGTAATTGATATAGATAAAAATGGAAATTTTACTAAGAACTCAAAACATATTGAAGTTCATTATCATTATGTGCATGAATGTTTAAAAGAAAAATTTATAGATGTAATCAAAATCAATACGGATGAAAACGTCGCCGATTTATTCACAAAAGCCCTATGCCGAGAAAAATTTGAAAAATTTCGAAATATGTTAAGTGTATTGTAATAGGTTAAGTCTAATGTGAATACAATGCAAATGTAAGGAGGCGTATTGAGTTATATGTACATTTTCATAGTAGTACCACTGTTTATACTGTATAGTAAGTTACGTTGAAGTGCGCGTGCGCAATATATCGCGAACAAGTGAGAGCAACATGAACAAGTTAATCGTATACAAAACGCGGAGTGAATCCCAAAACCGATTTATAACCTCTCTCCATATTTAGGATAAGTATTTGTTTTCAGATTATAACCTAAGTGATACTCAATATCTTATTTTTCATTTCACCTCTTTAGCAGTATAAATTGGATGTTAAAACCATCTTTCATGTAATAATTGAGAGATGACTTTTGAACGTCACATTGGCGCCCGAGCAGGGACTAGATATACCGATAAAACCGTAATAAGGTCCAATAATTAAACAATTTGTGGTATATAAGTAATGTCCGTTAAGGAAGCAGGTGAAACTTCTGAACAATCAACAGAAGATCGTGAAGTTCTCGTCTCGTGGGTGTACCGGAAAAATAAAGAAGAATTAGTTCAGTTAGCTAATAAAATTAGGACCAATTCAACAGGAACCGTTAGAGAATTGAGGGCTAAAATTGTTAGATTCCTAAAGACTGGAGGACAGGAAACACAGGAAAGTGGAACAGAGGACGAATTTAAGGAATCTGAACAATAACAGAAGATGGAGGATTGACCGCCAGCACCGCAATTACTACCTGCCGCCCAGATGTGTGATAGCATCCGAAAATGGAATTTGAAATTCGATGGGACAGCTGATCCGGTTTCATTTCTGGAAAGAATTGATGAATTGGCTACGTGTTATGGTTATGCACCGGATAGCTTATTAGTCGTGCTACCAAAATTATTCAAAGGTAAAATACTCTTGTGGTATAGGAATAATAAGCAGTTCTGGACCACATGGGCAGAATTCGAGACCAGTTTCCGTAGTACGTATTTGCCACCCCGATTTAGATTCCGGATGGAAAAGGAAATGAAATAGGACGCAGGGATATCAGGAGAAAACATCTGAATATGTAACAGCAATACAAACGCTGATGCGTAAACATGGAGGATTCAATGCTGACGACCAATTAGAGCATATTTATGAACATTTACATCCTGAGTATAAGCTGTATATCCGTCCCAGAGATTTTGATACATTACCAGAACTAATGGAATTGGCAGAGGAATTCAAGGTTACCCAGTTAACAAATAATTCGTTTGTAGCGCCACCCATCCCGACACAATCATTTGTCCAGGAAACAGCATTTGCCGGTAAGTTGCAAAAACCAGCAATAAAACGGGATGCACCAGGACAAACTAAAGGTCAGTATCCTCTAAATACTGTTAATTCAACGAAGAATAAACCATTGCAAAACCAGAATAATATAAATAAAACAAATCAGAATTATCCACAAGGTAGATACCAGAGGGAGAATGTATGCTGGAGATGCGGGACACCAGGGCGTCTCCGCATTAATTGCAAGAAAGAGTGGAAAAGTTCTGCTGGAATTGTGGGAAAACTGGAGTTTTCACACGTGAATGCACATGCCGTAATCCGGAAAACGGGAACCGCCGAGCAGAATACGGGGAACGTTCTTAAATCCACCGGCACCAGTTTCCCTAGAGAAATCAGCTATCATATGTGTACCCGCAGATACAAATGAAGACAGATTTTGTTTGTATTTTGCAAATGGAATCACCACTCAAACCAGGGGAAAAGCAACATTTCCAATATTAATTGAAAGTTGTCAATACATGATGACTTGGAGTGTATTTCCGAATTTGTCAATGGATGTTGTGATTGAAATGGAGTTTTTAAACCTGCACCTGGTCAAAATTGACATAGGACAGAGGAAATTATTTATCCATCAGGAGTCATCTTCGGACTGTCCACCATCGGGATTAGCCAGTATTCAAGAGTTGAATGAAGCACAGAAAAAGGAATTAAGTATGTTTTTAAAGCAGGCATTACAGATAAAGGAAAGAACGAGAATTAACAGCTGAGTGGAGCACCCAATAAAATTAAAACCCGAATGTGAACCTGTTAAACAAAAATATTACACCAGAAACCCGATTATGCATGATATAATAAACAAGGAAATTGACAAAATGTTAGCGAATCAAGTAATTGAGCCGTCATGCAGCAGTTGGAGCTCTCCGATGGCGCTTGTGCGAAAGAAATCTGGTAAATATAGATTTTGCATTGATTTTCGCAAAGTAAATGAGGCAAGTAAGCCGGACGCATATCCATTACCTCATGTACAGGGACTGTTTAACAAGTTACGAGGAGCAAGATACTTGAGCACATTGGATTTAAAGAATGGATATTGGCAAGTTCCTCTATCACCAGAGAGCCGACCAATACGAGCCTTTACCGCCCCAGGAAGGGGGTTGTTCCAGTTTAAGGTAATGCCATTCGGATAACATTCTGCCGGAGCTACATTCTAGCGATATTTGGATTCTATTATAGGCCCAGAATGCGGTAACCATGTTATCTAGATGATATCATTATCTTTAGTTCATCGTTTAATGAATATTTACATTACTTAAAAACAATATTCGATAAATTAAACGCACATGGGCTAAAGATAAATCTAGAAAAATGTTCATTTGCTCAAAAAGCATTAAAATATTTGGAGCATGTAATAAATTCAAATGGAATACAAACGGATCCTGAAAAAATTTAAGCAATAACCGACATGGAAAGCCCTGGGAAGGTAAAATCATTAAGGAGATTCTTGGGAATGGCGTCGTGGTACCGGAAGTTCATTCCAGAATTTTCAAAGATCGTACAGCCGCTCACGCTCCTCAAAAAGTAGCCGTATATTTGGGATACCGCTCAAGAGGCCGCCTTCAAGAAAATTAAGCAGACGTTGACATGTGCTCCCGTCCTCGTCTGTTCTGATTTCAGCAAGACATTCACGATCCAAACAGATGCCAGCCAGTCCAGATTAGGAGCAGTCTTGACACAAGAACAGAATGGAGCTGAAAAGGTAACAGCGTACATTAGTCGCAGTTTAACGAGTGCCGAACAAAACTATTCAATCATTGAGCAGGAATGTTTAGCAGTCATTTGGTCGATACGTAAATGGAAGGGATACGTGGAAGGATATCACTTCAAAATAATGATCGATCAACGCAGTCTCAAGTGGTTGCAATCTATGCAGAATCCAAAAGGATGACTAGCCAGATGGATCTTAGAACTACAAGAATATAGTTTTGAAATCATATATCGCAAAGGAACCGAAAATAAGGTAGCAGATGCCTTATTTCGCAGTACACAAGTTGATAATATCAACGCAGCCGGGGAAGAAAGAGATTAATGGGAGCACTGGATGAATTGATGTGAAGAAGTGAGGGAGGCGATAAGGATGAGAGTGAAAGAAAGAAGTAGGAATGTGTCTGTGAAAAAGCGGCAGCGGGATAGAGGTGTGTAAGTTATTGGTGATATTGAGGACAGAGAAGTGTAACTAACTAGAGGCCGAGAGGACTGTGAGAAGAGATGGGGGTGGGTAGGTAAGGGAGATGTGTGTACATGTATATATAAAAATATGGAGGTTGAGTTTATAAGTTTTGAGTTTTTTTTGAGTTGTTATACGAGGTTATGCCAAATAAAGGTTTTTCTTTTATCAACGCAGCCAAACCAGAAAAATGAGCTTGTATATGACACGATTCACTAAAAAGAAAAGTGCTGAACAATACAGATAAATTTTCACAATTTAAATTAGTTGGAGAAAATTTATATCAAAAGTTTCCAGGAAAGAAACTTACCGAAGGCTTCAATACTGATTGACAGTTATGTGTGCTAACACCGCGGCGCATCACCCTAGAACAATGTCATTCGGCTGGACATTTTGGAATCCGTAAAACGATCGCCAGAGTTTGTAGAGATTATTGTTGGCCTGGAATATTCCGTGATGTAAAGAGTTACGTCAATTCCTGTCCAATATTTCAGCAATATAAAAGCTCTCAACAGCCACCACTAGGTGAAATGTGGTGGTCCAGGATAAATAGGTCATGGGGGTTAGTGAGCTCCGATTTAACAGGTCCGTTTCCACGATCCACAAAAGGATATATCTACCTGCTGGTGTTTCAAGATAAATTCACTAAATGGACCGAGGTGATATCAATTAGGAGTGCTACTGCCAGCATTGTGCTACAAAAATTAAAAGAATTAATTTACCGGTTTGGGAAGCCAAAGATATTTGTTTCGGACAATGGAACACAATATAAAAATAAATTGATGAAGGATTTCTGCACAAGTTTTTAGATTACACATCAATTTAGTCCTCCATACAGCCCGCAGAATAATCCAGTGGAGAGAATCAATAAGGTAATAGGAACAACATTGGCACAAATGTGTCGAGGAAATCAACGCACGTGGGACCAATGGATACCGGAACTCACCCATTCCATCAACAGCGCAGTGCATGAGTCTACAGGATTTGCCCCAGCAATGTTGAATTAAGGTAGGGAATTAATATCAACAAACTCACAACGAGGGGATTCTGATGCTCCCTTAGAGTTACCTTGAGAAAGCATCCGAATTCGTTACCGCTATTCAATCGTTAATGCGAAGCATAGTGAAATTAAGGTCGGAAACCAGCTAGAAAGAATTTACGAAAACCTCCGACCAGAATATAAATAAATATAAAAAATATATCAGAAGGAGGAATTTTGACACATTGCCGAAGTTATTGGAAATGGCGGAGGAGTTTGAGGTTACTGAACTGCTAAATAGTTCTTTCGTATCACCGCCCACACCGACACAATCATTCATTCCAGATACAGCTTTCGCAGGGAAAGTAAGCAAGACAGCAACAAAACAAAGTCAACCAAGCCACTCTGGTATGCAGTATCCGATTAACACTGTGAATACAACTCCTTCCAGTACCGAAGTTAAACAGAAACCGATAACCAACTACATCCCGAATACTAACAGGGGAAAACCCGCATTCTAGAGGGAGAATATGTGTTGGAGATGTGGAGAAAACGGACATTACCGAACCAATTGCAATAGGGAGCCAAAGTTGTTTTGCTCTTATTGTGGAAGAACTGGAATTCTAACCCGTAACTGCACGTGTCGTAACCAGGGAAATGGAGGGTAGGACCAGGGGAAAGTTCCTGAATCAACCGGCACAGATATCCCCTCAACAACCCGTTGTAGTCTGCATCCCGGCCAAAAAGAATGAAACACGATTGTGCATAAATATGTCTGTAATTAATAAGAGGCTTGCAGCACTCATAGACACCGAAGCAACCTAAAGCTATATCAGCGGAAATGTTTGTCAGCATCTGCAGAGATATAATTACGAAGTTAACATTAAAAACCAGAAAAGGGTAAAACCTGTTGATGGTCAGGAAGCACGGACTGAAGGGGAAATAACGTTCCCATTTATGATCGAAAACAGTAGGTATACAGAAACATGGAGTATCTTCCCAGCATTATCCGTTAATGTAGTGATTGGAATGGACTTCATGGTCAAACATCAGGTTAAAATCGATGCACGACGCCGAGAATTAAATATTTGTCGTGTAAAACCAGGTGAATATCATGGAGTGAATTCATCCACCCTGGCAAGCATACAAGAACTAAACAACCAACAAAAGGAGGAGTTGCATGGGTTTTTACAACGAGCATTTCACCCTGCCAGGGTGACTACCAAGATAGAGAGTACGGTGGAACTTTAAATTGAACTAAAACCAGAAGGAGAGCCAATAAAACAGAAATATTACTTAAGAAACCCAGTAATGCAAAACATCAACAACCAAGAGATTGATGAGATGATAGCTAAGAGAGTGATTGAAGCGTCCAGCAGTAGTTGGAGCTCACCAGTAGTTTTAGTGAAAAATAAATCGATTCTGCATAGACTTTAGAAAAGTAAATGCAGCAAGTAAACCAGATGCATATCCACTACCACACATTCAAGGACTTGTGGATAAACTTACGAGGTGCTAAGTATCTCAGCACAATCGACTTAAAGAATGGTTACTGGCAAGTCCCGCTCTCACCGGAAAGCAGACCGATAACCGCATTTACCGCACCAGGTCGAGGTTCATACCAGTTTCGAGTAATGCCGTTTGGTTTGCACTCTGCCGGAGCCACCTTCCAGAGATATCTAGACTCCACTATTGGCCCAGAGTGTGATAACTACTCACTTTGCTATCTAGACGACATCATTGTATTCAGCTCATCGTTCGATGAGCACTTGCGGCATTTAGAGATTGTCATTAACAAACTAACCGAACGAGGATTGAAGATAAATATGGAAAAACGCATATTTTGTCAGCAGGAATTGAAATATTTGGGATACGTAATAAATAGCAGAGGAATACATACTGATCCTGAAAAGGTGCAGGCCATCACTGAAATGGAGGCTCCTAAAAAGACGAAAGGGTTGAGGCGATTCCTAGGAATGGCAACGTAGTATCGCAAATTTATTCCTGAATTTTCAAAAATGGTGCAACCGTTAACGACCCGCCTGAAAAAAAACGACAGTATACTTGGGAAACCGCGCAGGAAGCAGCTTTCAGGAAAGTCAAGGAGGCATTGGCCTGTGCTCCGATCCTCGCCTGTCCAGACTTTGGGAAAACATTCACCGTTCAGACCGATGCGATCCAATCTGTCTTAGAAGCAGTCTTGACGCAAGAGCACGGTGACACTGAAAAAGTAATTGCATATATCAGCCGAGCAGAATTATTTGGTGATTTAACAAGAATGATTGGCTGTGATTTGGGCAATTAGAAAGTGGAGAGGTTATCTGGAGGGATACCACTTCAAGATAATGACCAACGTAGTCTTAAGTGGCTGCAGTCAATGCAGAATCCTAAAAGACGGTTAGCCCGATGGATTCTGGAGCTACAAGAATTTAATTTTGAGGTCATGTACCGTAAGGGAAGTGAGAACAAGTTAGCTGATGCCCTGTCCTGCAGCAAACAAATTGATGCCATAAATATTATCGAACCAGAACAAACGACATGTGTGTGGTATAATTCTCTGAAGAGAAAAGTGACCATTAATAACAAAAGATTTTCTCAATTTAAATTAATTGGTAAGAACATTCACCAGAAATTCCCAAGAAAATCACTTACCGAAGGTTTTCACACTAAGTGGAAATTATGTGTGCCGACACCACGGCGTACTACTGTCATAGAAGAGTGCCATTCGGTGGGATATTTTAGAGTTCGCAAGACAATCTCCAGGGTTTGTCGGGATTACTGTTGGCCGGGAGTATACCGCGACGTAAAAAAATACGTCAAGTCCTGTACAGTGTGTCAGCAGTACAAAAGTTCGCAACAACCTACCCTGGGTGAGATGTGGTGGTCGAGAGTGATTGGGCCATGACTTCCCATGCTCGTATTTAATTGGTCCATTCCCTCGATCCACGAAAGGGTGCGTTTATCTGTTAGTCTTTCAGGACAGATTCACTAAATGGATCGAGATCATGCCGATTAGGAGTGCCACAGCCAGTATTGTGCTACAAAATTTTAAAGAATTAATTTATAGGTTTGGGAAACCAAAAGTATTCGTATCTGATGATGGAACGCAGTACAAAAATAAATTAATGGTGGATTTTTGTAAGAATTTTAAAATTATTCATCAATTCAGCCCTCCCTACAGTCCGCAGAATAACCCAGTGGAGAGGATGAATAAGGTAATTGGTACGACACTGGCACAAATGTGTCGAGGCATCCAGCGTTCATGGGACCAGTGGATTCCAGAAATTTCCTATGCCATTATTAGTGCGTTACATGATTCCACAGGATTTTCTCCGGCAATTTTAAATTATGGCAGGGAGTTAAACGCTCCGCACTCTATCCGAGAGGATGCCGATCCACCCGATGCACCAATAAGAACAAGAGAGGAGTATAATGAACAGCTGAAGAAATTACAAGAAATAAACAATTTTGTAAAAGTGAATTTAAGGCAAGCATTTGTAAAACAGCAGGCGCACTATAATCTAAGGAGGAGAGATTACCGCCCAAAAGTTGGCGATGTTGTGTATAACCGCCAGCATCCGCTGTCACATGCGTCCAAGCAGTTCTCGGCAAAGTTAGTTCCGAAACTTAAGGGTCCACAAGATAATTTCACCGGTAATTGTTGAACTAATAGATGTGCGAAACCAGCTAATTGGGAGAACGCACGTATCCGAGCTGAAGGTCAGCTATCAGCTGAAAGAAAAAAAAAACTGGTGGGGAAATGTTGAAAGGGTATAAATTCGTATCTGTGAAAATGCATTGTCCAGTTTCATTCCAGCTTTCACGGCAATTAAGCTACATGGCCTCTTGTCGCAAGAAGATTAAAATCTACCCATGGCAGCTGCTGTCCGAAACTAGGGTGGAAAAGTTGCGCACACCTCCCCGAACTGTACCAAGGGAAGACGAGGCAGATGTTTTAATTCTGCATAACAGCCCCATCCCCGGTTTCCTTTTCTCACTGGCTGACACACCACCTCGGCTTAAGATGATTTTTAAGATGGAGGAGTTGTTTGGACCATCCACACCGCCACCGCTAAGGGCATCTCATTTGTCACCACTACCGAGTACACCGAAAGCAGGATGTATTCCACTAACTCCGAGGCGAGATATTCCAACCATATCGATACCGGAAACCAGCTCTTGGAATTGTCTGTTGGATGAGACGATTAACGACATGCTCAGCGAAACTATGATGACAGGGCTATGAATGAATGGAATACAAGCGTTTCTAAGCTCACCTTGCGTCATGTGCGATGGCACCCAACAAACGAATCCACATATGTGTGGATGGGAAGTGAATAAAAATTCGATACGATAGGGCACTGGCTAGGCAGTTATTGAAATAGCAACTGTTTCTCCCTAGGTAAGAAAGGTGTGTAACGATTTAATATGCTACGAGTGCCAGCCATGTTATATGTTATATATTACTGGGTTGATCACTCTGCATAGATTCGGCGCGTAAGAAACCGAGTGGAATGTATTAGACGACCTTGTCTAGACGGAGGGAATTCCGTGGCACGTCATTAAATGCGAGTAATGGGAATAATATCCTTTCCACTCTGCGCGAGTAAGCAGTGGGGGATCGGCGCGATTCCTAGCTATTTAAACTGGGACGAGAGCACTAGGAGACAGATTCCTGGTAGCATAGGTTTCGTGAGGAAATGCTAGTAAAGAATTGGTGCTGGTGCAAAATATAGGCCGTTTGCGGTGGTATTTTGTATCAGTACGAGACAAGGGCGCGACACCGAGGATATAAGTTATTGTAAATTATAGGCCGCTTGTGGTGGTGCTTTACATCAGCTCGGAACGTGGTTCTTTGAAGTAGCACGAAATTTAACTAAGCGCGGTACCTAGAAAATCACTGGTACAAAGTATAGGCAGCTTGCGCAGGACGGAAACGAATTTGATAACGAGAATCAAAACATTTTTTCGAAGTATAGGCCAAATGTGGTATACTTTGAAGAAACGTGCGCACCGCACCGATCGAACTGAAAATCCGTCATTAAAAATGTAATTGAAGCGGTTACCAAACTAACCTTGCCGGACGAAATAGTGGTTAAATAACCTCCGAACCGTTCAATTTTTTAAATGTAAATAAACACAATTACTTAGGTTTCAGTCAAAGATAACTCTATCTGAGAGGAAGACAAACTAGCCATGCAGATCACTTATCAGTGGACTGTTTTGGAGAGGTCAGTCGCCAAAAGAGGACACCAGCCAGAATCACCGATTATTTTTTTTATTTTTGAAGAATTATTTATTTGAGTTATTATTTATTGTAAATAGATTTTTCTGGATTTAATATATTGGATTAAATCATAGTTTGATTTATTTATTGGACTAAAGGTGATTAATCAGTAAATAGAAATTATTTGATGACCTGAAAGTAAAAGATAAATAAAATGAACTCCGGACCACCCCGAGGTGTACTAGAGTTAGTATAAATCCTAGTATAACTGATCATTAAATTATGACCAGTAAGTTACACAGCCTGCAAGAATCCAGTGGAGAGAATGAATAAGGTAATAGATACAACATTGGCACAAATGTGTCGATGAAATAAACGCACGTGGGACCAATGGATACCGGAACTAACCTATTCCATTAACAGCGCAGTGCACGAGTCTACAGGATTTACCTCAGCGACGTTTAATTATGGTAGAGAATTAATATCAACAAACTCATTACAAGGGGATGCTGATCCTCCCGACATACCGTTAAGGACACCAGAGGCACATAAAGAACAGCTGATTGAGCTAAAAGAAATAAATTAACTTGTTAAAATTAATTTAAGGCGTTCATTTGTTAAACAGCAGTTCCAATATAATTTAAGAAGAAGAGCTTACCGTCCACAGATAGGTGATGTGGTGTATAAAAGACTACATTCTATCTCTGATGCGACAAAGAAGTTTTAAGCAAAACTGGCTCCAAAGTTCAGTGGTACGTACATAATCCACCAAATAATTTCTCCAGTTATCGTTGAACTGGTGGATACACAGAATCAATCGAAAGGAAGGTCACATGTCTCCGAGTTGAAATAGCTGTAAAAAAAGGAGGAGAAGAGAAGAACATTTTCTTAACTGTTGGGGGTAATGAAAATGATATATATTCTTACCCATATGAATGGATTTTCCAGTTCAATTTGAGCATCCACGATGAAACACTTATTCAAAAAGAAGAATGGGAAGGTCAAAATTCGTGCCTGGCAGCTACCAATAACTGAGCCGACAACACCAACTCGGACCGTACTGGAAGAGGAGCCGGGTGTGCTTCAGCTGCATTATAGCCCGATTCCGGAGCTACTGTCTCCACTGGCGAATACTCCTCCGAAGATGCGGAAGGCGTTGAGGATTATCGAATTGTTTGGCCCGTCCACACCACCACCGCCGATAATAAAATTGTCGCCGTTGCCACGAACACCGGAGGAAGACATGCTTCCCACAACTCCTGGCCGTGATATACCAACATTCCGGGTGCCTGATGTGCCGATGAAACATAATTAAGAAGCCTGGAGTTATTTGTTGCAAGATACATCAGGTCAGGAATGTGAGGATGCACGTGGCACAAACACGCCGTCATCGCAGATGGTTCAAGCGATGTCGCCATTGCCGCGAACACCGGAGGAAGGCGCGCTTCCCAAAACTCCTGGCCGTGAGATACCGACATTCTGGGTGCCAGATGGGCCAAGTAAAGTATCTTGGTTACTTCTTGGAAGAGACATCGGGTAAGGGATGTGAGGAAACACGTGGAGAGGAAGTGAGCAATGGCGTCCAGGCATTGCTACCAACCTCAGAATCATCGCTAGTGAACGATAGCAAACGAATAAGAGTTTTGGTTAAGAGTCAATGGGTTAAAATGAAACGGGGAAAGGCAATTGCTGAGGGATACATAAAGAGCTAGCACCGTATCCCCAGGTTGAGAAGGTATGTAACGACTTTATATGCAAAGAGTGGCCACTGATTCATAAAAACAGTTTATGAGGTTGGTCACTGTGTGCATTGAATAAATCCGCCATAATAAAATATGCGCAGCGATCCGAGAGACTCAACTCAAACTCAAACTCAACATTTTATGTTACGTAGAGCAGAACCCCATATCATCGTTAAGAGTTATCGCAGCACAGTTTCAAATAAGTTCAGTTTCCGTTTACAAGACATTTAAAGAATTTAAATACAATGCTTACAAGTTTTCAAATCATCAGCAACTATCAAATGAGGACAAAGGCAAACGAACAGAATTCTGTGAAACCGTATTAAATTTAATTAATAATGATCAAGAAATTTTACACAGAACAATATTTACTGATGAGGCATCATTTTCCTTAAATGGTGAAGTTAATCCACAAAATTATAGGTTAGTATTCCACATTCCTTATCGATACACACACAATACAATGCGAGAGTTAATGTGTGAGCTGGACTAATTAATGATACCCTTACTGGTCCTTTTTTTATTAATGGAAATCTAAAGAGTAATGTTTACTTAGATCTTCTGCGAACTCGTATAATGCCAGAAATTCATACACTAAACATTGCTGCTCCTTATTATCAGATGGATGGAGCGCATTGCAATTGGTAGGCAACCAAGTACACGAATGTAGGCAACCAAGTACACAAAGGCCCCGTCGACCTGTCACAGTACAGTGAGAGCTTAGAATTATTATGAATAATAATAATAATAATACATTTATTTTTCCAAGACAAATATTACAAAAAAATGGTTGTACAAGAAAAAAAACGTCAGAATAAATATACATATACAGTTTTCAACATTTAGAATAAAATTCATCCAAAGAATATGGTTCCATGTTACATAGAAAGGAATATAATCTCGATTTTCTTACAGAAAGTGATATTTGTGAGTTTCTTACATGTTCAGGTAGTTGATTGTATAATTTAATACACGTGTAATGAGTCCCTTTTTCATATGCAGTTAGTCTATGTGCAGGGATGGTATACATTTGACCATGTCTGGTATTATAGTTTTTGGCCATTAAGTTGTCTTTAAATTTCTCCTTGTGCTTCCATAGAAATTTGATACACTCAAAAATGTACATTGCACATAGTGTTAAAATATTATTACTCTTAAATACTCCTCTACAGCTATCAAAGTAATTAAGTTTATTTATGATTCTGAGTGCTCTTTTTTGTATGCGGAACACACTATTAACACCCACACAGCTTCCCCAAAATATCAATCCGTAACGTAGGTGAGAATATACATTAGAATAGTAAAAGATTTTAGCTACATTTTTATTTGAGTTGGTTAACAACACTCTTAAACCGTAACATGCCCGGCTTATTATATTGCATACATGATTGATATGTTGGGAAAAGCTGAGAGTTTCGTCTACAAATACTCCCAAAAACTTAACATAATTGCTGCTTTTGTATTTATTTCCATTTAGTGTTATAGAATTTGGTGTTAATAGTGTTTGGTTCACTTTAAATATCATAAAGTTTGATTTTTCTCTATTTAGCGTTAAGTTATTTTCATCGAACCAACCGTCCACGTCAGACATAAGGGTATTGCCCTTCTCAATTGTTTCGGGGAAATTTGTATCTTTAATTAAAATACTAGTATCATCTGCATAGTTTAGAATGAGACCGTCACTACTTGCAGCTTGAGGAAGGTCGTTGATGTAGAGGATAAAAAGTAACGGTCCAAGGATGCTACCTTGAGGAACACCCCTGGAGACATTCAATTGTTTCGATATGACATCAATGCCTCTATTTGGATGCCTTATCCTTACTGAATGCTTTCTACCAAACAAGTAAGATTCTAACCATTTAAGAGGAATACCGCGTACACCGTAGTTATATAATTTAGCTAATAGTATTGGATAGTCAATGGTATCGAAAGCTTTCGATAAGTCTAGGAACATTCCACAGGTAACTTCCTTTTTTTCAAGTGCTGATAATACCCCACGAATATATTCATAAAACGCTGTATCTGTGCTTCTATTGGCTATGAATCCATGTTGTGATGGACTTATTATTGAGTTCTTATGTAGAAACCCAAGCAGTCTTTTACAGAATATTTTTTCAAATAGTTTAGAGAAAATTGATAGCAAACTTATTGGTCGGTAATTATCAATACTGTTAGAGTCACCTTTCTTATAAATTGGAATCAGAACTGCATTTTTCAGAGCATCTGGAAATATTCCTTGTTCCAGTGATGCGTTCATAATATTACACAAGGGCGCAGAGATATAATCAACACATATTTTCAAGATTTCAGACGGTATTTCATCGTATCCTGCACTCCGTTTATTTGATAATTTTTTTATTTCTGTGTGAATCTCTTTAGGACTAACCGGATTAAGAAACATTGTGTTGTGCTGCATTGCACTATGTATGTTTGAGTTAGTTGTTTTATGGGAATGATTGCCAGGAATTTTATCAGCAGATTTATTAAAGTACTCATTCATTTCGTTTGCCAGGGTGTATGCATTATCAAATTTAGGTATATTATTAAGTCCTTATTTTTTGAACCGACTAGTTTATTGATAACTTTCCATGATGTTTTAGTTATGTTTTCTGACGACTGCAGTTTGTTTTCTATGAATTTATGTTTAGCTCTAATTAGCGCTAGATTATGTTCTTTCTGTGCCTCTTTAAATTGTGTTGTTAACTCTGGAAAAAAAAAATTTAATGTCTGAAATAGCATGACTCTATGTTTGGTGGCTTGAATTTCTGGACTGTCATATAGTTTTTTTTTTAAGTTTTTTTGACTTTGTTGAGTGCCATTTATTTTTTAAAGGGAAATGCTTGTTAAAATAGTGCAGAAATACTGTAATAAATTCACCATATTTGTTATTTACATCAGTATGTTTATAGACATCATCGAAAGTTTCATTTTTTAAGTCATTTACAAAATTTCGTTTTTGTTCATCTGTAAATGATCGGCTTTTTGCTGGTTTCTTAGTACTTCTCGTTTGAGGGTAATACGTAGTAAGTTGGCCAGAATGATCCGATATTGCGGTTAAAGTTAAAGTGAGGTTAATGAAAAAAACAATGATAAATCGTAAGTAATTATAATAAATATTCACAATGACCACCTCCACATTCTACAGCTGCCATTATTATAAACAATACTTCAGAGTTAAAAG